>CM044009.1:50823111-51258111 GCA_024085815.1 Flaveria linearis | reverse complement strand
TGAGTCAACACTTCTGCAATTATGAATGTATGGCTTTGAGGGGCGGTTTGCAGTGGAAGATGGGTAGAAGCAGTATGCACAAGGGGGAAGATGTGTGCTTTTCAATGGCAAACCTCCTCAAGTGATAAAGGTTCCAGATGTGTGGGAGCCCCAGAAATGGTTGCATCAGCTCCTGTAGAGAGGATGCCTGTGCGGTTGTGGTTGGTGGAGTCGTGGTAATTGCTGGGAGAATCATGCCAGCAATTACTTCCTGCTTTTGTTGTGCAGGGGCATCCTCAGTGGACTCATCTCCCTGAGTAGCCTTTTTGGGGTTTCATTTGTTTGGGCTCGGTGGGGACTTTGGATTTTGAGGTGGAGGCTGTGGTTCCAGCTGCGTGGGTTTTCGCAGCTTGGCAGCCTTTTTCAACGTTTGGTCAGTGTTTTGTGCTGGAGTATACCTCAGGCAATACAGCTATGGCAGGGACTCCAAGGCCAACAAGTCCCTCAGTATGTAGCTGGTTCTCTATTAATGGCCATTATGAACTGTGGATATAATATCCAATGGTTAGAATAAGGTTTTGTGGCCATATCCTTAAGTTCCAAAAAGATTATTTTCAGAAAAATTTAATTTTGTTTCCCAAGGATAGAAATAATACCTGCTGCCACCTTGATGATATTTAGTCCCCATGAGGAGGTCTTTGGGGCTAAGCAAAATTTCACCATGGGAAAATAAGTCCGTTCGGCATCATGGAAATGTTTCTTGAGCAGGGTAGAGGCATGAAGGTCACCCTGATAGTCAGTTGTTGCAAATGAAAGATTAGTGGTGCCTTTTGATATTCGATTGGGAAGGTGGCATCAACCCATTTTTAGGGTTTGTCGGATGATTGCCGGATTTGATAACCACCTTCTGGTGGTTGACGAACGACTGGAGAGAGACCTCGGTTATCGTTCTCTCCAGTAAGGGTGACTTCGTCCAGAACTGTGTAAGGGGAATCGGCATATATTGTGGGATTGAGGAAGAAGGCTTTTGGTAAGGAAATCGGCCATGAGATCTATGGCTTATGAAACTTGGTCCAAAATGGGGATTTGGTAAGTAGGCGACACAATTATGTCTTGGCTTGAGCTGCATGGTCCGCCATTAATGGTATGAGAGAGGTTTCAGAGTTTTTGAAATATTAGTTATGAGAGAATGAAAAAATCTGAAGGTAGGGTTAGGTACTTATAGGGTATGGATTAAAAGTCTAAAAGAAAACGACTGAAGGTTTTGGTGTTAGCATCAGTTGTTAAAAACGGCTGATGACATGGTTTTTAACCTTCAGAGGTTATAAACATCTGATGACTTGGTGTTAGTCATCAGTAGTTGAACTACTGAGACTGTGGTTTTGTCCTTCAGATGTTGCAAATGACTGAAGACTTGTTGTTAGTCATCAGTATTATATAAACTACTGAAGACATGTTTTTCATCTTCTGACGCTGTAAACACTGAAGACTTGGTACTAGTCATCAGTAGTTGTAAAACTACTGACATCATAGTTGTAAACATCAGTAGTTGTAAACTACTGAAGATATGGTTTGGTTTCAGTTGTTGTAACACAACTGAGGACTTGGTGTTAGTCATCAGTAGTTGGAAAACTACTGAAGACATGGTTTTGTCCTTCAGTTGTTTGGTATGAAATAGCAGAAGAAATCAGCTGAAGAGTAAAATTACTCATCAGCTGTTGTCATCATTCAGTTGTTTCATGCTGACCTCAACATTTACTCATTACTCTTTGGCTGACTTTCAGATGTTTCATTGTGCCTTCAGCTCTTCTGAATATTTTATTTTCTCACTCTTGTGAACAAATGTTCATAAGACGATGAAATAAATTATTAAAAGCTTGTGACAAATTGTCTTTAGTACTTGTGTAAGATTACACATCAGTACTTGTGAACAAAATTTGTTCTTCAGTACTTAGTTGTTAGAAAACTATACATCAGTAGTTGTAACTACTTTATTGTTTTCAACAAATAATGTACTTCAGTACTTTGAAGCATTTTAGTCTTCAGTAGTTATGAAAAATGCTGAAGACTAACTTACTCATCAGTACTTGTTTTTGACTTTTGCATACTAATGCTCATCAGTACTTGTGAGCTGAGAGCATCAGTATTAGTTAAATTATTCTAGCTGTAACATACCAAGCCTTAGTACCAGATTTTGAAATCTGGCACTATCTAAAGGCTTAGTAAATATGTCTGCAAGCTCCACACTATGCACAAACTTGGATCAATCAGACCTTTTTAATAGCAATCCCTAATAAAATGATGTCTGATCTCAATATGTTTGGTCCTAGAGTGCTGGACTGGATTTTTAACAATACAAAGAGCTGAAGCACTATCCTTAATAATGGAGTCTTAGTCTCTGTAATCCATAATCCAAGAGTTGATTCTGAAGCCAGAGTACTTGGATGTACAACTTGCAGCAGCAATTCTCAGTCTTCAGCAGTGGATGTAGCAATTGATGTTTGTATCTTACTCTGCCAAGAAACTAAACAATTGCCTAAGAATTGGCAACCACCAGAAGTGATTTTCTGGTGACATTGCATCCTGCATAGTCACTATCAGAGAAAGCAACAATTTGCAAGAATGTTCAGTAAAATACCAAAGACCTAGAGATTGGTTACCTTGCAAATATCTAAAGATCCTTTTGACTGCAATCAAATGGATTCTTTAGGTGCAGCCTGAAATCTAGCACAGGCAAACGTTGCAAACATAATGTCTGGTCTAGAAGCTGTAAGGTACACAAGGACCCAATCATACATCTGTAAGGTTTTATCAACCGCTTTACCTTTCTGATCACATCCAGTTGTGTGGTGCTGCTCATGGGAGTAGAACAGGGCTACAGTTTTGTGAATCAACTTGTTTAACACTCTTTTGTATATTTGGACTGATGAATAAGGTTCCATCAGCCCTTTTTTTGATTTCAACCCAAGAAAGAACTGTAATTCTCCCATAGCACTTATTTCAAACTTTTGCTTCATTAGCTTAGTGAATTCATCACACAACTGTGGATCAGAGGATGCAAAAATTATATCATCAACATAAATTTGAACAAGTAGCTTATGCTGTCCCACATTCTTGATGAATAAAGTTTTATCAATGGAGCCTCTATTGAAATTATTCTGTAGAAGAAAATTAGATAATGTTTCATATCAAGGTCTAGGAGCTGTTTCAACCCATAAAGAGCCGTATCAAGCTTATACACCCATCAGGATTTTATTATCCTCAAAGCCTGGTGTTTGACACACATAAACTCTTTTTTTTATTTTACCATATAAAAAGGCACTTTTGACATCCATTTGAAAAACTTTAAGATTGTGAAAGGCAGCATAAGCTAAGAACAATCTATTTGCTCCAGTCTGGCTACAGGGGAAAGGTTTCATCATAATCGATGCCTTCCCCTTGTGCAAACCCCTGTACAACCAGCCTGGCCTTGTTGTTGACAATTTGGCCCTTTTTCATCATTTTATTCCTAAACACCCATTTGTGCCTATTGCAGACTTACCTTGGGGTAAAGGAACAAGCTCCCACACTTGCTGCTTTTGAACTGAAGACTCAAGCTGCATTGCTTCAACCCATCCATTTTCTCTTAGTGCAACATGATAATTCTTGGCTCTTGTTGACTGATAAAGAGAGCATAGAAGCAGAAATTGGACAATTGACTCCTGCTTTAAATCCGGCATTGATAATCACCAATATTTGAGACATTGGGTGATTCTTCAGCTCTTGATAGACAATAAGATCAGTGCAAGTTTTGTAGGACCTTCAGCAGCAACAGATGGTGATATAGATTCTTGAAACCAAGTAGAGATGGTAACTCAAATGAAGTAGAGGATTCAGAAATCTCATTAGCATTTGGTTGTGGATGGAGCTGCTAAAGCTACTGAGCATCAGGTTTAGTTGACTCAGGCAGGTGGTCACTTAACCTGAAAAGGTGAGTACTGGTTACATCATCATCATACTACCACAGGTGGAGAACTATTGATAGGAACACACTGGAGGTTGATAAGGAACATATTGCAGTATGTCTAATCATATAACTCCATAGGGTTTTGTGAAATCTTGTCCTTTGAGATTCATTAAACTTCACATGCAAAGTCTCTTCAACCATCTTTTCTTCTATAGTTTTGAAAAACTCTGTATGCCTTGCAAGTTGATGAATAACCAACAAATACCCTGCATCCACCTTTGATGCAAATTCTGGAGTGGATTGCTTGTGTTGAGAAATGAAACAAGGACACCCAAAAGCTCTAAAGAAGGAAATTAAAGGGGCTAAATGATGAAGTACTTCATAAGGAGTCTTTACAACCTCTGATTCACTAATACTCTATTCTACACATAGCTAGCTGTGTTGACAGCTTCAGCCCAAAGGTCAGTGGCAATCCTGAGTCAGCAAGTTGACCTTGCAGCTTCAATGAGGGTCCTGTTCTTTCTCTCCACCACTCATTTTGTTCAGGAGTTCTTGGAATGCTGAAGTGCCTTTTGATTCCCTGACAGATAGAAGCATCAAGTGTGGGATTTCTAAACTTTGTGGCATTGTCACTCCTCACACACTTGACTGGAAGGGGAATACTGCTTCTCCACATATAACACAAAGTTCATTATAGCTTTGCAGCTTCATCTTTGGAGTGCAAGAAGAAAGTCCATACAAATCGGAGTAATCATCCACAATTACCAGACAGTATTTCGTCTTCTTGCCATGCTCATCACTCTGATGGACCAAAAGATCCATGTGCAACAGTTGCAAGAAGGCATGGACTTTGGATCTTCTATTGGAGGGAATGAGACTTTGTGCTGTTTTCCCTTGAAAACAAGCAGGCAGTTGTCTTCACATTTGAACTTCTTCACAAGGCAACCCCTTACTAAACCATTGTGTATCAACTGATTCATGTTTTTGAAAATTCACATGACCCATCCTTCTATGCCATAGAGTAGATTCTTGAGGAGAAGCCTGGAGAATATGCAAGGATGGCCTTTTAGATCAATTTTTCTTTAAAAGATCTAAGGCATATACTCTTCGCCTGTTGGCCTTTAGGAGAGTATATTCATCCAAAACTTGTGTCAAATCAACTCAGAACTTTGGATGATAGAAATCAACAGTTCTGGCTGGTGAAAAGGGCAACATGGCCCTTAATCACACATTTGACTGACACTCAAGAATTTGTACTTGAGATTGCCACATGGAAAGTCATCAAACCTTATTTCCCATGGAAACAAACCTTTGCCTATGATGTAACCCTTAGCATCATTGCCAAAAGAGACGACCCCTTCTTTCCTGAGAATGGTCATTAGAAGAGAGCTGCTCCGTCTATGCATGGATCTCTACTGTTACATACCATATGCATCTTTGGCATGTTGAAGAAACCTGCAATCATCACAAAAAATTAGTTAGGTTTTGAGACCCAAACCTTTTTGGTTTTGGGTCGTTCTCAACAATAGATGTGATACTAACTGGTTTGTTATATGTGACAGCTGAGGTGAAGGAGATGGTGTAGAAGAGGAATCCTTTGGCATGGTTTCCTTTTCTATGGTTTCAGCACAGGAGCATCTAATGGTTGAAACTCTTCCCTTAGATGTTGAACCATTCATAACAATGTGTTGAGTTTATGATAACAGCCTTTAGCTCATAAGACACATTTCGGCTTGCTGTGATGGATCCTATGTTGCACCATCTTGGTTTTGAGCAACCTCAGCTGTTGCCTGATTAACCCATCCGTCTTTTGGATTCTTCATGGACTTAGGGGTTTCAGGCTTTGATGTGGCTGGTACAAACTTGGTCTCAAACTCAGTTTTCATTACTTTCATTTTCTCTTAATTTTCTCCTTTTGTTGAGTTCAGAGCCCTTTTGTACCAGCAATCATCAGTAAGATGATGAACAAGCCACATATTTCACATGGCTTCTTCTTCATCTTTAGTGATCATCTACTGAAGAAGATGAAACTACTGAAGACTTGTTCTTCAGTAATTTGCTATCAGTACTTGCATTTTTGTTGGACCAAAAGAACCAATGAGCCAAGATCAGGAAAACCTCTAAGTCCCACATGCCACTGCTACAACTGCTGAAGACTCCCATCAGTTACAATGTTCTCTTGCTTGAATGTCAGACTCGAGAACATCTGAAGACTCTCATCAGCTATTGTGTTCTCTTGCTTGAATGTCAAACTCGAGAGCATCTTAGCTCCAGTCTCTGCTGTTATGACAAAGTCTGAAAACAAAGTATGAAGATCAAAGAACTGAAGAATATCAGCTGAAGACTCCAAAGTACTGAAGACCAAGTACTGAAGTCTGAAGTACTGATCTTATAAGTACTGAAGACTTCAGTACTGAAGACAGTACTGAATTCTGAAGTACTGATCTTACAAGTACTGAAGACTTCAAGTACTGAAGACAAGTACTGAAGAATCAAAAGCTGAAGAACTAAAGAACTGAAGACCTTCTACTGAAGCACAAAGTCTGAAGACAAAGACTGAAGACAACAACTGATGATATCTACTGAAGTCATCAGTTGTTATATCATCTGAAGCCAAGTCTGAAGACCAAGTACTGAAGACTCAGAGTTTGTCACAACAACTGAAGAAGTCTTCTTCAGTTGTTGTGGTGGTTTTTCCTTTCAGTAGTTTATTTACTTTCAGTAGTTGTACAACAACTGAAGAGCATGTTCTTCAGTTGTTATAGTATCAGTAGTTATAAACGACTGAAGAGTTTGTTCTTCAGTCGTTGTAGGATTTCAGTAGTTTACTTTTGTCAGCACTTAGGAACTTTGTAAGAAGATGTCAGTTGTTGACATCTTCAGTAGTTTTATGTTTTTGACAGCTGTAATTTGAATATTCAGTGATGTCAGAAAAGGACATCACCACCATGCTTTTGCCTCCTATATAAGGATGGCAAGCCATACAGTTTTAAATGCCGAAACGTGCGACCAATAGAACATTTATTGCTTCGCAGAACTCTTCTCTCTCTATGTTTATGCTTTAATTGCAATATCTTTTATGTTCTTGCTTTAATTGCTAATTAATGTGCTAAATCCGCTGCAAACATAATCTAATTGATCAACACGAGAGGCTGAGATCCTGTCAAATGGTATCAGAGCAGGTTAATCATTGATCGATCTTACCATTGATCATTTGAAACTGCTCTTTTGATCTCTCAGTTTGATCGAATTAGCAATTTGCAAGAGTTAGTCATAGAGAGTGAGTTTCTGCTGTTTCCGGCCAAAATCTTGAGGTCTTTTGGTGGTTTTGAGTTACGATTGTCGTGTTTAAACTTGTTTTTGACCAAAACCTGAGATGACAACACCAACCAATGATCCTCACAATACTGGTTCCGCAACCAAGCCTCCGATGCTGGTTAGGAACGAGTATAACATATGGCAAAGACGTATGCTGCACCACTTGGCTGTCAACAGTGCTGGTTGTTGGAAGTCAGTGGTGCATGGGCCATACAAGCCTATGGTGAACGTCCCGGAATCTAATGAACAGGTTGCAAAGAAACCTGAACAGTATTCGGACGAAGATCTAAAGCTGTTTGAAATTGATGCTAGAGCCCATGGAATTTTAGCCATGGCCATTCCAAACGAGATATATTCAGGGCTCTTGCATCATGAGTCTGCTCATGACCTATGGGTTGCTCTAAAGGAACAATTTGGAGGAACTGATTCGGTCTTAGCAAACAATAGGGAAATCCTTGCCCAACAATATGAGACTTTCTCATATAGAAAGGGTGAGACTCTGACCCAGCAGTTTGAGCGGTTCTCTTGTTTAATCTCTGAGCTGAAGATGGTAAACAAGAGTACTCCAAAAGCCAGATGAACAACAGGTTCCTCAGGTCATTCCTGAGAGATGGGACACATATACCATTGTCCTACGCTCTAGTGCTGACCTTGACACTCTATCTCTCACCCAACTTCATGGGAAACTACTCACTTTTGAGAGAGAGGTAGAGCAAAAGAGGAAGTTGTCATCTTCTGGCAAACTTGCTGATGACTTTGTCCAAGGTAATGCTGCCTTGATAAGTCATGAGTCAGAATATGCTTCATCAGAAAGTTCTTATGATGAGCATATCGATTTCTCTACAACTCAGAACAAGCTTTTGTTGGTGTTAGTAGTTCAGGAGGTGGTGGTGACAACTTGTGTTTTCTGATGGAGGATTTGAAGGGCATTCCAGATGATGATCTGGAAGAGATGGATATTTTGAACCAAATGGCAATGATAAATATCCGCTCTCAGAAGTTCTACAAAAGAACTGGTAGGAAATTCCCAGGACTCTCTGGCAAAACCAAAGTTGGTTTTGACAAGAGCAAGTTGAGGTGTCACAAGTGCCAAAGGCTTGGACACTTTGCAAGAGAGTGTAGATCATCTGGATCTAACTCATCTGCACCCTTTGTGACTTTTCCCAGCAATAGCTCACAGCACAAAGGGCAACCTTCCTACAGTTCTCCCCATCCATCTCAAGCACAAGCACCACCTGCTTATTTTGTGCCACAGGGTCATATGCCTTATCCTTACCCCTGTTACTACATGCCTCAGCCTGGTCAACCTCAAGCACCCCGGCTCAACCACCTCATGCTCTTCCAGAGCCTCATTCTTCCCAATCTCATCACCACACACAACCTCAACAACAAAGCTTTTTCACCCCAACTGCTGTTGACTGGAGTAGTCTACCAGAAGAGCTATCTGGTCAGGAACCACTACTCCAAGGTGCTGGTCAACATGGTGGTGATCAACCTTTTGGAAATCTTGCTCTGATGGCCCTTGATTCTGCTGAAGGGTCATCATCCAATGCCTCATCTCAGGTATCCACTGAGGCAAAAGCCAAGCTTTGTTCAGAGTCATGCATAGCAGCATTTGCTTCTATTAGAGAAGCAAATGTAGCTTTAATAGATAAAAATCTTGAGCTTGAGCACACTATTTCCAAAAGAAAAGCTGATTTTGAGGTTGTTCTAAAAGATAAAAATGATGAGATTTACAAGCTCAACTGCCAAATCAAAGATAGTAAAGCTAGGGAAGATGTACTTCTAGAGAAGTACAAGGACCTCAAGGAAACTCTTGCAACCACCCAAGTTGAGTGTGATCGATGGGTGCAATCTTGCAAGGGTTTTGAAATGCTTCTTAGCAAGCAAACAGCTTCCAATGTGAAGTTTGGCATTGGTTATAATCACACTGCTCCTCCCACAGACTTCATTTCAAGAGCAGAAGTTGAATCTGATGGGGAGAGCAATAACCAATCCTTCTCATCATGTGACTTACTATCCTCTGAATCAGCATCATCAGAGATAGACTATCACATGACCAAAAGGCTGATCAACTCAGAAGTTGTCACTAGAAGTACTGAAGGTACTGGAGAGCAAGTGACAACATCTGAAGTTCAAACCTCAAATACTGTTAGCACTAAAGAGAAGAAAACTAACAGTAGGAAAGGTTTGAAGACAGCTAAAGAGGATACCAGGAAAGCAGGCACTAGGAAGAAAACTGCTAGTACTGATGACAAACAGCTGAAGAACAAGTCTTCAGCAGTTAAATCCTCTTCAGCTGATGATCAGCATAAGATGAAGAAAAAGCCATGTGAGATATGTGGCTTGTTCAATCATCTTACTGATGAATGCTGGTACAAAAGGGGTTCCAAACTCAAACAGAAGGAGCAAATTACTGAGAGCATCAATAAAATGAAGAATGAGTTTGAAACCAAGTTTGTACTGGCAACATCCAAGCCTGAAATCCCTAGGCCAAAGTTAAATCCAAGAAGGTAGGGATTACTCAGGCAACAGCTGAGGTTGCTCAGAAAAAGATGGTACAACATAGAAACTCATCATCAGCAAACTCCAATGTGTCTGAAGAGCTGAAGGCTTATCACAAAATCAGACACAGTTGGTGATGATGGTTCAGCAACTAGTGGGAAGAGTCAACCACTTAGATGCTCCTATGTTGAAACCACAGAAAAGGAAGTCCAAGCCAAAGGGTTCCTCTTCTGTACCATCTTCTTCACCTCAAGCTGTCACTCACAACACACCTGTTAGTGCTACACCTGTAGCTGAGAACAGACCCAAAGCCAAGCAGGTTTGGGTCTCCAAGACTAACTAACACATGGTTGTGTTTGCAGGGTTCTTCAACATGCCATAGAAGCATCTGGTATGTAGACAGTGGAGGATCCATGCATATGACTGGAAGCAGCTCCCTTCTTAATGACTACTCTCAAGGAAAGAAGGGATTTGTTTCTTTTGGCAATGATGCAAAGGGTTACATCGTCGGAAAAGGCTTTGTTTCCAACGGGAAATAAGGTTTGATGATGTTAACCATGTGGAGAATCTCAAGTACAACCTCTTGAGTGTCAGTCAAATGTGTGACAAAGGCCATGTTGCCCTTTTCACAAGCCAGAACTGTAGGATTCTGTCATCCAAAGTTCTGAGTTTGATTGACAAGGCATTGGATGAACACACTCTCCTGAAGGCCAACAGGACAGGAAGAGTGTATGCCTTAGATCTTTCCAAAAAGATGGATCTAAAAGGCCATCCTTGCCTATTCTCCAAGGCATCTCCTCAAGAGTCTACACTTGGCATAGAAGGCTGGGTCATGTTAATTTCAAGAACATGAATCAGCTTATAAGCCATGGTTTAGTAAGAGGATTGCCTCTGAAGGAGTTCAAGTGTGAAGATGACTGCACTGCTTGCTTGAAAGGAAAACAACACAAAGTTTCATTCCCTTCAATAGAAGAACCAAAGTCCACTGCCTGCTTACAACTTCTGCACATGGATCTCTTTGGTCCTGTGAGAGTGATGAGCATGGCAAAGAAGAAATACTGCCTGGTAATTGTGGATGATTACTCCAGGTTTGTATGGACTTTCTTCTTGCACTCCAAGGATGAAGCAGCAAAGACAATAATGAACTTTGTGTTACAAGTAGAAAAGCAGTATTCCCTACAGGTCAAGTGTGTGAGGAGTGACAATGGAACAGAATTTAGAAACCACACACTTGATGACTTCTACCTGTCCAAGGGAATTAGAAGGCAGTTTAGCATTCCTAGAACTCCTGAACAGAATGGAGTGGTGGAGAGAAAGAACAGGACCCTCATTGAAGCAGCAAGGTCAATGTTGGCTGACTCAGGGCTGCCACTGACCTTTTGGGCTGAAGCTGTCAATACAGCTTGCTATGTACAGAATAGAGCCTTAGTAAATAAGAGGTTGATGAAGACTCCCTATGAAGTTCTTCATCATTTGGCCCCTCTTATTTCATTCTTTAGAGCCTTTGGGTGTCCTTGTTTCATTCTCAACACTAGCAACCCACTCCATAAGTTTGCTAGTAAGGTGGATGCAGGGTACTTTGTTGGTTATTCATCAACTTGCAAAGCATACAGAGTCTTCAACTGTAGAACCAAAGGGGTTGAAGAAACTTTGCATGTTAAGTTCAATGAATCTCCAAAGGACAAGATTCCACAAAACCCTGTGGAGCTGTTTGATCTGGACATACTGCAATATGTTCCTTATCAACCTCCATCTGTTGAGCCTGTCAACAGATCTCCACCTGGTGGTACTGAAGATGATGAAGTCAGTACTCACCTCTTCAGGTTAGTGACAACCTGCTAAATTCCACTGAACCTGATGCTCCTGTAGCCTCAGCAGCTCCATCCACTACAAATGCTGATGAGATTTCTGCTTGCTCTACTTCATTTGAGCTGCCATCCTCTACATGGTTTCAGGAATCTCCATCACCATCTGTTGCTGCTGATGGGTCTACAAACACTTGCACAGATATCATAGTTTATCAAGAGCTCAAGAATCACCCCACTTCACAAATCATTGGTGATATTCATGCTGGAGTTTCAACCAGGAATCAATTGTCCAACTTTTGCTTCTATGCTCTCTTCATCAGTCAGCAAGAACCAAAGAACTATCATATTGCTTTAAGAGACAATGGATGGGTGGAAGCTATGCAGCTTGAGCTACTTCAATTCAAGAAACAGCAAGTGTGGGAGCTTGTTCCATTACCCAAAGGTAAGTGTGCTATAGGCACCAAGTGGGTATTCAGGAACAAAACAGATGAGAAGGGCCAAATTGTCAAGAACAAGGCCAGACTGGTTGTTCAAGGGTTTGCACAGGAGGAAGGAATCGATTATGATGAGACCTTTGCACCTGTGGCCAGACTAGAAGCAATTAGACTGTTCTTAGCTTATGCTGCCTTTCACAGTCTAAGGTTTATCAAATGGATGTCAAAAGTGCCTTCCTATATGGAAAAATCAAAGAAGAGGTTTATGTGTGTCAACCACCAGGCTTTGAGGACAATAAACATCCTGATTGGGTGTACAAGCTTGATAAGGCTCTTTATGGGCTGAAGCAAGCACCTAGAGCCTGGTATGAGACACTTTCAACCTTTCTTCTAGAGAATACATTCACTAGGGGCACCATTGACAAAACCTTATTCATCAAGACTGTGGGACAACATAAGCTCCTTGTTCAGATTTATGTTGATGATATCATCTTTGCATCCTCTGATCCAAAGTTGTGTGATGAATTTACAAAGCTTATGAAGCTGAGATTTGAAATGAGTGCTATGGGAGAATTACAGTACTTTCTGGGCTTGCAAATCAAACAACTGGATGATGGAATCTTCATCCATCAGTCCAAGTATACCAAAGAGTTGCTGAATAAGTTTGATTTACAATCCTGTAAGCCCTGTTCTACTCCCATGAGCAGCATCACACAACTAGATGTTGATCAGAAAGGTAAAGCGGTTGATGAAACCCTTTACAGATGTATGATTGGGTCCTTGATGTACCTTACAGCTTCTAGACCAGACATCATGTTTTCAACATGTGCTTGTGCTAGATTTCAGGCTGCACCTAAAGAATCCCATTTGATTGCAGTCAAAAGGATCTTTAGATATCTGCAAGGTACCCAATCACTAGGACTTTGGTATTCAGCTGGGCATTCATGCAAATTAGTTGCTTTCTCTGATAGTGACTATGCAGGATGCAAAGTCACCAGAAAATCCACTTCTGGTGGTTGCCAATTCCTAGGCAATTGTTTAGTTTCTTGGCAGAGTAAGAAACAAACATCAATTGCTACATCCACTGCTGAAGCTGAGTATATTGCTGCTGCAAGCTGTACCTCTCAAATACTCTGGCTTCAGAACCAACTTCTGGATTATGGCATTACTGAGACTAAGACTCCATTATTAATGGATAGTGCTTCAGCTCTTTGTATTGTTAAGAATCCAGTCCAGCACTCTAGGACCAAGCATATTGAGATCAGACATCATTTTATCAGGGATTGCTATGAGAAAGGTCTGATTGATCCTAAGTTTGTGCCTAGTGCTGATGAGCTTGCAGACATTTTTACTAAGCCTTTAGATAGTGCCACATTCCAAAATTTGGTACTAAGGCTTGGTATGCTGCAGCTTGAATGATTTGACCTATGCTGGTACTCTTAGTTCACAACTACTGAAGAGCAAAGGTCAAATATAAGTACTGATGAGTAATTTAGTCTTCAGCTTTTCAACTACTGAAGACTAAACTGACTCAAAGTACTGATGTACATTATTTATTGAAAAACAACTGATGTAGTGAAGTGGATTACAACTACTGATGTATGATTTTCAATAAATAAGTACTGAAGAACAAATTTTGCTCACAAGTACTGATGTGTAATCTTACACAAATACTGAAAAAAATTTGTTCACCAGCTCTGAAGAATTTCATCAGCACTTGTGAACATCTGATCACAAGAGCTGAAGGCATATTCCCAAGAGCTGAAGGGTCAATGAAACATCTGAAAGTCAGCCAAAGAGCTGATGAGTAAATGTAGAGGCTAGTATGAAACAACTGATTTGACGGAAACACTGATGAGTAATTTCTCATCACTGATAACAACAGCTGATGTTTCATACACAAACAACTGAAGGACAAAACCATGTCTTCAGTAGTTCACAACTACTGACATCAGTAGTTCACAACTACTGAAGGCTAACACCAAGTCCTCAGTTGTTTACAACAACTGAAGCAATACCATGTCTTCAGTAGTTCACAACTACTGATCTCAGTAGTTCACAACTACTGAAGGCTAACACCAAGTCTTCAGTTGTTCCAACGTCTGAAGAAGAATACTAGGTCATCAGTAGTTCATAACTACTGAAGACTGACAGTAACTCTTCAGACGTTCACAACATCTGAAGGACAAAACCAAGGTCTCAGTAGTTTCAACTACTGAAGGCTAACACCAAGTCCTCAGATGTTACAACCACTGAAGGTTAAAACCACGTCATCAGCTGTTACAACAACTGATGACTAACACCAAAACCTTCAGTAGTTTTCTTTCAACCTTTGCCCTACCCTATAAATACCCCACTTTCAGAGCATTTACTCCTCACTTGACCTAATCCTTACAAACCTCTGAAATTCCCATACACCATTAATGGCGAACATGCAACTGAAACCTCGACACAACTGTGTCGCCCACCTTACAAATCGCCATTATGGCCAAAATTTCACCAAGCCGTTGATCTTATGCATGACTCACCATACAAAACGGCTTTTCTCTTGAACCCCACACTATACACCGACTCCTTGACGGAGTTTTGGACCAATGTCACCGTCCAAACCGGAGAGCAGAATGCCGAGGTCTCCCTCCGGTCCTCCGTCAACGGCAAACCGTGGTTATCACTCCAGCTGCTCTACGCCAAACCCTAGAGCTGGATGATGCCACTCACCCAACTTCCTACCCCAAAGGTACCCTTGATCTTCCTTCACATATCATGACTATCAGGGTAACCTCTCCGCCTCCACCTTGTTGAAGAAACACTTTCCTGATCCTCAACGCTTGATCTTCCACATGGTGAATGTATGTCTGGCTCCCAAGACCTCTTCGTGGGACCAGATGTCCACAAGGTGGCAGCAGGTATTGTATTCTATCCTTGAGAAACAACCTTTAAATTTTACTGATCTTTTATTTTTGGAACTCAAGGACATGGCCACAAAACCTTTTTCTAACCGTTGGAACTTATATCCACGGTTCATAATGGCCATGATCGAATACCAGCTTCAGGCTGAGGGACTAGTTGGCACTGGGGTCCCTGCCATGGCTGTTCAAGCTGAGGTATACTCCAGGCACAACACTGACCCCACACTCAAACAGGCTGGCCGGCTGCGAAAACCCACGCAGTGGAACCCACAGCCTCCACCTCCAAATCCAAGTCCCCACCAAGCCAAAAGCCAAAAAGAAGCCAACAAGGCTACTCAGGGAGATGAGTCCCCTGAGGATGCCCCTGCCACACAAAGGCAGGATGTGCCTGCTGGTTCGATTCTCCCAGCAGGTACCACGACTCCACCCACCACAACCGCACAGGCTTCCTCTCAACAGGAGCCTGATGCAACCAATTTGGGGCAACCACATTACTGGGGTCTCTCTCACTTGAGGAGGCTGCCATTGAAGAGCACAGTCCTCCCCATGTGCATACTGCTTCTAGCCCACATACAGAGGAGACCGCCCCACTAAGCCCAACATTGGTTATAGCCAAAGTGCTGACTGATCTGAGCACTCCACCCTCTCCCTAGAAACCTATTACCACTGGGGAGACTCCAACCGAAGAGGGGGTGGGCACAAGTGCTGATCAGAGCCCACAGCACAGAGAATCAGTTCACTCTCCCAGTGTGGCTAGGGAGAGAGAACAATCTGGTGAGGCTGCCACTTCCCCTGCATCACATCTGAGCAGGGTGAAGCTGGTAACATCTCTAAACCTCATCAGAGGCAATGGCCGATGATGGATCCAATCCGGAGGCCAGAAGTCCCCAGTACCAAGAACAAGGGGCACATGTCATTACTGAGCCACACTCAGGACATGTTCATCCTGACAATGTCAGGAGGTCAGGTGATTCAGCTCATGCTGATGATGACCTGAGCTTCTTCTACGATGTAGTTGCTCAAAACACTATCCTTGAGGATGAGATAAGCAGACTCAAAGAGCTGCTTGCTCAGATGACTCAGGATAGAAGTCCATCTGCCACCACTACCCCACAGATGGCACCTTCACCTGAAGGTCTCACAGACACTGAGCCACTCCCACAAACTCAGCCACCAGCCCCTGCTTCTGGCACTAGCTCTCAGGGACAGAACCCCCCTGAGCAGCTGGATGCTATCCTCCAGAAATCCCTGCCTCTCATCACACCAATCCTTAAAGATATAGTTATTCAAACCCTTGATGAGAGGCTTCCCACATATATACAACCCATGGTGGAGGTTGCCATAACTAAGGCTCTTGCTGATAGTCAAACCCCAACCAATGCAACCAAAAGGGGGAGACATCAGTGCAAGACAAGAGGAAGAGGGGAGAGGAGGAGAAAGAGGCAGAGAAAGAGGTGGTGGTAGAGAGGGAGTTGACTGAGGAGAGTAGTAGGGTGAGGGAGAAGGGGAAGAGGAAAGTGAGGGAGGTAGAGCATATAGAAGTGGCTGAAATCCAAAAGGATTTCAGTATCACTGATAAGAATAAGGGAGAGGGAAAGAAGGTGACTGATCCTGATCTAGCAGCCCTTGTCAAGGAGGCTGATGCTGAACATAACCGTTCAATGAACAAAGTCATTGAACAGCTGTTCAGGCAAGGCTTTGACAAGGACACTGCCTTGCTAGATCAAGAGATCAGGAATATGGAAAGGAGAGAGATTGAGTACCGATGGACTACTCATAGCCAAGAGGAAAGACAAAAACTTGAGGCTATGAGTAGGTTCACTTCGAAGTACCTGGGCAGACCAGTCCTTGATGTTAAGGCATGGACCAGGGACAAACTCTTGGCAATAACCACCAAGATTTGTTCGGCTGGTGATTTTACAAAGGGACTGGTCGCAGAGGCCTTATCTGAAGCCGGTGCTGGGAACAGGACACTGCTAGTCAAGCTAACCAAACCAGCCCTTATCTCTAGGCTGCTAGCAGTGCCTGCCAACACTCCCACACCAACAACCCAACCACAACCCACAAAACCAACTCCTTTACCACCAAAACCCGCAGCCAATGATCCACCCTTGAAGAAGAAGAGAAGGGTGCTGAGGCTGCAAGATGAAGAAGAGGATGATGAGGAGGATAGCCTGCCACTCTCAGCAGTTATACCTCTACCCAAAGCCAAACCACAAACCATCTGTCCCACCTCACAGCAGGACACTGTGAAGGTTAAGTTAGAAGAGGAGGAGCAGCAGAAAAGACATGATGAGGAAATGCTGAAAAGCATTGACAAATGTTATACTGCTACCACCTCTATAATAAATATGCAGAGAGAAGCTCTGAGGTTATTCACCCTCAGACAAACCTTTCAATATGAAAGGGAGAGGGTGAGAACTTGGCCTGACCCAATGGTGGCTCACAGGATAGTCAAGAAGGATATGCCTGTGAGATACAAAAGCCAACTAAAGAGAATCGTAGATGAAGAGATCTCTGTGGCTATTGTAATAACACCCTGGGAAATAGTAGATGAATTCGAGAAAGCTTATAGAGCCGGCCAATCACCCTTTTCAATGCTAGATAATAGGGTGGTTAGGAAGGGTCTGGTCTATAAGAAGCTTGAGAATTTTCATCGGAATGAGCTCACTTTGTTGTTAGAGGGTAAACACCCTGATGAGTTTGCATATAGGCAAATCACAACACTTGAGCTCAAAAATGGAAGACAGGTCAAGTACCTCTCAGAGCTGTACGGTCGGGAGGGGTTATTCGAAGGTGAGCCTGAAGACCTGTCCAAAGAAGAACAATTGATCTTTCTTCAGGCTTACTGTAGAGAATCCTACCGGCTTGTACGAGGGAGGTAGATCTCATGGATGGGGCAACAGCTCTGTGTCCAATTCCCCAAGACAGAGCTCCCATCCATACTTAGCCAAACAAACACTTGAGACTACCTCTCTGGCCAGTGCTTATCTGGGTCAACTTCTAATCTGATCTAGAAGGAAATAGACCAATCTTTATGCCATCAATAAGTGGGACATCCAATAATTAGAGGTTTTGGCTGCATTGGTTCAGGGGGAGTTTGTTGGACCAAAAGAACCAATGAGCCAAGATCAGGAAAACCTCTAAGTCCCACATGCCACTGCTGCAACAGCTGAAGACTCCCATCAGTTACAATGTTCTCTTGCTTGAATGTCAGACTCGAGAACATCTGAAGACTCTCATCAGCTATTGTGTTCTCTTGCTTGAATGTCAAACTCGAGAGCATCTTAGCTCCAGTCTTCTGCTGTTATGACAAAGTCTGAAGAACAAAGTATGAAGATCAAAGAACTGAAGAATATCAGCTGAAGACTCCAAAGTACTGAAGACCAAGTACTAAAGTCTGAAGTACTGATCTTATAAGTACTGAAGACTTCATGTACTGAAGACAAGTACTGAATTCTGAAGTACTGATCTTACAAGTACTGAAGACTTCAAGTACTAAAGACAAGTACTGAAGAATCAAAAGCTGAAGAACTAAAGAACTGAAGACCTTCTACTGAAGCACAAAGTCTGAAGACAAAGACTGAAGACAACAACTGATAATATCTACTGAAGTCATCAGTTGTTATATCATCTGAAGCCAAGTCTGAAGACCAAGTACTGAAGACTCAGAGTTTGTCACAACAACTGAAGAAGTCTTCTTCAGTTGTTGTGGTGGTTTTTCCTTTTCAGTAGTTTATTTACTTTCAGTAGTTGTACAACAACTGAAGAGCATGTTCTTCAGTTGTTATAGTATCAGTAGTTATAAACGACTGAAGAGTTTGTTCTTCAGTCGTTGTAGGATTTCAGTAGTTTACTTTTGTCAGCACTTAGGAACTTTTGCAAGAAGATGTCAGTTGTTGACATCTTCAGTAGTTTTATGTTTTTGACAGCTGTAATTTGAATATTCAGTGATGTCAGAAAAGGACATCACTACCATGCTTTTGCCTCCTATATAAGGATGGCAAGCCATACAGTTTTAAATGCCGAAACGTGCGACCAATAGAACATTTATTGCTTCGCAGAACTCTTCTCTCTCTATGTTTATGCTTTAATCGCAATATATTTTATGTTCTTGCTTTAATTGCTAATTAATGTGCTAAATCCGCTGCAAACATAATCTAATTGATCAACACGAGAGGCTGAGATCCTGTCAGTTTTTTTCCTTACAGTACTTGCTTTCCTGATATCTTCTTTAGTAGTTTTCAAACCCTTTCTACTTGCAGTTTTCTTCTCTTCAGTACTGGCAGTAGTTGGGGTTTGACCCTCGGGTGTTATCACTTGCTCTCCAGTACTTTCAGTACTTTTAGAGATAACACCTGAGTTGATCAACTTTTTGATCATGTGATAGTCAGTATTTGAACCATCAGCTGTCGTAGCATTAGCAGATTGGTTTTGTGAGGAATTAATGCTGACTTCAACCTCTGATGGTGCTGTATCAGATAGTAGGTCACATGATGAGAAGGATTGGTTATTGCTTTCTCCATCAGATTCTACCTCTACTCTGGAAGTAAAATCTGTTGGAGGAGCAGTGTGATTACAACCAATGCCAAACTTCACATTAGAAGCTGATTGCTTACTCAGAAGCATTTCAAAACCCTTGCAGGATTGCACTCAGCGATCACACTCTACCTGGGTAGCTGCAAGTGTTTCGTTGAGGTCTCTGTACTTCTCTAGAAGTACCTCTTCCCTAGCCTTATCATCTTTGATTTGGCATTTAAGTTTATAAATCTCATCATTTTTATCATTAAGCACAGACTCAAGTTCAGCTTTTCTTTTAGAAAGGGTTTGCTCTAGCTCAAGATTTTTATTAATTAAAGCTACATTTGTTTCTCTAATAGATGCAAATGCAGCTATGCAAGATTCAGAACATAGCTTGGCTTTAGCCTAAGAAGATACCTGTGATGAAGCATTGGAGGATAACCCATCAGCAGACTCCAGGGCCATGAGAGCAAGGTTCCCAAAAGGATGATCACCACCATGTTGACCAGCACCAGGAAATAGTTGTTCATGACCAGACATATCATCTGGTAAACTGCTCCGGTCAACAACTCCTGGGATGAAAAAGCTGTGTTGTTAAGGTTGAGATTGTTGATGAGATTGGGATGGTTGAGGCATAGGAAGAGATGTGGTTGTTGAGCAATGGGTGCTTGAGCTTGACTGGTCTGTGGCATGTACAAGCAGGGGTAAGCATATGGCATAGGACTTTGAGGAACAAAGTATGCAGGTGATGACTGAGCTTGTGATGGATGACCTGAACTAGTGGAATGTTGACCTTTGTTCTGTGAGTTATTGCTTGGGAAAGTCATAAAGGGTGTAGATGAGTTAGATCCAGATGATCTACACTTTCTAGCAAAGTGTCCAGTCCTATGGCACTTGTGACACCTCAACTTGCTCTTGTCAAAACTAACTTTGGTTTTGCAAGAGAGACAAGGAAATTTCCTTCCAGTTCTCTTGTAGAACTTTTGAGATCTGATATTTATCACTGCCATTTGACTCAAAATATCCATCTCTTCCAGATCATCATCTGGAATGCCCTTCAAGTCCTCCATCAGAAAGCACAGGTTATCACTGCTACCTCCTGAACTACTATCAACACCAACAAAAGCATGTTCAGAATTGGTAGAGAAATCAATATGCTCATCATAGGCACTCTCTGATGCAGCAAATTCTGACTCCTGACCTATCAGTGCAGTATTGCCTGATACAAAGTCATCAGTGAGCTTACTAGATGATGACAACTTCCTTTTCTGTTCTACCTCTCTCTCAAATGTGAGTAGTTTCCCATGAAGTTGGGTGAGAGATAGAGTGTCCAGATTAGCACTGGAGCGTAGGACGATGGTATAAGTGTCCCATCTCTCAGGCAGGGATCTGAGGAATCGGTTGTTCATCTGACTATTGGAATACTCTTGTTTAACCATTTTCAGCGCAGAAATAAGACAAGAGAATCGCTCAAACTGTTGAGTATGTGTCTCACCCTTCCTATGAGAGAATGTCTCATATTGTTGGGCGAGGATTTCCCTAGTATTTGCTAAGACCTCATTGGTTCCTCTGAATTGTTCCTTCAGAGCAACCTAGGGATCATGAGCAGTTTCATGATGCAAAAGCCCTAAATAGATTTCATTAGGCAGTGCCATGGCCAGAATTCCATGGGCTTTAGCATCAATTTCGAACAGCTTTAGATCTTCATCCGAATATTGATCAGGTTTCTTCAGAATCTTCTCATTTGATTCAGGAACTCTCACCATAGGCTTGTATGGTCCATGTACCACTGACTTCCAATAACCAACACTGTTGATAGACAAGTGATGGAGCATACGACGTTGCCATATGTTATACTCACTCCTCAGAAGCATCGGAGGCTTTGTTGAGGAGCCAGTATTGTAAGGATCATTAGTCGATGTCGTCATCTCAGACTTTAAGCAAATTCAAGGTAAACAAAACAAATCTAGCTCAAAACCACGAGAACCTTATGTTTAATGGCCAGAAGCAGTAGAAACTCAATCTCTATAACCGATTCTTGCAAATTTGCTAATTCGATCAAATGTAGATAGCAAAAGAGCAGTTTCAATGATCAATTGTTAAATGGATCAATGATTAACCTGCTCTGATACTATTTGAAAGGATCTCAGCCTCTAGATTGATCAATTAGGTTGTATTCGCAGCGGATTTAGCACAAGAATTAAGCAAATTATACTAAGAACACAAGATATATATCAATGTAACAGTAGGTTATAGCGAAAGAGAGGAATTCTGCAAAAAGGTGTTTTCTATTAGATCACACGCTTCAGCAAGGATTACAATTAGGTCATCTTCCTTTTATAGGAAGAATGACGTCAGCTGATGTCACTTGATAGTGACATCAAACCGTTATTTTAACAAACTACTGAAACTACCTTAACTACTGAAGAAGTCAAACAGCTAACATCTCCTTACAAAATGCTAAGTGTTAAACTTATTACAACAACTGAAAAGAAACTACTAAAAACTACAACGACTGAAGAACATACTCTTCAGTCGTTTTACAAGCTACTAAAATAGAAAATACAACTGCTGATAAGAAAAAGCTGAAAGGTAAACCTTCATAACAACTGAAGAATACTTCTTCAGCTGTTGTGACAAACTCTAAAGCTTCAGCACTTGTCTTTAGACTTTAACTTCAGATATTTCATCAGGTGATGACTTCAGTAGTTGTTATCAACTGATGTCTTCAGTCTTTGTCTTCAGTCTTTGTGCTTCAGCTGTTGATCTTTAGTACTTTGAACTTCAGCTGATAGTCTTCAGTACTTGAGTCTTCAGCACTTGAGTGTTCAGTACTTGAGTCTTCAGTACTTGAGTCTTCAGTACTTGTGTCTTTAGCTGATGTTCTTCAGTTCTTTGATCTTCAGCTGTTGAGGTCTTCAGACTTTGTCAAACAGCTGATGATGCTTTCAGCAGTTGTTGTGATGTCTTGTGGGACTTAGAGGTTTTTCTGATCTGGCTCATTGGTTCTTTTGGTCCAACAAGTTTAGCATCTGCTAGCATCATTCGTGCTGCTTCAATCAGTGTTCTATTTATCCTTTCAGCTACCCCATTTTGTCAAAGAGTTTTAGCTGTACTAAATTGATGCGCAATGTCTTTGGTTGTACAAAATGAACTCAGATCTTCATTTTTGAATTCTGTTCCATTGTCACTTCTGATTTATTTTACATTATGATCAAGTTGGTTTTCAATCTTAATGAAATAGTCTTTTACTATATGTGATGATTCGTTTTTATTAAGAAGAAAATCATGTAAAGCGTGAGTAATCATCAATGATCACCAAACAATACTGTTTCTTTCAAATGCTCATAACATGAGTTAGTCCAAAAAGGTCCATGTGAAGTAACTTCAATGGCGTATTGTTTGTGTTCACAAGCTTTGGTTTATGAGACGACTTATGTTGTTTCCTTTGAGACATGCTGAACAGTGGTCAATAAAGTGAAATTCTTTCTAAGGAAGACCAATTACATGGTTTCCTTTGACCAGTCTTTTCATGTTTTTGAAATTTGTATGTTCTAAGCGTCTATGCCAAAGTTGTGACTCATCAAATGATGCCTTAGACACAAGATAGGTTTCTTCTTTGGAATGTGAAGAATTGAGGTTTAGGACATAGGTATTATTCTTCCTCGGGGTCTTCAAGACAACCCATTCTTCAAGAATTTGAAATCCTGGTTTCAAAATGTAGCAATGAGTGTCAATAAAGTGAGTAGAATATTTCTTGTCGCAAATCTGAGACACGCTAAGAAGATTGAAATTCAGCTGCTTGCAGTAGTTCGCTCCATCAAAGCTTAACAATCCGTTTGTCACAGATCCTTCACCCGTAATTCTGCCACCTTGTGAATCTCCACCAAATGCTATAGTTGTTCCTTGAATGCGCTTGAAGTCATGAAGGAGGGAACGATCTCAAGTCATGTGTCAGGTGTAAGGTCCCGCTCCCGGGCACCTCACAGTTGGTCGTCATCGCACATAAAACATATATTTGATATAAACTTAATAAAATTATGCAGCGGAATTTCTAAGATAAACTTTTCCTTTTTCCATGAATACTTTTGCCATTTAATACAACGTACGTCATTTATAAAACATCTAATGTTGCATTACATCACAAAAGCATTATACAAAAGGTTACATCATTACTGATTATAAAATGGTCATATACAGTTACCTCTAGTATAAAAACAAAAAAAAAATTCATGATAAAGAAGATTCCTTAAGTAGTCCCGTACATCGGAACCCTAAGGAATCTTGTACTTGCATGCAACATAATGTATTGCGTGCATTATGGGCCCGCAACACATTGCGTGGCAGCATTATCAAAAGGAGAATGCCATCCCAAGAGAGTTGAGTAGCCGCCTCGTGCCATCCCCAGCAACACTACCTGCCAACAGGAAACACATAAAAGTCAGCGTTGCTGAGTGAGTTCTAGTTTTATAATAAACATATTATATTTCCATTAGAAACCATTCTTTCACATGATCATACATCATACGTATACAGAGATAATATTCATTATTATCTTCATCATTCGTTATACGTCATCATCTTTAACTTCTCGTATGGATCCTGTCAGGCTTTACCCACTTCATAGCACTCAGCTATGATTACTGTGGTCGAATTACAATGATCCCGTTTCATCCTTACTTGCACATTGAATTTCTTTTGTGCCAATACCATATACTATACCCCGATCAGTCTTAGCTACTGGGCCGAAGTCAACAAATGAACAACAAAACGTATGCCACAGTACTAGTAGGTAAGCGGTAGAGGTACCATGACCATGGCCAATCACAAAGAAAGAGCAATCGACTTATTCAATGTTTGCAAGACTTAATTCGTTCGTTAGTTAATGCATGTATTCATCATCGTTTCACTCATTCATTCGTTCATTAATACATGCATTCATCATCATGTTCCTCTTTCTTTATCTTTCACTTTACGTTACATAATACTTCGTTCGTTCATTGTCATAATACGTGAGTCGTGAAAAGATATACGTACATCATCATAAGGAACACACATACCTAACAGTCATACTTCGTCATACATGGCATCGTACCTACATAGCCTATAGCAACAGTCACCATCAGGCACTTGCAGAAACTTCCACGTAAGGACTTACTACCGCATTTTCCCGAAAGCCGGGACTTGACTATGCATCTCCTCGAGTGCAATAGCTCTATTTGTCCTCCTAAACCTTGGGGACTCATACTAACGCATCATACAAACACATACAGGCCACAATCGTACCTTAAGCATACTACACGTGATCATACCCCCAAATGAGTCAAACATACATATTTCAATAAACAGGTTTATATGTGTTCCTGTCCTAAAATCGTTTAAAACAAGTAAATGAGGGGTCCTAGAAACTCACCTGTGCTTGCTAAGTAGCTTATCAGTCAAGCTTTAAAGAAGAGTGTCACACTACACCGCCTGCAGATAGGTTAACACTCAAAAGAATCAATTTCTGTCTAAATTCGCTGCTAAGTTCGCCAGCAGTTTCGCTGGACTCACTGGCAGTTTCGCTGCTAAACTCACGGGCAGTTTCGCTGCTAGATTCGCCAGCAGTTTTGCTGGACTTATCAGCAGTTTCGCTGCCAGTTTCGCCCAACTTTCGTTGGATAGCATTGTCGGCGAACTTATCATCGAATCTATAGTTTCGCCCAAGCGAAACTATAGTTTCGCCGAAACTACTCTTAGTTTCGCTGGACGAACTTATAGTTTCGCTGGATGATAGCTTAATTTCGCAGAACGAGCTGAAAATTACGAATCAGCCCATTTTAGCCCAAAACTTCAATCTTTTACACCCAAACCCTTGGGTTATCATCCAGGATGCTATATCTAAGCTTTTTATATGTTTTCTTACCTAAAAACGTGCGTTTTTGGGTGATTCTTGCCACTTTTTTAAAACCCCAAAACTTAAATCCGGGTTTTTCACAAAAAGAAGCAATTAGACTACGTTTCTTACCTTGATTCTTGCTGTTTTGGAGTCCACGAACACCAGCCTTCGATCCCTTGACCAACTGAGCCTCGATCCTACACTTTCTCTCTCTACACTTTCTCTCTCTAGAACTTGAGTGTTGGGTGCAAATGAGAGTCGCTCAGCTGATCCATCTATATATATATCAGGTGTTCCCGTGACCCTAAAACTCGTTAAACTCATGACCCGAAGGGTTAACTCGGTCTAACACAACCACAATCATCCCATTTTATTAAATGGTCTTATTTAAGCCCATTATTATCATTTGACGTGCTTAGAAAATTTTCCGAGTGTTACATCAGGAGCGTCCACTGTCCATGTACCATAACCTATTGGACCTGTATGGATGACCCTAAAGGCAAAAGAAACTAATTAGAATATGGAACCCAAGTCATGATGGTCTTAGGTTTCCCGTTCCTATCTAGGACTGTAACTTCTTGGTATTTTCCTCTAGGCTGAACTTTAGAGGATGATGATTTGATTGATTTGTGTCGGGTTCTTCTGGTTCTATGTCTCTCAATCTCAACTGACGTGTTAGATGAGTCATCAAACCTTTGGTCTTGGTTTCTAAATAGAAATTGAGCACGTTTTTTATTTTAAAAAATCACTTTTATTTTAGATCTTGGAAAATATTAAGTGATTGTTTTACAACTTTATTTTGCTTTTATTTGATGCTCTTTGATTTCTAATTGTCATAGAAGTCATCATCAGAATATGAGATTCTTGATTGTCTATTCTGAACTGAACTTCTAGATTTGATTTTCATAGTTGAAATTAGTGGAATGGGCTTGTTTGGATAAACTCTCAAGCCTTTCTAATTAAAGAAACAATCAGGTGTATTGTGATTTGTCATATCACACACTAAACAATACTTGTTAAAATAACAATTTATGTTTAAGTGATTGTTCATTTTGCAGATTGAGCAATACTAGTTGTAGAAACTCTCATCTGTGTTGTGATTTGACATATCACAGTTTTCACAATACATCTGTCTGATCTTAGTTTTTGATGATGAAGCTTCTTGATGCTTAACAGATTTTGACTTTGATTCGTGTTTTGTTTTGATTGTAGCGGCAAGTTCATGCTTTTTGTTATTAGTAGATTGTTTCACAACTCTATTGTGTCTCTTGTTTGAAGGATGGCTTTGCTTCTTTTGAGCCTTTCTCACTTCCAAATCAAATTGTTCAACATACATTTTGTTGAAAATATCAAAACCTATTCCTTGTTTTGATTTAGGAGGCGAGCTCAGATCAATCTTTATTTTTGCTGATTGATTGTATGGAGATTTTGATTAGAATGATGGTGATGCTAAAGCTTTGCCTTTAGTTTTTGTTGATACCTTGTCTGATTTGATTGAATTATTTGGAGATTTGACCTCACAATCAGATTTGGTTTTAGCAGTATGTTTCAAAGGCAATTTAGCATCTCTTTTTACTTTGAGTTTTTCTGGGATGAATTTCACAAAATGAATTATGGCCTTGACTGGATTCTTTTGTTTCTTTTCACTGACATGTTTGTCCGAGCATCTTTTATCTTAATGGGGTGACCTGATTTGATTCTATCCTTATTTGTTTCAATGTACACATTTGGGTTGTTTGAGGATATGTTGTCTGTGAAACTAGTGTTTTAGTTTCAATAGATTTAGGTTCAATTGAGTCAGACAAAGTGAGAGGCTCAGGCACGACAGTGTAGTTGTCATTGTATGGTGGTCGACAAGAATTATATTCAATTCCAGTCATGTCTTTAGGCTCCTTTTATGAGTCAAGCAACTCTTGTAGCTTAGACGGAGAGAATTGAAACTTTTCAAGTTTCACTTTAGTAGCTGATTGCTCAGCTTTTGTTTTGGTCAACAGTTCAGTTAACCTCTCATTCTTAGCTACTAGAGTATACTTCTCACCAGGCAATTTTCAATGTCTGAAATTAAAAACTTGATTTTGATTTCAAAGCTTTTCATTTCGTGTCTTAGCATTTCAGATTTTACTTTTTCTTCTTTTATTTTAGCAGCCAATTTGTGATTATGTTCTCTGTACCCTTGTAATTCAGTGACATATTTTCACTACCAAGATTAGCTTTTACCTCAGATGGCATGGGAGTTGGACTATCATTGATGTGAGCCACGAGTGCATGATTTTGGAATTGAGTTTTGACTTCCTCCGCATACAAGCTCCAGTCACATATTCCATCTTGTCTGATGACAAGTGCATTTAAGGTTGATTGGCTGTCTCCATAGGCTTACTGTGTTAGTTGGTGCAGACTCTGATGAGTTGGTTGATGATGATGCTGATGCTGAAACTGACTTTGATGACTTGATTAAGGAGTTGATGATGAAGTTGATTAAGAGTGTGGTTGACTGTGTGAGCTTCTTTGGTAGTTGTTGTTGCTTCTTCTGGGCGCATTACATTTCCATGAGAAGTGGCCAGTCATACCACAGTTAAAACACTTCATCTTGGATTTGTCATACCCAAGCTTTGTGTTCTCATTCAGGCTTAGCTTTTTACCTTTCCTGAAGAATTTCTTTACCCTCATAGCAATCATGGCCATTTGCCATTGTAAATCCATTTCTTTAACATCATCTGGATCCATTTCCTCCAGATCTTCTTGGATTAGGTGAGCTGAAGTGAGTCTTCCTCCCAAGTATGCTTCAAAACATGCAACAAAGTCATTGCAGGTGGCTATTTGGTCTTCAGACTTCTGATCAACAGGCAAGTTAGCGGGTGTAGAAATGGATGGATTAGAGGTTGATTGCTTCTGTGGTTTAGATGAAGCTATGAATCTAGTGGATCTGGATTGATCTCTGGATGACAGAAATCATCTTCTTCGATAATGAATGCATTTTCCACAAAATGAGTTTCTGATGAAAATTTGTAAGCCTTAATGACCTGAGGTCCATTCAAGATTCTGCTTCTCTCATCCAGCTCAAGAGCTTCAATCTTTGCTATCATGATGTCTAAGATTGTGCTCTCCAGATCAAGTATGTTTTTCAGCATGGTCACATTTTGCTTTCAGCTTTCAGGCATACTATGCTGCTTCTTCTTGTTCATCTCTTTTTCTTTATAGTTGAACCCCATTATCTCCAGATCATTTACTAGTTGGATGCCTCTATGAACTTGTTTTGAGATAGATTTTCCTTTTGTGTGATGGATGGTTTCATATTGATTAATCAGTTTGTCTTAATTAATCTCAGTAACTTCACTACTTCCTTCACACATGATCTGAAGTGCATCCCATACATCTTTTGCAGTGATGTATTCCTCTAATCTCTTAAGTACATCCATCTTCAAAGATTGAGTTAGAATGGAGTAGGATTTAAGATCAATCTTTTTCTTCTTATAATCATCATCATCAAGATTAAGATTTGGATTCTTAATGCGGATTCTGACTGTCTTATACTATGTAGCTTGGTCAGAATTCAGAGAGACTGGAATGTAAGGCCCTTTATAGTTCCTAAACCTGAATACCCATTGCTTAAACTCAGATTTGTGTTTAAGCATTGGAGGTTTAGAAGCATGACCAAGTTCAGAAAAGTTAATAGAATCCATGATTTATAAACTGATTTTAGATTGTTTGAATATGGTTTAGATTGATTTTATGTCCAAGTGTCCAAACAGTCCACGATATTAGTAATCAGTTTTGAGTTTTATCAATAGTAGCAGTTTGTAGGGTTTGTAGCGCTTCTTTTTGTTTTTGTTTTAGTCATTTTTATGTATTTTATTTGTGTTCAATCACAGATCTGAACACTACTAATGATTTTTAGTGTGTTTTTATCGTAGAAAAGTGAAAGAAGATGAAGTTTTTTGGGTTTTTGAAGGAATTGATCTGCCCAAGATACATATTAAATTGATGTGGCTAATGTGATATGATCCAAGTCGGGTCATACCCCATAACAAGCCAAACAAACACCAATAAATATTTGTTCGTTGACGTGATCATACGAATAAATATTAGCACCAATTTAGAAACCGGGTTTTCTAAATCATTGCTTTTGTAAATGAACAAGATTATATAGATAACTTGTTCATGAGGGATTATTTGATTCATTACTTAAATTAGTAAAACAATGACAAATAATAGTATGTTAGTGCTATAAAATTAAAATGCTTTAATTTTATAAAAAACTAAAGAGATGAGAGTGTTACAATTTTAATAAAAACAAATTTGGAGGGAACCCATTTCAAATGGGCAACCTATGGCCGCCCCCTTTGGATTTGGTGTCCCAACTACCTTGTCTTGTATTGTGCAAGACTTCATTCTCTACACACTCTCCAATCTGACACTCTCTCTCCTACATGCAAAAGGCAAAATTCTCTCTAGCATCTCTCTAAAATTCGAGTTTTTGAGCTGAAACAAGGCTGGATTTTCAGCTTTGATCAAGGTGTTCTTGGCTGAAAAATCTAGTATGCAAGAGGGTTTTGAACGTGGTGTTGCACAACCTAGCAAGTGGGGGTTTGAAGGTTCTTGTGGGTATCATCTACTTGAGGATTGCTATTTGGAGTCTTGCCTTCAAGAACATCATCCTTCTCATCTCAAAAGAAAGTCTTGAAACGTAGTTTTCATCACCTTTCTATGGTTGTTTTGTAAGTTACTTGTTCATGCAAATAGATCCATCTAAATGATTATCCGCTGTGTTTTTTGTTTAAAATGGTTAAACAACTTTGATGAACTTTGTTAAATCCCTTTAATGGTATCAGAGCCGGTTGCATGGACACTAACTTCTTTAGATCAAAATTTTGAGTTTCTTCTTGGGTTATTAGAAACCCTAGAACTCAAGATTTAGCTTGTTTCTCTTGATTCAAGTTGGTTAATCTTATATGCATTGAGATGGCTTGAATCTTGTGATTTTAAATTAGTTAAAAAAATTGAAAAATCCAATTTTTTTAAAAAAAAAGGCTGCTGTCGCACAGCAGTGTATATATATAAAAAAAACATTTTTTGTTGGATATTTTAATTAAATGAAACTATGCTTGAGTTGGATGATTTACATATTTGGATATGTTATTTGGTTATGCATAACAAAGCCTAGACCTTGTGGATTGATTGATTGATTGTCATGATTTATTCATTTGGTTATGTAATAATCTAATTTTATGTTGAAAGTCTTGTTTTGTAATTTATTTATTCATTTGGTTTGTAATAAAAAGATTAGGAGTTTTTCCTTTATTAGAAAAATTGTATTAGGATACATATTTTGTAAGGATGCTCAAGATCAAGATTTAAAGAAAAGATGACAAAGAGGATGCTTGAAGATGTGAATTCAAGTAGGAGTCCTTTTGTCATCCTTGTGTCATGTTCTTAACCCTTAGGACAAGACCTTTTGACACACTTGTTTTGGCTAACAAGTGTGCTCAATTTAGTACGCTTTGGTTATGCATATGTGAATGGATTGTTTATGCTTGGTTGATTGCTTATGTTTGTTTTGAATATTTGGATGTGATTAACAAACCGTCAATTAAAACAAGCCATAACAAGAAATTGGTTCTCAAATCATTAAACACAAATAGAATGGGTTTATAAAAGGGATTAATGATTTGCAAAAGTAAAATGCGTTTTATTTAAAAGAACCAATAGGGTACCATATGGATGAATGCATACAATCATATGGTACATAGAGTTTTCTAAACTAGAAACATGAAAACATAAATCCCTTTTGAAAACAAGTTTAACACTATCCTTTTACACAACACTTAGGTTACTTGCAAACTCTTAGTGGGATAAAGGTCACCTAACCACATTAAGGAAACTTGTAACTTAAGGTGAGAATACCATGTTTGTGGGATAAAGGTCACCTAACCACTTATGTAGTAAACTCACACGTGTGTGTATGTAGGACCATTTGATTTGTGAAATATATTGAATGGATCACCTAAAATATATTTTACAAAGGTGTTGATGGGATAAACATGCCGTTATAAACATAAGATGTTCAAACGATCCCATACCACTAGAAGTTGCAATAGGTTGCAATTGTCATTCATGACTACCTTGTTAATTTAAATAATGGTATAAAGGTCACCTAACCAATATTTAAATATAACGTTGGATTCTAAAATTTTATTTATTAATCGTCTATGAGACATAAAAGGGTATTAATAAATGAAATATAATTGTATCAACGAATACTAAAATGGAACTTTGTAAAATCTTGTAGATGGCCGACAACAACGCTAATAACGATGTACCAAACCAAAACAACCAATCTCTAAGGGCGATCCTTCAAAGGGATCGTCTAACACCTAACAACTTCATGGATTGGTACCGCAACTTCAGAATCGTTCTCAAGCAAGAAAAGTAGGCCTACATCCTTGATGATCCCATCCCCGATGAACCCAACGAGGAGGATGAGGAGGCCTATAACGATTGGGTTAGATATGTGGAAGACTCCATCCAAGTCTCTTGCCTAATGTTAGCAAGTATGACACTCGACCTCCAAAAGGAGTATGAGCTCCATGGAGCTTATGACATGATCACTCAGTTGCGGGAAACGTTCCAGCAACAAGCTAGGGTGGAGCGCTTCGAAACGGTTCGAGCGCTTCATGCATGTCAGATGGAGGAATCCCAATCGGTTTCATCTTATGTTCTTAAGATGAAAAGCCACATCGACCGCCTTCAAAGGCTAAATTGTCCTGTCTCAAAAGAGTTAGCCACGGATTTGATCCTTAATGGCCTAACTAAAAGGTTTGAGGCGTTCGTCATGAATTACAACATGAACGGATGGGACAAGAGCATAAATGAACTTCATTCAATGCTCAAAACGGCCGATGCGGGAATGGGTAAAAGGGTTTTACCCGTTCTCACTATCAATGAAGGTGGGAAAAAGAGAAGGTCTCAACCCCCTCCTAAGGCAATTGCTGCCAAAGGAAAGGGGCACGTTGGGGGAAAAGGGAAGATGGTTGTTAGGGCGGAACCTCCGAAACCCAAGGAGAAGAAGCAAAAGGTTGCTACAAACAACCCATGCTTCAAGTGTGGTGAGATATGGCATTGGATGAGAAATTGTCCAGTCTATCTCAAAGAGTTGAGAGAAAAGAGGGATGCGGGGCAAACCTCAGGTACAATTTACATGATTCATATTGATCTTAATGTTATATCTTCTAACACATGGGTATTGGATACCGGATGTGAAACTCATATTTGCAATTTGTTGCAGGGGTTCAAAAGAAGTAGGGACTTCAATCAAGGGAATGTTAGCCTCTTCATGGGAAATGGAGCTAAAGTCAAAGTTGAAGCTCGTGGGGAGTACATCCTAAAACTTCCAAGTGGTTTGGAAGTAACTTTGAAGAATGTTTTGTATGCTCCTAGTTCGACTAGGAACATTATTTCTGTATCCCAATTAAGACATTATGATTATGTATTATCTTTTGTTGAAAATGATATTCATGTTTCTTTAAACGATATGTTCTATTTTAAAGCTATTCCCATTAATGGTATTTATGAATTGGTTCATGAAAATACTTTAAATAGTTCATTGTACCAAACTAACACCAAGAAACTCAAGTTGGATTTGAGTGATACCTATCTTTGGCATTGTCGTCTTCGTCATATAAACAAGAAACGTATAAAAACACTTCAAAAGAATGGTCTTTTAAAAACAAATGAATGTGATTCATTTGATATATGTGAATCTTTTTTACAAGGAAAAATGACTAAGGCACCCTTTAGTGGAACTAACGAAAGGGCAAAAGATTTATTAGGTATCATACATTCGGATGTATGTGGTCCTTTTAAGCCAATGACTAGGAATGGTGAAAGATACTTCATTACCTTTATCGACGATTATAGTCGCTATGGGTACGTGTACTTATTAAGGCACAAAGTTGAAGCTTTTGAAACGTTCAAAATCTTCAAGAATGAAGTAGAAAATCAACTCAACAAGTCGATTAAAGTTCTATACTGATAGAGGAGGTGAATACCTAAGTGACGTTTTTCAAGATCATCTTAAAAGTTGTGGGATTGTCTCACAACTCACTCTACCTGGAACACCACAACATAATAGTGTGTCTGGGAGGAGGAATCGAACCTTGTTGGATATGGTCCGATCTATGATGGCTAGACGCACTTTGCCTCTATCATTTTGGGGTTTCGCTTTGCTCTCCACGGCTGGTATTCTGAATATGGCCCCAACCAAAAAGGTGGAAAGGACACCCTTTGAGATATGGCATGGAAGAGTTCCATCCCTATCATACTTAAGGGTATGGGGTTGTGAGGCTTATGTTAAGACTCCCACCCCAAACAAATTGGAAGTTCAATCCACCAAGTGTATCATTGTTGGATATCCTAGAGATTTTATGGGATATTATTTCTATGATCCACTAGAACAAAAGGTATTTGTTGCCAGAAAGGGTGAGTTCTTAGAAGCAAAGTTCCTTATGAAAGAAACTAGCAGTAGAACAGTGGATCTTGAGGAGGATCAAGAACCACAACCTAATGGACGTTTGGTTGAAACTAGCACTCAACATGAGAATGTTGAGGATGATCAAGCGATTGATCAATACACACAAAATGTTTGTAGAAGTGGCAGAACTAGTAATCGACCTGAAAGATACGGATTTTTCATGGATGGATGCTATGTGGTAGATTCAGATGAACCAACCACATACCATGATGCAGTGTCCAATTCGGATTGTGACAAATGGCTTGAAGCCATGAACGTTGAGATGCAATCCATGTATGACAATCAAGTTTGGGAACTTGTTGTACCACCTCTTAACTCCAAGGTAGTTGGAAGTAAGTGGGTTTTCAAGAAGAAAACTGACATGCACGGAAACTTGGATACTTATAAGGCTAGACTTGTAGCAAATGGTTTCACTCAGACTCAAGGGGTTGATTATGATGAAACCTTCTCACTTGTTGCGATGCTAAAGTCTATAAGGATATTGTTTGCCATAGCTGCTCATTATGATTATGAGATTTGGCAAATGGATGTCAAAACCGCTTTCCTAAATAGATATCTTGAGGAAGATGTCTATATGGTTCAGCCTGAAGGTTTTGTCAATCCAAAACATCCTAATAAAGTATGCAAGTTAAAGAAATCAATCTATGGATTGAAACAAGCATCAAGAAGCTGGAATCACCGTTTTGATGAGGAGGTCAAGAAATTTGGCTTCATCAAAAACGCTGATGAGGCTTGTGTGTATAAGAAGGCTAGTGGGAGCACAATAACTTTCCAAGTATTATATGTCGATGACATTCTACTATTTGGGAATGACGTTCCAACAATGGAAGGTATAAAAGCCTGGCTTGGAAGCTGCTTTTCCATTAAGGATCTTGGTGAAGCCGCCTATATTTTGGGAATAAATATCTATAAGGATAGATCGAGGCGGCTGATTGGTTTAAATTAATGTGCATACATTGACAAAATCTTAAAAAGGTTCAAGATGGAAAACTCTAAGAAAGGTACTGTACCTATTTAGAGAGGGACAATATTGAGTACGACTCAGTGTCCAAGCTCAAAGGAGGAGTAGAATAGAATGAAGGCAATCCCATATGCATCTGCTATAGGATCCATCATATATGCAATGATATGCACTAGACCGGACGTGTCATGCGCTTTAAGCATGACAAGTAGATACCAGTAAAATCCTGGTGATAGTCATTGGATGGCTGTCAAGAACATCCTAAAGTACCTAAGGAGGACTAAGGACATGTTCTTGATCTACGGGTCAGGTGAAGAGGAACTCGTTGTAAAGGGTTACACGGATGCAAGTTTCCAAACCGATCGAGATGATTCACGATCTCAATCGGGGTACATCTTTATTCTGAATGGGGGAGCTGTTTCTTGGAAAAGTTCAAAGCAAGAAGTCATAGTGTTGTCAACTACAGAGTCAGAATACATCGCCGCTTCATTGGCAGCACAGGAAGCTATGTGGTTGAAGAAATTCATAGCCGATCTAGGGGTAGTCCCTTCCATTCAGGATCCTCTGGAGATTCTTTGTGATAGCGAGGGTGCGATTGCTCAATCAAGGAACCCCGTGCACATCAGAAAACCAGGCACATTGAGCGGAGATTCAACTACATAAGGGATGAAGTTGGAAAGGGAAAGATATGTATTCACAAAGTTCACACTGATAAAAACATTGCGGATCCACTCACAACGCTCCTTGAAAAGGCAAAGCATCAAGGTCATGTTTGTGCCATGGGACTTCGATATTCTAGTGACTGGATTTGATTTTATATTTTGTATTTGGATATTGGAACTTATGTTGTTTGACTTAATTATATGATTATAACTTTCATTTGTTCTTCTATTTTAGCATGTTTAAATCTGTGAATAAGTAATTTATTCTTAACGTCCGTAGTCGATCATACTTGTGGGAACAACTATGAATGTAAGACTATAATAAAATTGAATTGGTTGATATTCATAAGGTATGAATATAGAGCAAGAGGTTGCTACCAAAGTTCATTGATATCTATGGGATATAGATATAGGACTGACCCGCTCTCAATTATTTCTACAAGGAATCTTTGTGATTAGTCATAAGAGATATTGAGTAAAGGCGAAAATCATTGCATCCTCAGACCTGAGATACATATTGGGTCTTGATATTCACCAAGTATTGCATTTTGACTTAGCACTTTGCTGTTCTGAAAGATTGGTAGTACATAAGGCTACGTTCAGGTATCATATAAGGTGACTGTGAGAGACGTATGTAGTCAAGACGGAATTTGTTCCCCTTATTCGTTGAGAGTTAGATGTCTAAGGCCTGTTAAAGTTAAATCATCAGAGAATGACAATTCTGTGTCTCTGGGATTCAACATGACATCCGAAACCAAAGGATAGATGATTGATTCACCTAAAACATTTCAAGTAAGGTACTTGAAGGGGATGATGTTATTGAATGGCACTTAGTCATATACATTAGGGTTAGCAAACCGTTGCTAGGCGTTATTTGCTGCTAGCATCAATCTTCTATGAATCTTGTGCAAGTAGGAGATTAAAGGAATTGATCTGCCGAAGATACATATTAAATTTATATGGCTAATGTGATATGAACCAAGTCGGGTCATACCCAATAACAAGCCAAACAAACACCAATAAATATTTGTTCGATCATACGAATAAATATTAGCACCAATTTAGAAACCGGGTTTTCTAAATCATTGCTTTTGTAAATGAACATGATTATATAGACAATTTGTTCATGAGGGATTATTTGTTTCATTACTTAAATTAGTTAAACAATGACAAATAATAGTGTGGTAGTGCTATAAAATTAAAATGGTTTAATATTATAAAAAACTAAAGAGATGAGAGTGTTACAATTTTAATAAAAACAAATTTGGGGGGAACCCATTTCAAATGGGCAACCTACGGCCGCCCCCTTTGGATTTGGTGTCCCAACTACCATGTCTTGTATTGTGCAAGACTTCATTCTCTACACACTCTCCACTCTCACACTCTCTCTCCTATATGCAAAAGGCAAAATTCTCTCTAGCATCTCTCTAAAATTCAAGTTTTTGAGCTGAAACAAGGCTGGATTTTCAGCTTTGATCAAGGTGTTCTTGGCTGAAAAATCTAGTGTGCAAGAGGGTTTTGAACGTGGTGTTGCACAACCTAGCAAGTGGGCGTTTGAAGGATCTTGTGGGTATCATCTACTTGAGGATTACTATTTGGAGTCTTGCCTTCAAGAACATCATCCTTCTCATTTCAAAAGAAAGTCTTGAAGCGTAGTTTTCATCACCTTTCTATGGTTGTTTTGTAAGTTACTTGTTCATGCAAATAGATCCATCTTAAAGGATTTTATCAACATAAAAAAATGATTTATGTAAACTTCTAACAAGATGTTAAAATGATTATCCGCTACGTTTTATGTTTAAAATGGTTAAACAACTTTGATGAACTTTGTTAAATCCCTTCAGTTTTTACAGCTGTATACTCATTAACAACCGAGTTGTGTTTATGAGCACCTAAATCACCAGATCAATCGAGTTTCTGCTAAGATCTAAGTACATCTTGAGTTGAATCCGAGAGCCAAAGCTCTGACAACAATTGACTGGGTCCGAGAATGATATTCTCTGTTGATGTTGAGTCAAAAAGGATCAAATATGGTGTTGGGTCAGTAATTGAGTAGCGGAAATACTGAATCAAAAAATATTTAATGCTGTAAATATAGTCATAAACGCTTGTGTATTGAATGTAGAACAAACAAGTTACAACGGGTTCTAAGGTTTTCAAGAACAGTGAAAAGACAACCTCAGAAGCTCTTAACTTGAGTACTAGGTATATTTATGAGTGAAAAACGTACAGATGGATATTTTATTCTATTTATAGGCTAACATAAAGCCTGTACAAAAAGACTAAACTACCCTGGAATACTAGTCTAAGTATAAAAGGTCTTCAATTGCATTAGTTGTTGAACATACGCGTTGACTAATGTGGATGCCTTGGCTTCATCAGCATTTCTTTATTCTTCATCAGCATTAAGTGTTTGGTCATCAGCATTAACTAATGCAGATGAGCAAACACTTATCAGCATTTCTCTTTGTGCATCCGCATTAACTAATATGGATGAACAAATACCTAGCAGTATTTGTTATACAGCATCCGCATTAACCAATGCGGATGAACAAATACTTGCAGCATTTGTTCTTAGCTCTCTGCATTTGTTTATGTGGGAGAACAAACACTTGTCAGTATTTGTTTCTTGGTCGTCCGTATAGACAAATGCAGATAGCCAACACTTGGTCTTTTCTTCACCTGCATGTCTTCTTGGACTTGTGGGAATCAGCCAGCAGAACAACCGTCACCCATCTCTTGAATTGGCATGTATGATCCTTTCAGGGTCTAACAATGATAGTCATCGGCGGGTCACATCTAAAGAGAAAGTTTTTAGGAATCGTGTTTTTAGCAATAGACATGGATGGAAACAATCAGATTCTACCAACTGCATACAGTGTTGAAAAAATTAAAAGCGGTGATTCTTGGACATGGTTTATATCAAACCTTAACGAGTGTATTAGTGATAGTCTAAATTTGCCAATTATATCAGCAATGCCTCAGTTGATATGGTTGCCTTGGTTAATAAAGCAATCAAGAGAGTGTTTCCACATGTATATCATGGGTTATGTTGTTAGCATTTGATTGTGAATTTATAATTAAAGTCTATGAAAGGAAAACATTAAAAGTCATTGTGTGACAAACCTTCAAAGCTTATAGAGTTTTTAACTCTGAGAAGAGAATATATAGACTCACTTTTGTTATTGCTCTTGATCAAAAGACTCTTGTTAATGTCGGATTTGAAAAATGATCAAGAGCACATCGTTCTGGAAATTGTTATATTATCATGGCATCTAATATTGTTGAGTCCATTAATGCCTTGTCATGACATGCTATAAAACTACTAACCAATAGAAATAGTACTTTAGTTGTCAACTGGTTGAGGTAATAATTTATATATTTTTATTATAAAAATGTTAACCTTTAACCTACTTAATGTTGTTATAGTTAAATTATAATATACTCTTACTAAATTGATGGAGAATAGAATAATAAAGAGACTTTCAAAAAGTTTGACATGAACGGTGATTAGAATCGTTTATCACATATTTGAGGTTGCGGATGGAGGGAAACATGTTTGGTTAATATGTGGAGTCGAACATGTAGCTATAGACAACAGAAACTCTTTGGTTTGCTATATGGCCATGCAAGTGTTGTTTCAAGATTTTTTAATGTAAGTGATTGTAGTCATTGGGTTATGAATTGATTTGCTAAAGATATTTATATGGCAACATATCACTACAAGGAGACAGGTCTTTAGGGGCGACTAAAGTCGCCGCTAAAGACCCCATATGTCACCGCTATTGCCTTTAGCGGTGACTTGTCGCCGCTAAAAAGTCGCCGGTAATAAAACATCGCTAATGGTCAAAGTTTCGCCGCTAATGTGTCGCCGCTAAAAATGTCGCCGCTAATGCCTTAGTGTCGCCGCTATTGAGTCGCCGCTAAAGGCCTCAAAAATGACGAAAAACCTGTCACCCCTAATGCCTTAAAGTCGCCGCTAACGGCCCTGTGCAGGTATTACAGCTTCTTGCTGCATTTTTCAGTTTTTTCATATTTTCCAATACAAATTTTTACATAACAATCTGCATATTCTGCATACATTCATACACTACAGTCAACATCCATCATTTTCATCATCTTCATCGTCTTCATACATTTAGTCAACGTCCATTCATACACTACAATATTACATTCTAAACTAAACTAAGCCTTCAATTCGTTAAAAACTAAACTAAGTCAAGTAGTCAACATCCATTCATACACTACAATATTACATTCTAAATTAAGTCAACATCCATCAATTAAGCTTCATCATTTTCATCATCTTCATCGTCTTCACCGTCCTCATCACTAACTTGTTTATGTTGCCCGTAATTTTGAAGTTGTTCTCTAAAATATGGGTCTTGAAACAAAGCATCAATTTGTTCCTACAATAAAAATCATGTTTAAACTAATAACATACAAGACCCCCAATAACATATTGATGTCTATTTTGTCTAATTTAATATTTTAAGGTCAAACGGGTCAAACTAGTAACATTTACCAAACTAATAACATATTGACACATTCCCAACACGTCTATTTTGTCTCATTTAACATTCAAATTTTAATAATATTTATGAACGTCTATTTTGTCTCATTTAACATTCCAATTCTAATAACATTTATGAACGTCTATTTTGTCTCATTTAACATTCCAATTCCATCTTAAGGTCAAACTAATAACATTTACCCGTGTAATAACATTTACCAAACTAATAACATATATATTAATGTCTATTTTGTCTAATTTAATATTTTAAGGTCAAACGGGTCAAACAAATAACATTTACCAAACTAGTAACATATTCACTCATTCCTAACACGTCTATTTTGTCTCATTTAACATTCCAATTCTAATAACATTTATGAACGTCTATTTTGTCTCATTTAACATTCCAATTCTAATAACATTTATGAACGTCTATTTTGTCTCATTTAACATTCCAATTCCATTTTAAGGTCAAACTAATAACATTTACCCGTGTAGTAACATTTACCAAACTAATAACATATATGTTAATGTCTATTTTGTCTCATTTAATATTTTAAGGTCAAACGGGTCAAACGGGTCAAACTAATAACATTTACCAAACTAATAACATATATATAAATTTAAGGTCATTATAAAGAAATGTTATTATTACCCGTGTGAATGCGACTGTTGGCTACGGTTGAGGCTTATCATGGGTAACCGGGGCTTTTGAAGAAGGTTTGAACCCAATCCCTCGGATCCATCCGCGCCTAGTACCGAGTACGTTTCCAAACGCATTCACTTGACCATCTCCTTGAGTTTGGGCAGCCAACTCATCCTCTAATCGCCGCTGTAGTTTACAAAAGGTGAATTATATATGCAAGTAACAAAAAAATAAATTTAAATAGTTACTAACAATTGTTTCAGTTGCTGCGCTATCAATCGTTCCATCTTTAAGTGTATGAGCATCAGTGAACGTTTGTAGGTGACTTTGAGCCTGTTTAACATTAAATATTATTTTTATTACAACTAGTACGTATAAGATATATATATATATATATAATAATATATAAACCAAACATTACTTTTTTATAAGTTGTGCTGCTATACGATGATGTCCCCCCTCGGTTTGGGTATTTTTGAAGTTGACGATTTGCTTGGTTAATGAGTGACTGTTTTTTATGCTTCTCTGACATGAAATGTCTAATGGCACTCTCCCAATTAGCCGGAGTCATCCCTTCAGGAACAGTGGCTAGAGCTCTCTCGACATCCCCTCCAAACTCTCGAAAACGTCTTTTTGCATCTGCTTTGCGATCTCTGTATCGCTTCATGTATATTGAAAAAATTCCCATCTTTAACTTAGATCGATCAACGTCCCGATCAATCTGCTCCAGATCGAATGATTTCTAAAAAAATAAACAAAAGAAGTTAGTTAAGTAAAAAACAAAGATCTCGACATAAGATAAACTTAAATCAATCATTTACCGCGAGGTGCTCGTACAATGCATTCTGTTGAGCTTCTGAAATCTGTCTCCAACTACCTTTATCAAATGCAATGTTCCGCCACATGTATAACCCCACTTCCTGGCTAAACAAATCTTTCTTGTGTCCAACCGGGGTAAAAGTCGCTTGCTTGTCAAATTGCAAAGTTAAACGCCCTCCTTCTTCCAAGACCTCGGATTCTAGGCGATAGTTTTTTGCAATTCCACGAGTTTTCCTACGAGGTGGTGCTGCAAAATCAATCAAAAAATATCATTCACAATAAATAATTATCTATCATACGATTTATAAATAGTTTATAATAAGACTTACAACCTTCCTCGTAGTGTCCATGCCCAGATCCAAAGCCGCCAGGTGGTGGGGGGTCCTGTCCAGAACCATCTCCTCCATGGCCCATCACATCGGCCATCATGTACAGTATCAAATACGCAAGGGAAATCATACTGAAATGTTATAATATATGTGAGACAAAAATATAATGTGAATACAAAATATAAATACAAATACAAATACAAATACAATGTGAATACAGATTTCCAACCTACTTTTAATCAGACCCCTCAGATATCTCTCCCTCAGATACTTCAGTATCACTCTCAAACCCCTCAGTGTAATAATCTGATTCGTCCTCGGACACTTCATCATGCTCATCCTTAGACAATTCATCGGTCTCATCCTCGGACACTTCAGCGGGCTCACCCTGGGAAGCAGAACTACTTGGCAAGTATTGCCTAAAGTCGATGAACAATCTTATACCAGAGGAAGAGTTGTTGTGGACAACATCAAGATCATCGGGTAAGTCATGTTCAACATTTTGAACATTCTCATCAACTGTTTGCACATTCTCGTTCAACGGTAGATCCCATATTTTTCGATGATTAACTTGTTCGACGACCCATCGGTTGTTATTGTTTTGGTTTCCTCGAGAAGGTTCTTGGATGTAGAACACTTGTTTGGCCTGCGAAGCAAATATGAGTTGATCTTCTTTGTCCCATTCTTGATCAGTGTTGATACTAGTGATATTATTTTCAAATCTAACACCCCTTCGGGTATCGTACCACTTGCACCGAAATAGGACAGTTGAATAACCACTTGGATAATGCATCTCAATAATCTCTTCTAATTGACCATAATACTTCTCACCATTTTCTCCTTCCACTAACACACTAGAGTTTTGTGTTGTACGCCGTGCATCACGGTCAAGTACTATAAACCTAACATCGTTGACTATACACGCAGTGTAAGTAAAGACATTTATACTCGCATCCACGGAAATAGAATACAACTCTGGGTGGAATTCTGGAGAATTTTGCTTTTTCATCGAATAGACCTAATATAGCTAGAAATATATAGTTATACACATGTTATATAGATATGTATAACTAACTGACAACTATATATGTATTACCTTCTCAAGAAACCACATAGGAAAATTAGTTTGAACATCATCATGGGGCTTTTCAGATTTGAATTCACTACATTGATAATAAAAATATACAAGTAAGGAAAAAATAAATACTTAACAAATATATTATGGAAAGTTAATGATAGTAACACTTACTTCATGTAGTTCCTAATTTCTTCAATGCTATCGAGGACAAACCATTCCAATTTTAATTTTTCTCTTACAGAAAGATGTTTGATCTTCAAGGCACTAGCCGGACGACAAAGAGACTCAAACACCCACAACTTTCTTTTTTTGACAACAACATCCTCGTTTCTGTCAGGGCGATTAAACTGAGTTTCAACGTCTCGAAGGTACCTAGAACAAAATGATAGAGCTTCTTCCGCAATATAGCCTTCGGCTATACAACCTTCTGGCTTTGCGTTGTTTCTGACATAAATTTTAAGTTTTTTCATATATCTTTCAAATGGATACATCCATCTCATACACACTAGACCTCCAAGAATCGCTTCATCAGGTAAGTGCAAAACCAAATGAACCATGATGTCAAAAAAAGCAGGAGGATAGATCAACTCTAACTGACATAAGATTGTCAGAATGGCAAGTTTTGCTTTCTTCATATCTTCAACCAATAATGTTCTAGAACAAAGTTGCTTAAAAAACATACAAAGATCGATTATTGGTGTATATACATCCCTTGCCAAAAATCCTCTAACCCCAATTGGCATCAAACGTTGCATTAGAATATGACAGTCATGAGATTTCAACCCAGTAATGTTTGTATAATTATCTGTCACTCTCTTGCTAATATTAGATCCGAACCCATCTGGCAATTTAACATTTTTAATAAACTCACAGAAAAGCTTTCGATCATTGACTTGGAATGAGTATTTTGGGTGCGGCTTACATAACTTCCCATTAGCATTTTTTTTAAACCACAACGTCTTTCGAATGTTTAGCTTTTCCAAGTCAACACGTGCGTTTGACGTGTCTTTTGTTTTATCATTCATTAAAAGAGTACCGAGCAAACTATCGCACACATTTCGCTCAATATGCATCACATCTAAATTGTGCTTAAGCTGCAAAGAAGACCAATACTCAAGTTCAAAAAATATGCTTCGTTTAGACCAGTTTAACTCAAACTCCTCTCGCTTTCTCATAACACCTCCAAAACTAGGATGCTTGCCCGGTAGACGACGGAGTAAACGATCGAGTTGAGCCTATACATCAGCATCACTAAATTGTTTAGGAGGTGCTCTTGTATCTGGTTGTCCATTAAATTCCAAATTTGTTCTCCATGGATGGTTAGCATCTAAGAACCGACGATGACCAACATATACAACTTTATTTGTTACGCGTGTTGAAGGAGTGTCTTCGTTGCAAGTCAGGCATGCTTTGTATCCCTGTCCGCTCCAACCTAATAGACTACTATGGGCTGGAAAGTCGTTTATAGTCCATAACAACACCGCCTTCATCGTGAAGAATGTGTTTGTTGCCGCGTCTTTAGTATGTATGCCTGTATGCCATAATTCGTTAAGCTCATCCACCAACGGTCTAAGAAAAACATCCATATCCTTCCCAGGTGATTTAGGGCCAGGAATCAATAAAGTCAACATGCATGAGGACTCTTTCATGCATAACCATGGAGGCAAATTGTATGTGGTGAGTACAACCGGCCACATGCTATGAGCTGAACTCATGTTACCAAATGGATTAAAACCATCAGCTGCAAGCCCTAGGCGAACATTTCGGGGTTCCTTCGCGAAGTTAAAGCATTTTTTATAAAATTCTTTCCATGAAGATCCATCAACAGGATGACGCATCGTAGATTCTTCTGATCGTCCAGTACTGTGCCATATCATATCCTTTGTCGTGTGCCTTGAACAATACAAACGTCGTAGGCGGGGGGTCAAAGGAAAGTATCGTAACACCTTGTGAGCTACTTTCTTACCCTTTGTGTTTGTATCAACCCATCGACTCTCCTTACAAACGGGACAATTCTGTAACAACTTGTGGTCGTTCCAGAAGAGAGCACAATCATTTTTGCACACGCGTATCGACTCATACCCTAAACCAATCTTCTTTAGTGTCTTTTTGACAACATAATGCGAAGGGGGGATCTTATTGCCTTCTGGATGTGAAGATTGCAACAACTTAAGGAGCTCATCAAATGAACTATTAGTCCATTTGTTTTTCACCTTGATATGCATAAGTTTTGCTAAAAAGTCAAGGGAAGAAAACTTAGTACAACCGGGATATAATTCTGATTGGACTTCATGCAACAAGTTTTCAAAATCATCAGTGACACCTTCACTCTCTGTACAAGGGTTCTCTTTGTTAAGGTTGGTATTCACTTCCATAAGATCTTCAATAACGCCAGCCATATCATTAGTACACGTAACATCATCTTGTACTACAACTTGAGAAATTGAGGGTTCATGATGAAAAATCCAGTCCGAATAACTATGCTGGAAACCCCACGCGTACAAATGATACTTCACTTTTACCAAAGGTAGCATGACCGAATTCCGACATTTAGTACACGGACAAAAAACGTAACCTCTATTGTCGACCAGACTCTTGCACATCTCAAGAAAAGAGCTGAGTCCATTATTATACTCCTCTGAGCTTCGATTTGGATTGTTAAGCCAACTTTTATCGACAACCATGATGCAACTGAAATATAATATAGAGAATTTACAAGGGTAGGCTGTACACTTTTATCGACAACCATGATGCATATGTACATACATGCTACATACAAACATAAATACATACATACATACACAAGCACACATACAAACACAAACATGTATGTGCATATATACATACATGCTACCAAACTACATGAATATTAAGCAAATACGCCAAAAAATACCACCTCTGTATATTCTTTAATGCACTTGGATCATGCCATGAAATATAAAATTAAAAAGATATAGTGTATCACAAAAACCTAAAACTTGGCATCCAAATTCACAAATGCACAAAAGTCACAAACACACTATTCTTTAATAGGTTACTAATAAACTTATGTTATTTTTCACAAATTGCTTTCATATTTCCTACCAATTGTAACAATACCAAATGACACATATATATTTCCTACCAATTAACCGACTAACCATATATAAATCAATTAATTATTAATCAACTAAACAACTAATTTTTAACCAACTATATTGCAAAATACCCAAATTTATTCCATTCAAACCTACAAAATACACAAATACAACTAAATTTCATATAAAATCAAACTACATTCAATTCACTATCCTAAATTTCACATGAAATACAGCCAAAATTGAGACAAATAAAAGTTAATGTTACACACGAACCAAAATATAAGAAAATAAAACCAAAAAATTACCTTCAAAAACAGATCTAGCGGCGACAGAAGTAGCAACAGCGGCGACGATCGCGAGGCAGCAGCTGAAGGGGGCCGGTGAAGGGTGGTCAGCGATGGATAGTAGCCAATCGATGGGTGGTCAGTGTTGGGGATGAGATGGAGGCCGACCGAGAGCAGATCGGCGGCTGATCTTCAGATCGGAGAGCAGGCTAACGGAGAGCAGGCCGACGGGAGGAAATGTCGACGCCGGCGAGGTCGGGGTGGTCGGTCGGCGAGTGGTGGCGGGTCGGCGACGAAGGTGCAGGTGGTTGGAGGTGAAAATCGTGGAGTCCAAGGTGCAAATTGTCGGTCGATGGAGAGGGGGCCGACGGGAGCAAATGCCGACGCCGGAGAGGTCGGGGTGGTCGGCCGGCGAGTGGTGGGGGGTCGGCGACGAAGGTGCAGCGGATTGGGAGGTGAAAATCGTGGAGGGAGAAAACGAAATGGCGCCCTATTGCCGCGATCTGCTATTAGGTGAAAAGAGCATTAGCCCCGACGCGTCGCCGCTAAAGGCGTCGCCGCTAATGCTTTTTGTACGGTCTAATTTTAGCCATCAGATCTGCAGTTGATCGACGTCCACAATTTTGTTGAAAACCCATCGCCGCTAAAGCATGTGTCGCCACTAAAAGTGGCGCCACTAATAATAAGGTTTCTTGTAGTGTATGGAAAGACGATAAATCCTTTACCTGCTCAAAATAATTGAGAGATACCTCCTAGTTTTGTTTTTCAGCTATAAATATCATGTAACAACATCACACACATTTAACTATTTTAACATTGTATTTCAATTTTTAAAGATGACTATAGTTTTAGGTCTTGCAATTTTTCAGCACTATAAAGTTTTAATTTCTCAACATAAACAGTCAAATTGAAAATATAAGTGGCAACAACTCATTTTTTTAATTTCTCAGTAGAAACAGATACATTGACAATAAAACTTACAACACAAAGATAAATACAACATATCTGTAAAAAATACAAAATCTTCTGAATACGCTTGTTGTTGTAGACGAATGGTTGATACTTGAGTAGTTCTAATGCCCTTGACGTGAGTTATAGCAAGAGAAATGAGGATTGACGCTTGGAATATAAATATAACCCGCATGTACCAGAGTTACTACTTGAGAAAATTAAGAAAATAACTACTTTTAGCTAGTATTGGCAAAACAGATCATGAGAAAATTAAGAAAATAACTACTTTTAGCTAGTAATGGCAAAATGTTGGACCAAAAGAACCAATGAGCCAAGATCAGAAAAACCTCTAAGTCTCACATGACATCACAACAACTGCTGAAGACCTTCATCAGCAATTTGACAAAGTCTGAAGAATCAAAGTCTGAAGATCAAAGATCTGAAGTACAACAGCTGAAGATCCCAAAGTGCTGAAGATAAGTACTGAAGTCTGAAGTACTGAAAAAATACAAGTACTGAAGACTTCAAGTACTGAAGACAAGTGCTGAAGATCAAAAGTTGAACTGAAAAACTGAAGATCATCTACTGATGCACAAAGTCTGAAGACAAAGACTGAAGACATCAGCTGATGACATCTACTGAAGTCATCAGCTGATACATTATCTGAAGCCCAAGTCTGAAGAACAAGTGCTGAAGCTTCAGAGTTTGTCACAACAGCTGAAGAAGTCTTCTTCAGTTGTTGTGATGGTTTTTCTCTTTCAGTAGTTTTGTTTATCTTTTCAGTAGTTTGTACAACAGCTGAAGAGCTTGTTCTTCAGCTGTTATAGTTCAGTAGTTATAAACGACTGAAGAGTTTGTTCTTCAGTCGTTGTAGGCTTTCAGTAGTTTCCTTTTTCAGTACTTGTAATAGGTAGACAACTTTTGTAAGAAGATGTCAGATGTTGACATCTTCAGTAGTTTTATGTTCTATCAGTTGTTAGTTTAATAATCGGTAGATGTCACTATCAGATGACATCATCATTCATCCTTTGCCGTCTATAAAAGGATGGTGAACCATGCTGTATTAGGTGCCGAAACGTGTGAAGTTATAGAAAACATCTTTTGCAAATCTTTTCTCTCTCTCTATGATTGTACTTTTACTTGCAAAACTTTTGTGTTCTTGCTGTAATCGCTAATTAATGTGCTAACTCCGCTGCAAACATAATCTGATTGATCAAACTAGAGGCTGAGATCCTGTCAAATGGTATTAGAGCGGGTTAATCATTGATCAATTTCACTATTGATCATTTGAAACTGCTCTTTTGATCTCTACGTTTGATCGAATTAGCAATTTGCAAGAATTAGCTATTGAGAGTAAGATTCTGCTGTTTCTGGCCATAAACTTGAGGTTCTCTGGTGGTTTCGAGCTACATTTGTTTTGCTTAAACTTGTTTTTGACTAAAATCTGAGATGACTACACCAACGAACGATCCTCACAATACTGGTTCCTCAACCATGCCTCCGATGCTTGTGAGGAGTGAGTATAACATATGGCAACGTCGTATGCTTCACCACTTGTCGGTCAACAGTGCTGGTTGTTGGAAGTCAGTGGTGCATGGACCATACAAGCCTATGGTGAGCGTCCCTGAATCTAATGAACAGGTTCCGAAGGAACCTGAACAATATTCGGACGAAGATCTTAAGCTGTTCGAAATTGATGCTAGAGCCCATGGAATTTTAGCCATGGCTATTCCAAATGAGATTTATTCAGGGCTTTTGCATCATGAAACTGCTCATGACCTATGGGTTGCCCTGAAGGAACAATTTGGAGGAACCGATTCGGTCTTAGCAAATAATAAGGAAATCCTCGCCCAACAATATGAGACATTCTCTCATAGGAAGGGTGAGACTTTGACTCAGCAGTTTGAGCGGTTCTCTTGTTTGATTTCTGAGTTGAAGATGGTCAAACAAGAGTATTCCAACAGCCAGATGAACAACAGGTTCTTCAGATCACTGTCTGAGAGATGGGACACTTATACCATTGTCCTACGCTCCAGCGCAAATCTGGATACTCTATCTCTCACCCAACTTCATGGGAAACTGCTCACATTTGAGAGAGAGATAGAGCAAAAGAGGAAGTTGTCCACCTCTGGCAAGCTCGCTGATGACTTTGTCCAAGGCAATGCTGCCTTGATAAGTCAGGAGTCAGAATATGCTGCATCAGAAAGTTCTTATAATGAGCATATTGATTTCTCTACCAACTCAGAACAAGCTTTTGTTGGTGTTAGTAGTAGTTCAGGAGGTAGCAGTGAAAATCTGTGCTTTTTGATGGAAGACTTGAAGGGCATTCCAGATGATGATCTGGAGGAGATGGATATTTTGAAGCAAATGGCAATGATAAATATCCGATCTCAAAAATTCTATAAGAGAACTGGCAGGAAATTCCCTGGTCTCTCTGGCAAAACCAAAGTTGGTTTTGACAAGAGCAAGTTGAGGTGTCACAAGTGCCAAAGGCTTGGACACTTTGCTAGAGAGTGTAGATCATCTGGATCTAACTCTTTTGCACCCTTTGTGACTTTTCCAAGCAATAGCTCACAGCACAGAGGGCAACATTCCTCCAGTTCTGGCCATCCATCACAAGCACAGGCATCACCTGCCTATTTTGTGCCTCAGGGTCATATGCCATACCCTTACCCCTGCTACTATGTGCCTCAGCCCAGTCAATCTCAAGCACCTTCTGCTCAACCACCACATGCTCTTCCTGAGCCTCAATCTTCCCAATCTCATCATCAAACACAACCTCAACAACACAGCTTCTTCACCCCAGGAGTTGTTGACTGGAGTAGTCTGCCAGATGATCTATCTGGTCAGGAACAACTACTCCAAGGTGCTGGTCAACATGGTGGTGATAATCCATTTGAAAATCTTGCTCTGATGGCCCTTGAATCTGTTGAGGGGTTATCATCCAATGCCTCATCACAGATATCCTCTGAGGCCAAAGCCAAGCTTTGTTCAGAATCATGCATAGCAGCATTTGCTTCTATTAGAGAAGCAAATGTAGCTTTAATAGATAAAAATCTTGAGCTAGAGCACACAATTTCCAAAAAGAAAGCTGAATTTGAGGTTGTACTAAATGAGAAAAATGATGGGATTTACAAGCTTAAATGCCAAATAAAAGATGATAAAGATAGGGAAGATGTACTTCTAGAAAAGTACAGAGACCTCAAGGAAACTCTTGCAACCACCCAAGTAGAGTGTGATCGATGGGTGAAATCATGCAAGGGTTTTGAAATGCTTCTTAGCAAGCAATCAGCTTCAAATGTGAAGTTTGGCATTGGTTATAATCACACTGCTCCTCCAACAGATTTTACTTCAAGAGTAGAAGTTGAATCTGATGGAGAAAGCAATAACCAATCCTTCTCATCATGTGACCTACTTTCTGATTCAGCATCATCAAAAAGAGAAGTCAGCATTAACTCCTGCCAAAACCAATCAGCTAATGCTATAACATCTGATGGTTCAAATGCTGACTGTCACATGATCAAAAGGTTGATCAACACAGGTGTTGTCTCTAGAAGTACTAAAAGTACTAGAGAGCAAGTGACAACATCTGAAGTTCAAGCCTCAAATACTGTTAGCACTAAAGAGAAGAAAACTAACAGTAGAAAAAGTTTGAAGACAGCTAAAGAGGATGTCAGGAAAGCAGGTGCTACTAGGAAGAAAACCGCTAGTACTGATAGCAAACAGCTGAAGAACAAGTCTTCAGCAGTTTCATCCTCTTCACCTGATGATCAACATAAGATGAAGAAGAAGCCATGTGAGATATGTGGCTTGTTCAATCATCTTATTGATGATTGCTGGTACAAAAGGGGTTCCAAACTAAAACAAAAGGAGAAAATTAACGAGGATATAACTAAAATGAAGAATGAGTTTGAAACCAAGTTTGTACTAGCAACATCAAAGCCTGAAATCCCTAAGCCCAAAGCTAAATCTAAAAAGAAGGTAGGGGTTACTCAGGGAACAGCTGAGGTTGCTCAAAAGAAGATGGTGCAACCTAGGAATCCATCATTAGCAAATCCCAATGTGTCTGAAGAGCTAAAGGCTTTATCACAAAGTCAGACACAACTGGTGATGATGGTTCAGCGTCTAATGGGAAGAGTCAACCATTTAGATGCTCCTGTGTTGAAATCACAGAAAAGGAAGTCCAAGCCAAAGGGTTCCTCTTCTGTACCATCTCCTTTACCTCAGGCTGTTACACATAACACACCTGTTAGTGTTGCACCTGTAGTTGAGAACAGACCCAAAACCAAACAGGTTTGGGTCTCTAAAACTAACTAACATGTGGTTATGATTGCAGGGTTCTTCAACATGCCAAAGAAGCATTGGTATGTAGACAGTGGAGGATCTATGCACATGACAGGAAGCAGCTCCCTTCTTAATGACTACTCTCAAGGAAAAAATGGATTTGTCTCCTTTGGCAATGATGCAAAGGGTTACATCATCGGAAAAGGCTTTGTTTCCGATGGGGATATAAGGTTTGATGATGTTAACCATGTGGAGAATCTCAAGTACAACCTCTTGAGTGTCAGTCAAATGTGTGATAAAAGCCATGTAGCCTTTTCACAAGCAAGAACTATCAGATTCTGTCATCCAAAGTTCTAAGTTTAATTGACAAGGTGTTGGATGAATACAATCTCCTAAAGGCCAACAGGACAGGAAGAGTGTATGCCTTAGATCTTTCGAAAAAGATAGATCTAAAAAGCCATCCTTGCCTATTCTCTAAGGCCTCTCCTCAAGAATCTATTCTATGGCATAGAAGGCTGGGGCATGTTAATTTCAAAAACATGATTCGGCTGATAAGTCAAGGTTTAGTAAGAGGATTGCCTTTGAAGGAGTTCAAGTGTGAAGATGACTGCACTGCTTATTTAAAAGGAAAACAACACAAAGTTTCATTCCCTTCAATAGAAGAATCAAAGTCCACTGCCTGCTTGCAGCTCCTGCACATGGATCTCTTTGGTCCTGTCAGAGTGATGAGCATGGCAAAGAAGAAATACTGCCTGGTAATTGTGGATGATTATTCCAGCTTTGTATGGACTTTCTTCTTGCACTCCAAGGATGAAGCAGCCAAGTCTATCATCAACTTTGTGTTATTTGTAGAAAAGCAGTATTCCCTGCAGGTCAAGTGTGTGAGGAGTGACAGTGGAACAGAGTTTAAAAACCACACACTTGATAACTTCTACCTGTCTAAGGGAATTAAAAGGCAGTTGAGTATTCCTAGAACTCCTGATCAGAATGGAGTGGTTGAGAGAAAGAACAGGACTTTCATTGAAGCTGCAAGGTCAATACTAGCTGATTCAGGGCTGCCACTGACCTTTTGGGCTGAAGCTGTCAATACAGCTTGCTATGTACAAAATAGAGCTTTAGTGAATAAGAGGTTGATGAAGACTCCTTATGAAGTTCTTCATCATTGGCTCCTCTAATTTCATTCTTACGAGCCTTTGGGTGTCCATGTTTCATTCTCAACACTAGCGATCCACTCCAGAAGTTTGCTAGTAAGGTGGATGCAGGGTATTTTGTTGGTTATTCATCAACTTGCAAAGCATACAGAGTCTTCAACTGTAGGACAAAGACGGTTGAAGAAACTCTGCATGTTAGGTTTAATGAATCTCCAAAGGATAAGATTCCACAAAACCCTATGGAGTTGTTTGATTTGGACATACTGCAATATGTTCCTTATCAACCTCCAGCTATTGAGCCTGTCAACAGTTCTCCACCTGGTGGTACTGATGATGATGAAGTCAGTACTCACCTCTTCAAGTTCAGTGACAACCTGCCTGAGTTCACTAAACCTGATGCTCCTGTAGCTTAAGCAGCTCCATCCACAACTAATGCTGATGAGATTTCTGCTAGCTCTACTTCGTTTGAGCTGCCATCCTCTACATGGTTTCAAGAATCTCCATCACCATCCGTTGCTGCTGATGGGTCTACAAACACTTGCATAGATATTATAGTTTATCAAGAGCTGAAGAATCACCCCACATCTCAAATCATTGGTGATATCAATGCTGGAGTTTCAACCAGGAATCAATTGTCCAATTTCTGCTTCTATGCTCTCTTCATCAGTCAGCAAGAGCCAAAGAAATATCATGTTGCTCTAAGAGACAATGGATGGGTGGAAGCTATGCAGCTTGAGCTTCTTTAGTTCAAGAAATAGCAAGTGTGGGAGCTTGTTCCATTACCCCAAGGTAAGTGTGCAATAGGCACCAAATGGGTATTTAGGAACAAAACAGATGAGGGCGTACCTGGTGCTGCAAAGAGCTCCCGCGTTTTCGCAGGGTCCAGGGAGGGTCCGTCCCATTCAAGGGAAGATGTACGCGGTCTTTCCCCCACATTTTGTGGGAGGCCGTTTCCACGGATCGAACCTGAGACCTTCGGTAGATGAGAAGGGCCAAATAGTTAAGAACAAGGCCAGGCTGGTTGTTCAGGGGTTTGCACAAGAGGAAGGCATGGATTATGATGAGACCTTTGCTCCTGTGGCCAGACTGGAAGCAATCAGACTGTTCCTAGCTTATGCTGCTTTTCACAGTCTTAAGGTTTATCAAATGGATGTCAAAAGTGCCTTCTTATATGGTAAAATAAAAGAAGAAGTTTATGTGTGTCAACCACCAGGCTTTGAGGACAATAAACATCCTGATTGGGTGTACAAGCTTAATAAGGCTCTTTATGGGCTGAAGCAAGCTCCTAGAGCTTGGTATGAGACACTATCAACTTTTCTTCTCCAAAATAACTTCACTAGAGGCACCATTGATAAAACCTTGTTCATTAAGACTGTGGGACAACATAAGCTCCTTGTTCAAATTTATGTAGACGATATCATCTTTGCATCCTCTAATCCAAAATTGTGTGATGAATTTACAATGCTCATGAAGCAAAAGTTTGAAATGAGTGCTATGGGGGAATTACAGTTCTTTCTAGGTTTACAAATCAAACAAAAGGATGATGGAATCTTCATCCATCAGACCAAATACACAAAGGAGTTGTTGAATAAGTTTGATTTACAAACCTGTAAGCCCTGTTCTACTCCATGAGCAGCATCACACAACTAGATGTAGATTAGAAAGGTAAAGCGGTTGATGAAACCCTTTACAGGTGTATGATTGGGTCCTTGATGTACCTTACAGCTTCTAGATCAGACATCATGTTTGCAACATGTGCCTGTGCTAGATTTCAGGCTGCACCTAAAGAATCCCATTTGATTGCAGTCAAAAGGATCTTTAGATATCTGCAAGGTACCCAATCACTAGGTCTTTGGTATTCAACTGGGCATTCATGCAAATTAGTTGCTTTCTCTGATAGTGACTATGCAGGATGCAAAGTCACCAGAAAATCCACTTCTGGTGGTTGCCAATTCCTAGGCAATTGTTTAGTTTCTTGGCAGAGTAAGAAACAAACATCAATTGCTACATCCACTGCTGAATCTGAGTACATTGCTGCTGCAAGTTGTACATCTCAGATACTCTGGCTTCAGAACCAACTCCTGGATTATGGCATTACAAAGACTAAGACTCCATTACTAATGGATAGTGCTTCAGCTCTTTGTATTGTTAAAAATCCAGTCCAGCACTCTAGGACCAAACATATAGAGATCAGACATCATTTTATCAGGAATTGCTATGAAAAGGTCTGATTGATCCAATGTTTGTGCCTAGTGCTGATGAGCTTGCAGATATATTTACTAAGCCTTTAGATAGTGCCACATTTCAAAACCTGGTACTAAGGCTTGGTATGCTGCAGCTAGAATAATTTGACCCATACTTTTGCTCTCAGTTCACAAATACTGATGAGCATTAGTGTGCAAAGGTCAAATATCAGTACTGATGAGTAATTGAGTCTTCAGTATTTTCACAACTACTGAAGACCAAACTGCTTCAAAGTACTGATGTATATTATTTGTTGAAAACAACTGACGTAGTAAGGTGGATTACAACTACTGATGTATTATTTTCAAACAAATAAGTACTGAAGAATAAATTTTGTTCACAAGTACTGATGTGTAATCTTACACAAGTACTGAAGACAATTTGTTCACCAGCTCTAAAGGGTATTTCATCAGCACATGCGAACATCTGATCACAAGAGCTGAAGGCATAAATACTCATAAGAGCTGAAGGGTCAATGAAACATCTGAAAGTCAGCCAAAGAGCTGATGAGTAAATGTGGAGGTCAGCATGAAACAACTGATTTGACGGAAACAGCTGATGAGTAATTTTACTCTTCAGCTGATGCTAACAGCTGCTGTTTCATAACCAAACAACTGAAGGACAAAACCATATCCTCAGTAGTTTCACAAGTACTGATGACTAACACCAAGTCCTCAGTTGTTTCCAACAACTAAAGCAATACCATGTCTTCAGTAGTTCACAACTACTGATGTCAGTAGTTCACAACTACTGAAGGCTAACACTTTACAACGTCTGAAGATGAAAACTAGGTCTTCAGTAGTTTATAACTACTGAAGACTAACAACAAGTCTTCAGCCGTTTACAACATCTGAAGGACAAAACCAAGGTCTCAGTAGTTTCAACTACTGAAGACTCACACCAAGTCCTCAGATGTTACAACCACTGAAGGTTAAAACCACGTCATCAGTAGTTTCAACAACTGATGACTAACACCAAAACCTTCAGTAGTTTTCTTTCAGCCTTTACCCTACCCTATATATACCCAACCTTCAGAGCTTTTAATTCTCACTTGAACTAACTTCTCAAAAACCTCTGAACTTCCCATACACCATTAATGGCGACCATGCAACTCAAACCTCGACACAACTGTGTCGCTCATCTCACAAAATCGCCATTCTGGGCCAAATTTCACAACGCCGTCGATCTCATGAACGACTCACCTTACCAAACGGCTTTTCTTCTGAACCCCACCATCTACACCGACTCCCTATCGGAGTTCTGGACGAACATTACCGTCCAAACCGAAGAGAATGATAGCGAAGTCTCTCACCGGTCTTCCGTCAACAACCACCCAGTGGTTATCACTCCAGCTACTATTCGCCAAACCCTAAAGCTGGAGGATGCCACCTACCCAACCTCTTACCCCAAAGGCGCCCTTGATCTATCCTTCACAGCCAATGACTATCAGGGCGACCTCTCTGCCACCACCTTGTTGAAGAAACACTTCCCAGATCCCCAACGTCTCATATTCCACATGGTGAATGTGTGTCTGGCCCCCAAAACATCTTCATGGGACCAGATGTCAACAAGGTGGCAACAGGTATTATATTCTATCTTTGAGAAACAACCACTGAACTTAACTGAAATTATATTTTTGGAACTCAGAGACATGGCTGCTAAACCTGTTTTAAACCGATGGATTTTATATCCTAGGTTCATTATGGCCATGATAGAAGACCAGCTTCAAGCTGAGGAACTTGTTGGCACTGGGGTCCCTGCCATGGCTGTTCTAGCCGAGGTATACTCCAGGCACAACACCGACCAATCACTAAAACAGGCTGGCCGGCTGCGAAAACCCACGCAGCAGGAACCCACAGCCTCCACCTCCAAATCCAAAATCCCCACCAAACCAAAACCAAAAAGAAGCCCATAAAGGCTACTCAGGGAAATAAGTCCCCTGAGGATGCCCCTGCAACACAAAGGCAGGATGTGGCTGCTGGTCCGATTCTCCCAGCAGCCACCATGACTCCACCTACCACAACCGCACAGGTCTCTTCTCCACAGGAGCCTGATGCAACCACTTCCGGGGCTGCCACACATTTGGGGTCTTTCTCACTTGAGGAGACTGCCATTGAAATGTACACTCCTCCCCATGTGCACACTGCTTCAAGCCCATCTCCCACTGAAACCGCCCCACAAAGCGCTACACTCATAATAGCCAAAGTGTTGACACACCTGAGCACTCCACCCTCTCTCCAGAAACCAATTACAAGTGGGGAGACTCCAACCGAAGAGAGGGTGGACGCAAGTGCCGGTAGGAGCCCCCAACACAGAGAATCACATGTTCAATCTCCCAGTGTGGCTAGGGAGATAGGACATTCTGGTAAGGCTGCCACTTCCTCTGCATCAACATCTGAGCATGGTGAAGCTGGTAACATCAATAAGACCTCACCCAAGGCAACTACCGATGATGGATACAATCCGGAGGCTGGAAGTCCCCAGTACCAAGAACAAGGGGCACATGCAATATCTGAGCCACACTCAGAGCATGTATATCCTGACACTGTCAGGAGGTCAGGTGATTCAGTTCACACTGATGATGACCTGTGCTTCTTCTACGATGTAGTTGCACAAAACACTATCCTAGAGGATGAGGTAAGCAGACTCAAAGAGCTGCTTGCTAAAATACCTCAGGATAGAAGTCCATCTGCCACCACTGACCCACAGATGGCACCTTCACCCGAAGGTCTCATAAACACTGAGCCACTCCCATAAACTCAGCCACCTGCCTCTACTTCTGGCTCTAGCTCTCAGGAACAGAACCCTTCTGAGCAGCTAGATGCTATCCTCCAGAAATCCCTGCCTCTCATCACACCTATAATCACAGAAATTGTGATTAGAACCATTGATGAGTGGCTTCCCTCTCATATACAACCCATGGTGGAAGTTGCTGTTGCTAAAGCGCTTGCTGATAGTCAAACCCCAACCAATGCACCCAAAAAGGGGGAGACATCAGTGCAAGCTAAGAGGAAGAGGGGAGAGGAGAAGATAGAAGTAGGGAGAGAGGAGGTAATTGAGAGGGGGAAGGCTGAGGAGAGTGTAAGGGTGAAGGGGAAGCAGAAGGTGAGGGAGGAGAGTGAGCGAATTGAAGTGGCTGAAATCCAAAAGGATTTCAGTGTCACTTATAAAAAAAAGAAAGGAGAGAAAGAGGGAGAGAAGGGGGATGATGATCTAGCAGTCCTTGTCAAGGAGGCTGATGCTGAGCATAGCCAATCAATAGACTCTGTCATTGATCAGCTGTTCAGGCAAGGCTTTGACAAGGACACTGCTTTGCTAGATCAGGAGATTAGGAGGATGGAGACCAGGGAGATAGAACACCGATGGTCTACTTATAGCCAAAAGGATAAAAATAGACTCGAGGCTATGAGTAGATTCATTTCGAAGTATCTGGGCAGGCCAGTCCTTGATGTCAAGGCATGGACAAGGGACAGAATCTTGGTTATAGCCACCAAGATCTGTTCAGCTGGTGATTTCACCAAAGGACTGGTCGCTGAGGCCCTTTCTGAGTCTGGTGCTGGGGCCAGGACCCTGCTAGTAAAATAAACAAAACCTACCCTTATCTCTAAGTTTCTAGTAGAGCCTGCCAACATTCCCACACCAACAACCCAAACACAACCCATAAAACCAACCCCTTCACCATCAAAACCCGTAGCCAATGATCCACCCTTGCAGAAGAAGAGAAGGGTGTTGAGGCTGCAAGAAGAAGAAGATGAGGAGGATGAGGAGGATAGACTGCCCCTGTCTGCAGTCATTCCTTTACCCAAAGCCAAATCCAAAACCATCACTCCCACCTCACAGATGGACACTGTGATGGTGAAGTTAGAAGAAGAGGAGCAGCAAAGATTACACGATGAGGAAATGCTGAAAAGCATTGACAAATCCTATGTTGCTTCTACTTCTATTATGAATATGAAGAAGGAGGCTCTGAGACTATTCACTCTTAAGCAAACCTATCAATATGATAAGGATAGAGTGAGAACTTGGCCTGATCCTAGGGTGGCTCACAGGATAGTTAAGAAAGATATTCCTGTGAGATACAAGAGCCAACTTAAGAGAATCGTAGATGAAGTGATCTCTATGGCTCTTGTAATAACACCCTGGGAGATAGTAGAGGAGTTCGAGAAAGCCTATAGAGCTAAGCAGCCACCCCAAAAAATGTTAGACAATAGGGTGGTGAGGAAGGGCTTAGTCTATAAGAGGCTTGAGAACTTCTATAGGGATGAGCTCAACTTGTTGTTAGAAGGAAGACACCCAGATGAATTTGCATATAGGCAAGTCACAACAGTTGAGCTCAAGAATGGCAAACAGGTCAAGTTTGTCTCAGAGCTGTACGGCCGGGAGGGATTATTCGATGGTGTGGCTGAAGACTTGACTAAAGAAGAACAGATGATATTCCTTCAAGCCTACACCAGAGAATCCTACAGGCTTGTACGAGGGAGGTAGGTCTCATGGATGGGACAACCGTCCTGTGTCCAGTTCCCCAAGACAGGGCTCCCATCCATACTTAGCCAAACAAATATCAGAGTCCTCCTCTCAGGCCAGTGCTTATCAGGGTCAACTTCTGATCTGATCCAGAAGGAAATAGACCAATATTTCTGCCAACAATAAGTGGGACAACAAATAATTAAAGGTTTTGGCTGCATTGGTTCAGGGGGAGTTTGTTGGACCAAAAGAACCAATGAGCCAAGATCAGGAAAACCTCTAAGTCTCACATGACATCACAACAACTGCTGAAGACCTTCATCAGCAGTTTGACAAAGTCTGAAGAATCAAAGTCTGAAGATCAAAGATCTGAAGTACAACAGCTGAAGATCCCAAAGTGCTGAAGATAAGTACTAAAGTCTGAAGTACTGAAAAAATACAAGTACTGAAGACTTCAAGTACTGAAGACAAGTGCTGAAGATCAAAAGTTGAACTGAAAAACTGAAGATCATCTACTGATGCACAAAGTCTGAAGACAAAGACTGAAGACATCAGCTGATGACATCTACTGAAGTCATCAGCTGATACATCATCTGAAGCCCAAGTCTGAAGAACAAGTGCTGAAGCTTCAGAGTTTGTCACAACAGCTGAAGAAGTCTTCTTCAGTTGTTGTGATGGTTTTTCTCTTTCAGTAGTTTTGTTTATCTTTTCAGTAGTTTGTACAACAGCTGAAGAGCTTGTTCTTTAGCTGTTATAGTTCAGTAGTTATAAACGACTGAAGGGTTTGTTCTTCAGTCGTTGTAGGCTTTCAGTAGTTTCCTTTTTCAGTACTTGTAATAGGTAGACAGCTTTTGTAAGAAGATGTCAGATGTTGACATCTTCAGTAGTTTTATGTTCTATCAGTTGTTACTTTAATAATCGGTAGATGTCACTGTCAGATGACATCATCATTCATCCTTTGCCGTCTATAAAAGGATGGTGAACCATGCTGTATTAGGTGCCGAAACGTGTGAAGTTATAGAAAACATCTTTTGCAGATCTTTTCTTTCTCTCTATGATTGTACTTTTACTTACAAAATCTTTTGTGTTCTTGCTGTAATCGCTAATTAATGTGCTAACTCCGCTGCAAACATAATCTGATTGATCAAACTAGAGGTTGAGATCCTGTCACAAAACAGGTCATATCGTGTTTAACAGGTTAAAGATAGCGCAAGTAACTCAAGTATTAAACATGAATATGACTTGTTTAAGTAACTATATTTCATGCCCGTAATTTTTTTGAAATGTTTTTACTCACCAACAATTATAAATAATGAAGTCTAGACTATTAGTTTTAATTATTTTTAAAGATGTAAAAAATTAAAACAATTTTATTGAACAGTTTAATCGTGTTATGAACAGATCGAAAATTCTCAACCCTACCGTTTTAGCATATACTTGAGAAAAAAACAATAATTAAGTAGGAGAAGTTAGTAAAGTTAGTAATCTTGGAATGCCACTTGTTTAAAAAAAGGTTAGATACCTGTTCGGTAATGCCTTGAGGGGCTAATTAAATATAAATGTTTATTTAAACAATGAATTTCCCAAAACTTAACGCTACCCACTATATTTTCGATTTTTAATATGTAGGTAAAAATATTGACTGTCCATTAACAAAACCCACGCAACCAATTCCATTAGAAAAAGTATAAAAATCAAAAAGAAAATCTTCATTAGAGTACTCACGTCGGAGAGTAAATGTTTAAAATTTGAAATGGAGATAATATTAGTATTCATAGTGGAATGGTGTGAAAAGATATGTGAAATGGTGACAGTTAGGGAAAAGTGAGGAACATAGAAGACACTATTACCCTTCTGTTTATATGAAAAAAGAATTATTAAGCTATAACTTTCTATCAATTTTATAAATATTTTTGAATTTTCAATTAATTAAAAAATAAATAAGTATTTGAAGATAAACCCTTTTTGAACGTAATCTTTCACAAAAATACACATAATGAATAAAATTTCAAAGAACAATTAATAGTTCTAAACAAAAGATATCTTTATTAACAATAAAGCTTATAATTTATAAACCGAAATTTATTAAACAAATCCTAAAATAATAAATATGGTTGTAGATGGCGCATCTTCATTTTGTTAAAACATTTAGTTGTTTTGGAATATTCAAGTTGAGGGGTCGTCTTATGAATAGCTTCTAATAGATCATTAAAGAAAAAAATAAACATTGTAGTTGTAGTATACTACGGTTAAAGTTAACCCAAACGGATATCAATTGCACGTACACATGAAGGGTTAAGAAAAGCTAAACAATATAAATACGTATATGCTACAATAATTTATTACCGGCAATTATCTTTGTTTCTTATATGATTTTTGTAATGTATGTATAGAAAACAACAATGGCGTGTAATCATTTTGATTTTTGTAATTTAGGTAAAATTATTTTTAACATTGCACGACGTAAGGATGTGTTGGAGAAGGACGAATCGGGACCAAAAAAAAAAAAAAAAAAAAACATTATTCTATGGAGGTTGAATGGTGTGTTGTTGGTAAAATATTAAGAAAGTTGTAGTATGGTGTTGATAAGAAAGTGAATGTGAAAATGTATTGGTGGCGTTGTTGAGATTGGGTGAAGACAACGAGTTCTTACTTCTAGTGAAAAAATAAAGCATTAAATAACTTTTAACAGTTTTAAATTATAATAAAACTTAATGAAACATTAAATATCATGATAAAAACACATACACTCATGATTATGCTTTTGTTATGCGAATTAAGTTTTCATACAATGATAGCTCTAATTTTTCTCAAAACCTATAGATATTTACCACTGTTTTCACGACCGGATCGGACAGGATGGGCCAACCGGTTCGACCGGTGATCGGTCCGGTGGTCGGTCCGGTCAGCTATAGTTCGGTTTTGTCTGGTCAAACCGGCCGGTTCGTCCCAAACCGGCCCGGGGAACCGGACCGGTTCGGACCGGAATTTGAAATCTCACAACCAAAGGAATTTGAGGTGAAACATTCTCTTTGGTTTTACATTTCATTACTCACTCAAACATAATTTTACTTGAAAATTATACTAGTTTCTCAATTCAATTCCAGTCCATTCCATTCCTTTTAACCAAACGCTCCCTATGAAAAATCAGAAGCATATTAGGGAGTGTGAATATTTCAGATGGTCTTCAAGATATCCATGGTCATCTAACCAAACCCGAATCCCGACATATTACACAAATAAATTTTAATTAGTACTATCTTATCATGTTTAACTAAATAAAAAAGAAGGTAAAAAAGAATAATTAAGAAAGTAAAAAATTGAAATACGATGAGACGTATTATATATTGTAATAATCCAACCTAATAAGCATATTCGTAGCAAAACCCAATGTTCAAGCGCCAAATCAATGGAATATATCTCTAAGACGTAAACATTCATAGTTAAATAATTTAATATGAAGCATAAACTAATTTTTCTTGAAAGATACCTAATTCAAAAGGATAACTAGCCGATAGGATAGTTTCCCCCAACATTTATTGGCTTAACTCAGAACTTATCAACATTGCATTCATCATTTCTTTTAATGTATGTTTTTTTTTTGTTCTCCGATCCCATTTTGTTGTGGGGAAAAAGGAGTAGTGCATTCATGGATAATTCTATTTTGTGCATAAATATCAGTAAATGGTGAAAAATATTCACCGCCTCTATCGCTCATTAAAACCTTTAACTTTTTGTTAAGTTGATTCTCAAAATTGGTTATGTACAAACAAACTTGTCATCAATTACTTCATCCTTTCTCTTAAATAAGTACACGTTTTAATATCTAGTACTATCATTAATAAAAGTGATTAATTACTTATTGCCACCTCTAATGGCAATCAACTTAAAATCACACACATTAGTGTGAATCATATCAAAAGGCTTGGTCATTCTTTTAATCGACTTAAAGGAATATTTGTTTGTTTGGCTTCAACGCATGTTTTACATTTTGTATTTTTTCAATGGTAAAAATTGGTATATAATTTAATTTAATCAAACATCACATTGAATAAAATTAACATGATCACAACAACCATGTCAAATATTAGAAGACTCAATCATATAAGTAGAAGTGGACGGTCAGATTGAGTTTAAGCATATCATTTTCGGTATAGCCCTTTCCAACAAACATACCATACTTAGTTAAAACAAATTCATCGCTTTCAAAAAGTAAGCAAAAGCCAAACTTATTAAATAATCATCCCAACACTAGGCTCGTGCACAAGTCATAAAGCACATTGCTTATAGTGAGCTCTTTCTTAAAATTCCACTTCAAAATCACATTGCCTTCACACTTGATGTCGGTAGTAGTTGCGTTTACCATATATAGCATCTCATCTCTCATTACCTTTCTAAATGTGTTAAAGAGGGTCTTGTCTGTTCAAACATGGCGAGTTGCACCCGTGTCAACCCACCATCCTTTAAGGATACTAGAGACTAAATTTACCTCTTCCTTCATTGTAGCGAGGTCTGAGATCATAGAAACCAGCAGCATATCATCCTCAATCATATGTGCCCTCTCTTGTTTAGGAGCTTTGTCTTACTTAGCACGGTGACCAAATTCACCATAATTGTAGCATTTCCCTTTAAAAAGAGCTATTTTATTCTTCACACTACCTCTCCTAAGCGCAAGATCCATAACCTTAGACTTCCCTTTATTTTTTAGCGTGTAGCCTTGTTACCCTGAGAAGATTGGCCATATTCAATCATATTTGCCTTTCAAAGGCTGCATAAGCTGACTTTAAGGGCCAATCTGTTATCTTCCTTAATTCAAAGACGAACCACAAAGCCTTCCATATCATTTCCTTGCGCTTGTGCTTTAGGTAATTCTTGAAATCTACCTAGCTAGGGAGTAAATTTTCAACAATGGCAGCACCCTAAAATGTTTCACTAAGAATTATTCCTTTAGAGTGGATGTCACTAAGTATAACTTGTAATTGTTGAACTTGGTTAATAATGGTTTTAGAATCAACCTGTGGCATCCGTCACTATCAGGTCCGTCAATTGACTCGAAACCCGTTAACTTTGTTTTTTCGCATTTATTATGTTTTTATGTAATTAATCTGTTTTCGAACCGAATCTCGTCGCATCTACCCTTCGTGCTAACCTTAATATTATATAACGTTAATAATAAAAATTTCTTTTCGTATTATTATTATCCATAACATTGATGTTATTATTATTATTATTATTAATACTATTATTATTATTATTATTATTATTATTATAATTATTATTATTATTATTATTATTATTATTATTATTAAGTCCAGGGTTTAAATTGTAATTTAACTAAACTTGAGGGATTAATTAATTTAAAGTTAAGGGTCCTAAGTGTAAATATGAATATTATATATATATTTCTTAAAATTTATCGAACCCTAACGTGAACCCCCCCCCCCCCGCGTGAATCCTCCGTCGTGCACCACCCTTTCAAGCCCAATTCCCTGCCACTAGCCACCGCCGGTTGCCGCCGCCTCGCCGTTCGCTCGTTTCACCGGTAATCGATCGTCCCGAACTTTGTTTTATTTCGTTTCGTTTCGGTTTATTGTCACGGTTGGTTTGGTTTGGTTTCGGGCTGTTAAATGACTTGTTCAGTGTGTGTGTGTGCAATGTGTGTGTTTGTGTGTGCCCAGTGTATGCGTGCGGTGTGTGTGTTTGTGTGTGTTGTGTGTGTGCAGTGTGTGTTATGTGTGTATGAATCGGTGTGTATGTATGTATATATATATATATATGATTGAGTGTGTGAGATGATGTATGTATGTATAAGGCAGGTATGTGTGCATGGTATGTGTGGCGTGTGTTAATGTGTATATATATATATGTATTGTTTGAGTATGAGGGTGTGATACGCATGATGCGTGTGTAATATGTATGTGAATGGGTCGATCGCGTGCGCGTGTGTTTGTTGATCGTGTGTTTGTGTGCGTGTCGTTCAAGAGAAACAAACGCAGCAGCCTTCAGCTGCTATGTTTGCGACGAAAGGATGCGTTTGGTGTGTGTACATTGATATCGTATGCGTGTGTTTGCAGCTACGTGTATGTATATATATAGATATGGGAGTGTTGGATGATGATAAGCACAAATATATATATATATATATATATATATATATATGTGTGTGTGTGTGTGTGTGTGTGTGTTATATTGTGCGTGAATGCACATATGGTGTCTATATAAGTGTGATGTGTGTGCTCAAGTGCATGTATATATATTGTGTTTATGTGATTGTGTTATTATTATTATTATTATTATTATTATTATTATTATTATTATTATTATTATTATTATTATTATTATTATTATTATTATTATTATTTTACTAATACAGTATGTTTAGTTGTATGAATTATATATATTATGTGTGTGAGTCGCACCTCGAACCCGAATCGGCCCGAACCGAACCAAAACTGACCTAATGATCCTTTCTCTGTAGACCCGTCTTAAGATTTTATTATAATTATATATATAGGTGTTTGATTGTCGTTGCTCTCGTCTGTTGAAGCTCTTTTGTCCATTTTATTCGTATTTATTCAAAGTGAGTTTCATGGCCCCGTTTTCATCTCAAATATTTATAAACTAGGGGGAAAAGTATGCTCACCCTTTTACGCTGTGAAATTATTTATTTTGGGACTGTTGTGTTTAGTGTGTTGTAAGTATTTTTCTGGTACATGCATGAGTTGTCTGTGTGGTTCTTTATTCACAACTATTTAACTCCGGTGTTGGAGCCGACGGACAGTTACTGATAGTACTATTGGGCTGACACCCCCACCCTTGTTTGTTAGTATACTAGTTGGGACTAACAATGGCCATGTGCGAGCCCTAGGGTGAATATGTTCCGACAAGTTTTTTGTGTACGTCGTTGGTTTAGTTGTGATGCTCATGTTTACATGTGATAATACTTGCTTATAACTGTATGCACACATGTCCTACCAAACTCTTACACAGCATCATGTTTTGTTTATTATTTAAACCTGCGAACTCACCAACAATATGTTGACCATTTTGAGCATATCTTTTCAGGTAACAATCAGTGAGGATTTCTAGGGATGCTGCCTTAGCGATGACCTTAGACTGCATTATTTAAACTTTGGATGTTTTGACTATTGCTTGACTTTTACTTGTTATTCTCATTTGCTCATTTTACTCCCGGGTTGTGGGATTTATACTTATTTTGTTTGTATGACTACGTTTGTCGTGGGATTGACTAACTGCGACACAAGTCTTCATTTATATCGGGTGACGTCATGACGCGTTGACCTTCATCATTTATTGCATCTCTATTAATTAACAATATGTTATGACGATCCCGTCCGTTACATCCTCGTGTTTCCGCTATAAGCGAGGGATGTGACAGATTGGTATCAGAGCCATTGGTTATAGAGAATTAGGTGGATCACTCGACCTAGACTATAACCTAGGAACCTTCATGTAGAATGCATACTAGGGTTTTGTATGCATCCGATATTACATGTATGTTCCCTCTATTCTACCTATCTATTCTTTATCTTTTGATTTGCTTCATGTGAGGAAAAGTACATTTTCCTTATAGGATGTCTTCAGCTGGACCCTCCGCTCCCGCAGTGACCCGTGTTCATTTGTCCGACTCCGAGTCGGAACCAGAAGAGGTCTTCTCGGACCATATGCTGCCTATGTCATCTGACACAGAGTCTGACCCCGAAGAGGCAGAGATAGAGTCATCTGAAGAGGAAGAGACAAGTTATCATGTTGTTTTAGGTTTGCCTGCCACTCATGCTACACCTTCTAGTCCTGCAGCACCTGAAGCTCCAGCTACACCAAGTGCACCTGTTGTTCCTGCTGCACCAGACGTCTCTGCCGCTCCGATTGCCCCCGCAATACCTTTTGGGCCGGCTGTTGCAAGGTACGCCCCTGTGGCGGGCCCTTTGGTGCCTGGCTACCCCAGAGGACCTTACGAAGAGAACGGCGTAGGACGGGTGTTACTAAGAACAACTAGGAAGAGGGTGTTTTCGGCCATCGCATAAGGTTTCGGGTGCCAGCAGATGAGGCTAGATTGTGGGGTGACCATCTTGACCTGCCCCCAAGTCCTTCTAGCTCGTTTGGCAGTGACGAGGAGCAGGATTGATGACGCATGAGCAATGGTGAAGGCCTGAGGATTTAAGAGCTTTACTTTAGTATTTCGTATTTCATTTCAGACATTGTTAGGCTTTGTGTTTTCGCACGCTTTTGAGATGTTTCTTTTATCGATTATGACATTGAGATATTATGATTTATGAGAATGAGACTTTATATTATTATGATGTTTTGGATTGTCATGTTATGCTACAGAAAATACGTTTGTGATGTAATGCTTTATGAGATTGACTGAGTTGTGATGATATTTGATAAATGTTGAGACTCATATATTGTTTATATTGATTAGAAAGATGCCGCCCAGAAGGATTACACGCAGTGTTAGTCGTGGTAGTGCTGCCCAAAGAGGCAGAGGTAGGGGAAGAGGTGCAGGAGGTAGGGGTGAAACACCTACAGGAGGAAATGATGGTGGGCAAGGTGGTAATAATCAGGGAGCTGGAAACCCTGACATAGCCGCCATAATTGCTCAACAACTGGCAGCACTCATCCCGACCATAGTGGCACAGGTGAGTTTAATATCATGAACCACAATAATGGGGGTGGTAATGAGGACAATAAGCATAATGATGAGAATGATGGTCATGGGGAAAACAACGAAGACGGACATGGAGACGAGGGAGGAAATAACAACGGGGAAGGAGGAGGAATGGGAAACTGGAACGGCAATGGTGATATGAATGGGGATGGCATTGGAGGAAGGATTGGTTGTACTTATAAGGAGTTCATGGCTTGTAAGCCAAAGGAGTTTGATGGAAATGGTGGAACCATTACTTTAACCCGTTGGATTGAGAAGATGGAATCTGTGATGGACGTCAGCAACTGTGCTGAAAACCAGAAAGTGAAGTATGCTACGTGTTCATTGGTGGGGAAGGCGTTAGCGTGGTGGAATACCCAGTACAGGCTTGAGGTAGGGAGGCAGCAATAGCCATGACCTGGGCGGATTTCAAAGCCTTAGCAACTGAGGAGTATTGTCCCATGAATGAAATGCAAAAGTTGGAACATGAATTCTGGAACCATTCGATGGTAGGGTCGGGTCATGCTGCTTACACCGACCGGTTTCATGAGTTGGCAAGGCTTGTGCCACATCTGGTGACACCTGAGTCAAAGCTGATTGAGCGTTACATTTGGGGTCTAGTACCTCAAATACGTGGTTTGGTGACTGCTGTTGCGCCCCCGACTATTCGGAGTGCAATTTTGAAGGCGGGCACCCTGACTGATGAGATGGTGAGAACTGGAGTGCTGGGTAAAGGTAGTGAGAAAAGAAGAGATACGGGGGAATCGAGCAGACAAACAGGGGGAAGATTTGATAAGAAGGTGAAGGTGACGAGGAACTTTGTGGTGGTGAACCATGGGAGAAGGGACTACGTTGGGCCACATCCTAAGTGTGGGAAGTGTAACTATCACCATCCGCCAGCTGCGCCGTGTCGAGTATGTCTGAGTTGTAGGCGCCCGGGGCATGTCGCAAGGGATTGTAGGGTGGCGCCCAATTTTGTTGCACCAATCAACGCAATCAATCCAGTTAGAAATGCTAGAATCTGCTATGAGTGTGGAAGTCCCAATCACTATCGGAATGTGTGCCCCAGACTCACCTGGGCACCGGGTAAACGGGTGAATAATCAAAATCAAGTGATGGCAATAGTGGGTAATCAAGGTCAAGGGAATCAAGGAAATGCTGCCCGAGGACGTGCGTTTGTAATTAGAGCAAATGATGCACGGCAGGACCCGAATGTTATTACGGGTACGTATCTCCTCAATAATCATTTTGCGTCCGTATTGTTTGATACCGGGGCAGACAATAGTTTTGTGTCCTCTGAATTTGCACCTCTGCTTGGTTTGAACCCTAGTTGTTTAGAGACTAGCTTTTTGATAGAAATGGCAAATGGTAAGTTTGTGAGAGCTAGTGAGATAATTAGAGGGTGCACGATTACATTAGAGGACCATACCTTTGACACAGATTTAATGCCGTTTGAGTTGGGAAGCTTCGACGCAGTAGTGGGAATGGATTGGTTGTCGAAGTATGGAGCCGAAATTGTTTGTCGGGAGAAAGTAGTGCGAATCCCTATGCCCGATGGCGATGTGCTTAAGATTCAAGGAGAACAACCAGGGAGGAGTCTAAAGACTATCTATTGCATGAAAGCTCGCCGTTGCTTGCAGAAACGATGGTATGCGTTCTTGGCACACGTGGTGGAGAAGAAGGCCGAGGGAGGGAAGCTGGAAGACATTCCGGTGGTGCGAGACTTTCCGGAGGTATTCCCTGACGATTTGTCCGGTTTACCCCCTCCTCGACAAGTAGAATTCCGTATAGATCTGGTTCCTGGAGCAACACCTATAGCAAAGACGCTGTATCGGTTAGCACTATCAGAAATGTAGGAATTATCGAGTCAGTTACAGGAATTGTTGGATAAGGGTTTCATACGACCGAGCCACTCACCATGGGGAACACCAATACTATTCGTCAAGAAGAAGGATGGGACGTTCCGAATGTGTATAGACTACTACGAGTTAAACAAGTTCACTGTGAAAAATCGGTATCCACTTCCCAGAATCGACGACCTATTTGACCAGTTACAGGGAGCTTCGTACTTCTCCAAGATTGACCTCCGGTCAGGTTATCATCAGTTACGGGTTCACGAGGAAGATATACCAAAGACAGCGTTTACAACCTGATATAGACACTACGAATTCTTAGTCATGCCGTATGGGCTGACTAACGCTCCAGCAGTGTTCATGGATCTGATAAACCGGGTGTGCAAACCCTATCTGGATAAGTTTGTAATCGTGTTTATAGATGATATTCTCATCTATTCTAGATCGAAGGAAGACCATGAGTAGCACCTTCGAGCAATTCTCAAGTTATTAATGGAAGAAAAGATTTACGCCAAGTTTTCGAAGTTTGAATTTAGGTTGCGGGAAGTGAAGTTTTTAGGACACGTGGTTAAAGAAAGGGGAATCCACGTTGATCCTGGAAAGATCGAAGCAGTTAAGAAGTGGGATACTCCTAAGAAGCCTTTGGAGATACGACAATTTTTAGGGTTGGCTGGGTACTATCGATGATTCATTGCCAACTTCTCAAAGATCGCCCAGCCGCTAACAATGTTAACATAGAAGGATGAGAAGTTTGATTGGGGACATAGACAAGAAGAGGCATTTCAGACTTTAAAGGAAAGATTGTGTAATGCACCTATATTGACTCTCCCTGATGGATCAAATGACTTTGTAGTGTTCTGCGATGCGTCACACCAAGGCCTAGGTTGTGTGCTCATGTAGAAGGATAAGGTGATCGTTTACGCCTCATGTCAACTTAATGTTCACGAAAAGAATTACATGACGCAAGACCTGGAGTTAGGCGCGGTAGTGTTTTCACTTAAGATATGGAGGCATTATCTGTATGGGACCAAGTGCGCTATCTACACTGACCATAAAAGTCTTCAATACATCTTTGACCAAAAGGAACTTAATATGTGCCAAACGCGATGGGTGGAACTTTTAAGTGATTATGACTGTGAGATTCGATATCATCCGGGGAAGGCAAATGTAGTAGCGGATGCCTTGAGTAGGAAGGAACGTATTAAACCCCTATGTGCCCGAGCGTTAGGAATGACCATTCAATCAAATCTGAAAACACAAATACTGATAGCACAAGACGGGCACTAAAGGAGGAGAATGTCGCAAGTGAGTAATTTTGAGGGTTAGACAAACAGATGAACCGTAAGGAGGATGGGTGTACGGTACTTTGTGGATCGCATATGGGTACCTAAGTGAGGAGATGTGCGAACCCTAGTTAAGAACGAAGCGCATAAGTCTAAGTATTCTGTGCATCCTGGTGCAGATAAAATGTACCAAGTTCTTAAGGAGTTGTATTGGTGGCCAGGCATGAAGAAGGATATTGCAAAATATGTAAGTGAATGTTTGACTTGTTCGAAAGTCAAAGCTGAACATCAGAAACCATCGAGTCTGTTGCAACAACCAGAAATTCCCGAATGGAAGTGGGAGAACATATCAATGGATTTCATCACTAAGTTGCCTAGAACCAGTAGTGGGCACGATTCGATTTGGGTCATCGTAGATCGGATGACAAAGTCCGCTCACTTCTTACCTATTCGTGAGGACTATAAAATGGAGAAGTTAGCGAGACTATATATGAATGAAATTATGGCTATGCATGGAGTGCCTGAGTCAATCATATCAGATCGAGACAGTAGATTTACATCATGGTTTTGAAAGACTCTACAGAAGGCAATGGGTACACGGTTGGACTTAAGTACTGCCTATCACCCACAAACAGATGATCAAAGTGTGCGGTGTGTGTGTTTGTGTGTGCCCAATGTGTGCGTGCGGTGTGTGTTTGTGTGTGTTGTGTTTGTGCAGTGTGTGTGTTATGTGTGTATGAATCGGTGTGTATGTATGTATATATATGATTGAGTGTGTGAGATGATGTATGTATGTATAAGGCAGGTATGTGTGCATGGTATGTGTGGCGTGTGTTAGTGTGTATATATATGTATTGTTTGAGTATGAGGGTGTGACACGCATGATGCGTGTGTAATATGTATATGAGTGGGTCGATCGCGTGCGCGTGTGTTTGTTGATCGTGTTTTTGTGTGCGTGTCGTTCAAGAGAAACAAACGCAGCAGCCTTCAGCTGCTATGTTCGCGACGAATGGATGCGTTTGGTGTGTGTACATTGATATCGTATGCGTGTGTTTGCAGCTACGTGTATGTATATATATAGATATGGGAGTGTTGGATGATGATAAGCACAAATATATATATATATCTATGTGTGTGTGTGTGTTATATTGTGCGTGAATGCAGATATGGTGTCTATATAAGTGTGATGTGTGTGCTCAAGTGAATGTATACATATTGTGTTTATGTGATTGTGTGTGTTATTATTATTATTATTATTATTATTATTATTATTATTATTATTATTATTATTATTATTATTATTATTTTTTACTAATACGGTATGTTGAGTTGTGTGAATTATATATTATGTGTGTGAGTCGCACCTCGAACCCGAATCGGCCCGAACCGAACCAAAACTGACCGAACGATCCTTTCTCTGTAGACCCGTCTTAAGATTGTATTATAATTATATATAGGTGGTTGATTGTCGTTGCTCTCGTCTGTTGAAGCTCTTTTGTCCATTTTATTCGTATTTATTCAAAGTGAGTTTCGTGGCCCCGTTTTCATCTTAAATATTTATAAACTACGGGAAAAAGTATGCTCACCCTTTTACGCTGTGAAATTATTTATTTTGGGACTGTTGTGTTTAGTGTGTTGTAAGTATTTATCTGGTACATGCATGAGTTATCTGTGTGGTTCTTTATTCACAACTATTTAACTCCGGTGTTGGAGCCGACGGACAGGTATTGATAGTACTATTGGGCTGACACCCCCAACCTTATTTGTTAGTATACTAGTTGGGACTAACAGTGGCCATGTGCGAGCCCTAGGGTGAATATGTTCTGACAAGTTTTGTGTGAACGTCGTAGGTTTAGTTGTGATGCTCATGTTTACATGTGATAATACTTGCTTATAACTGTATGCACACATGTCCTACCAAACTCTTATACAGCATCATGTTTTGTTTATTATTTCAACCTGCGAACTCACCTACAAAATGTTGACCATTTTGAGCATATCTTTTCAGGTAACAATCAGTGATGATTGCTAGGGATGCTACCTTAGTGATGACCTTAGACTGCATTATTTAAACTTTGGATGTTTTGGCTATTGCTTGACTTTTACTTGTTATTCTCATTTGCTCATTTTACTCCCGGGTTGTGGGATTTATACTTATTTTGTTTGTATGACTATGTTTGTCATAGGATTGACTAACTGCGACACAAGTCTCTATTTGTGTCGGGTGACGTCATGACGCGTTGACCTTCATCATTTATTGCATCTCTATTAATTAACAATGTGTTATGACGATCCCGTCCGTTACATCCTCGTGTTTCCGCTATAAGTGGGGGTGTGACACAACCATTTAATAATCCAAGAAACAAGCAACCATGACTTTCTTCGTGTTAGCATCTTCTGTTTTGTACTTGCATTCTAACGACTCCCATCATTCTTTGGAAGTAGTTATCTTGTAGTATACATTATACAAAGTGTCCACAAAGCCATTCAATGTATAGTTAAAGAAACGATACTCAAAGTGTTTCCATGCATCAACCGCTCTCATAGTTTGAGCATCTACTCCTTGAGCAAGTTGAGGAAGAGACTCTACCAAAAACCTTACAAGGTTTAGAGTTGTTAAGTAGAAAAGCATCTTTTGATGTCATCTTTTGAAATTTAAACAAGAAAATTTATCTGGTTTTTTAGCATGGTTTGCCACTACCGGGGCAGCTTCAATACCAACTAATGGTCCCATGGTACTAGAAGAATAAGAAGAAGGAATTGTAGCAGCTATTTCTAAAACAAAAAAATTCACACGTTCTTAAAGACAAATGAATAGGGTTTTTAAAATTTATTGGAGCATCATTCACAAAATAAACATAATATTTTCATTAATCAACCAAGATGGATTACAATACATAATAAAACTAATAGAATCTAGAATGAATACATAATAAAACTAAGAACATTGGAACAAGTGTGTCTAAGGATTTCCTTTTAATAGGGATCTCTTAAAACAGATTTCGGGCCACCAGGTAAATCTTGTCTGTCTCTCAGGTACAACATCATAAGTAGATTGAAACATATATAAACTAGTCACTTCAATAATGCACCAATGTATTGAATTTATATTGTAAATTTAAAAGTCTAATCAGTTTAAGAGTTTCAACATTACCATTGAGTTAATGTGAGTTTTAATAGTGACTTAGTGAATTTAATAACTCCAAGAGTCTTTACATTAATTCTAAGTTAATGTGAGTTTAAAATATAACTAAATGTTTAGAGCTGAACAAACAACTAACAATTCAGCAACAGATTGTTAAAGTCTGCCTTTTAGTATATGTTGCGTATGCTAATCAACTGGTGGATCTTTTGAACACCATATGAATCTTGACACTCACTACCTATAATAGTAGCATGTCGATGAACAGATTGACTGAGCACAACATTTGCCGAGCTGTTTTTCTGTAGACAATGGTATCTGCTGAATAACATGCACACACAAAACAAATAGGACAACTCATGTCCCACCAAACTCAAATATTTATGTTTCAACTTTACAACTACGAGCATCGAACCCACGACCTCCACGTTGGAAAGTCATGAGGTACCCCTACCAAAGCAATTGATCTAAGGCTTATTACAGGCCCATCTATAATGTTTTCATGATTTCTTCCTTTTTCTTCGTCTTCTTTCTTCAAAATGAAGCGCTCATATCGCCTTGCTTGAAAAAAACTATGGCATATGTTGACTTTCTTCTTCTTTCTTCATTTTAAATACAAATGAAAGCCTCTCATGGGTGTCGATGTTGAACAATCTTCGGTGTCGACGTTGAACAATCTTGGGTGTCGCTCGGGTTTCAGTCAAGTACACATGGGTGTCACATGACACCCATAGATCCTTCGGTCCACCCTAAACGTATAATCTCTATTGAAGGATTCTTCCACCGCCCCTAACCACATTATCTCTATCGATAGATTATTTTTGAAAGTTGTACCATATATTGTAATTTGTTGTGTTTGCCAATTGACTAGTTGCTGACAGGTTTCTCATATGTTTTTTTAATCTTCTTACAATAGATGGTCTATTCTTCATATAACCAATAATGACGGTTCAAGGGAACTTTAATGTAAAGATTGGTATGATGGAATCAAGGAAGGAAGGGAATGGCTCATGTGAAATAAACATCACTGACCAGAGTGTAGTCGGTAGTCGGTTGAAGATTTCGGTAAAGATCATAGGATTCTGATTGTTCCTTAGCTTCTATTTGATTTTGCTCTGTTTGTTCGGGGTTCTCATATAGAACCCTAAGTAGGTGTTTTATGCAACACTTTTGGTGCTGATATCTGCTATGTTTTGCTTCTGTCTTTGCTTTGTCGGTAAGGGTTTCTATTATAAAATCAAATCCTATGTTAGGTAATTTTTGTTGTTTTTTGTGGTTAGGGTTTGTTACATGAAATTCGAAGTCATGTATGTGATTCTAAAGCTACATTGCATGGCAAATATTAGAAAGGTCTCTCTTGTTTTTGTGGTTTTAGCTACGGTACTTAATTTATCTTATATTATGAAGTTCTGAAACATAACTTTTGCTTCGTCATAGAAAAATGTATTTTAAGTTGAGGCGCAAACACTTGGTTTCCGGATTTTTTTTATGACCAGTGCAATTATTGAAATCTATTTTTTTGAATGAACATTAAATAAACTTGTATGGGGTGGGTTTGGGTAGTAAGCTACCGTTTAACATACCAAAGCTATTTAACCTTTTAGCTACATTTTAATTTGTTTTATGCATGTATTCCACTTTCTAGCAGGGATGGTTTATTATGGAGGTTCTGGGTAGTTAGAGTCAATTGCTTGTAATTGTCCTATGAATGAAAAAACAAATAGTAATGAAGTGTATTAATTTAGCAAGCAACTATCATCTGTTTTTATCTCATTTCCTTGTGTTAATCTTTTCTTTTTTTGATAGCTTAATTTTGGCCGATTTAGTGGTGATCTTAGGTCCGGGCTCTAGAACTTAAAGTGGTAGAACTATATTTGTGATTTGCGATCTACGATTGTGAAGGTGGTGTGCTTGTATCCTTCTCAATATATTGTAGTCTACCATTGAGTTTTAATGCTATTTAATACCCTGTTTTTGTTGGATTAAATTTAACTATCGGCCCAATGATCTCAAGTGAACCCTAGACCCAACTAAATTAACTATTACCACCATTAATTAGTTATGGTAGTTATGTTAACACCGTTAGTAGTTACTGTTAAATTGTGTGTATAAATACTCTCGATCACTTTCATTTGTAATACAACATTTTACATAATCATATTTCATTCTTTGTGTTCTTGGCTTACGATCTAATATATCATTGAATCATACATTCAAAACTCTACAATTGGTATGAGAGCCGATACCAAGAACATCACAATCAATCCCAAAGGACCGCAGGTTGACACTTAGAAACTTCTATTCGATTTCGACGAATGACTCTTCCAATCGAAGGCATTCAAACTAAAAGATTACTACTTTCATACGAATCAGACATGAAAAATTGTTGCTGTTGGAACCCAATTTTGGAACCATGGGACTTAATTCTCAAAAGGCAAAGAAAGTTTGGATTATTTACACATAAGGCCACAAGTTTGATAAATTTTCATTAAAGGAACAAACTTTAAAATTCATCCATTAAAAGCTTTGTTTGGAAACAAATCTTATTAATAAAGTTTCAAAATAAAAATCATTAAAACGACGGACAAAAATAAAGATAAATCAGATGCGGAAGGAAAAATCGTCTTATATAAAGAAGGAGGATCAATATCACATTTCAATTACTCGGTATTAAATTATACAAATTATACTATATGGTCAATTTGTACAAAGACAATCCTTGAATCAAATGGGTTATGGGAACAAATTGAACGTACTCCTGAATCACAATCTAATACAAAGAAAGACAAAAGCGCTATGGCATATTTATTTCAATATATACCCGAAAATCATGATCTTACAAGTATCAAAATTTAAGACTTCAAAAGAAATTTGAGACGCATTAAAAACAGGATACGTGGGTGTAGATTGGGTACAAAAGGCAAGACTACAAAGTTTGCGTTCAGAATTTGAAATGGTACCGAGTCAATTGATGAATTCACGGGAAGATTAAATAGTATTGCATCAATGGCTAGAAATCTTGGATCAATTTTTGATGATACAACTTTCATATGCAAATTTTGAAATTCCTTAGCCGAACGATTTCTACCAATCATTGCATCAATAGAACAATATTTGGATTTGGATACTATATCATTTGATGAGACAATTGGAAGATTAAAGACATACGAAGAACGAATTTGTCCATAGGAAGATAAACAAAATGATAATTCAAGTAAGTTATTATTCACTCGTCATGAAGGAAGGAATGGACGATGAAATACTTTAGGCAAAATAACTATAGAGGAAGGCACCACCAAGGTGGTGGAAGAGGTCGTGGTAGACCAAACTATCAATCAAGACAAAACTCACAATCAAGAGGAGAAGGACATACCTCTTATGAAATGAAAGGAAATCAAAATCATTATGACAAGTATCGAAAGAACAACAAAGATCAAAAGAAAAATTGAAAATCCAAAAGTAATGTAAAATGCTTTAAATCCGATCAATATGGTGACTTTGCCACAGAATGCTATAAGCATAAGCAAAATGTTGAAGAATCGCATCTCGTTCAAGAACCAGAAGAACCAACCTTACTTATGGCAACATGTAAGGAAAAGGAAATTGTTAATATAAATGAAGAAAAGGTAATACCTAAACTTTATTTATCAGAAAAAGGATATGAAGGAACATTGTTTCTACACAATGGTGCAAGCAATCATATGACATAAGAACATTCATATTTTTAGATCTTAATGAAGATATCTTTGGAAAGGTTGAGTTTGGTGATGAATAAAGTATAGAAATTAAAGGAAAAGGTTTTATACTACTACAATGAAAAAATGGTGAACAAAGGACGATAACAGAAGTTTAATAGTTTCCTAATTTAAGGAGCAATAAAATTAGTCTTGGACAAATGACCGAAACTGGAAGCAATATTCTCATGAAAAATGAACATTTGTGGATGAGAGATGCAAGTGGAATGTTGGTATTAAAGGTACCAAGAACAAGTAACAGGTTATACAAGATAGAATTATCTGTTGGTTTGCCAAAATGTCTCTTCTCATAAATTAAAGATACAGCTTGCTTGTGGCATGCCCGGTTAAGCCGCTTAAACTTTAACTCTTTTAAATTTCTAACAATAACAGAACTGGCACGAGGTATTCCTAAAATATCACACCCGCCACAAATATGTGATGCATGCCTTGTGGGTAAACAAAGTAGAAAAGCATTCCCATCACAAGCAACATTTAAAGCAACACGACCATTAGAATTAGTTCATGCAGACTTATGTGGACCAATCTCACCAACTACACAAAGTGGTAATCGTTATTTCTTTCTATTGGTTGATGATTGCTCTCGTCATATGTGGATATATATAATGAAGACAAAAGACCAAGCATATGAAATTTTTAAAAGATTCAAAAAGGAAGCTGAAGCTGAAACTAGGGAAAAATTAAAGAAATTAAGAACGGATCATGGAGGAGAATTCACATATAATTTATTAACAAAATTTTGTGAAGATGAAGGAATTCAACGTCAACTCACACCACCTTACTCTCCACAACAAAATGGAGTAGTAGAAAGAAGAAAGAAATCAATATTAGGTATAACTAGAAGCATGCTTAAAGCTATGAAGTTACCACAAGACTTTTGGGCGGAAGGAACTCGTCATGGAGTTTATATACTTAATCGTGTGCCCACAAAAGCATTAACGGACACAACTCAGTATGAAGCATTAAAAGGAAAAACACCATGTGTTAAGCGTATAAAAGTTTTTGAATGCACCGCTTATATGAAGGTACCATGGATTCATTTACAAAAGCTAGATGATAGAACATTAAAGACTGTATATTTAGGAACTGAATTAGGATCAAAAGCATATCGACTATATGATCCTATAAAGGATCAAATACACGTCAGTACAGATGTGAAATTTGAAGAAGATTTACCATAGGATTGGGATAATTATCTATCTGAGGTAAATAACAAAAATCCTGCTTGGACAAGCTTTATTATGGAAGGCTCTCTTGATCAACCATAACCACTTATATCTGTTGATCAACATGAACAACCAAGTCAAGAAAGTGAATTTAATCATATGGAGCAAGCTAATCCCAAAAATAATACATTTCAAAGGGAATCTTTAGTATTTGAAACTGATACTGAAACTATATCATTGGATCTTGATCATGAACCCATTAAAGGTTTTAGACCTTTAGGAGATATTTATGGTCGCAGTGTTGAAATGAAGCCTAACTATAGAAAAGAAGACATACTTTTGACCTATGATGATGAACCTAACAATGTAAAAGAAGCATTAAGTGACTCAAATTGGGAGAAGGCTATGAAGGATGAAATCAACTCAATTGAGAAGAATAAGACATGGACCTTAACAAACTTGCCTTTAGGACAAAAGCCTATAGGATTAAAATTGATATTCAAGATTAAAAGAGACGAGAAGGGAAAGATCTCTAAATACAAAGCAAGACTAGTAGCAAAAGGCTACATCCAATAACATGGTATTGACTTCTATGAAGTATTTGCACCGGTTGTAAGAATGGAAACTATAAGATTAATTTTACACTTGCAGCAAGAGAAAAATGAGAAGTACATCATTTGGATGTAAAATTTGTTTTTTTAAATGGAGAATTGAAGGAACAAGTGTACGTTACTCAACCCAAAGGTTTTGTAAAGAAAGGAAAGGAAAATAAGGTTTATAACTTACAAAGGCACTATATGGATTACGACAAGCTCCTAAAGCATGGAATGTGAAACTAGACAAGACCTTGAAGGAATTAGGATTCACGAAGTGTCCACAAGAACAAGCAATCTACAAGAAAAACAAGTCTGAATTGATTACTGGAGTTTATATAGATGATTTACTAGTTACTAGAAGAAACAAGAAAGACATCATTAACTTCAAAAGGGAAATGAAGAATCAGTTTGACATAAGTGACTTAGGATTACTATACTAATATTTGGTAATAGAAGTCACACAAGATTCAAAGGGGATAACTACAAATCAAAGGAACTATGCTATGAAGATACTTCAAAAGGCAAAAATGGATGATTGCAACCCAACAACTTACCCAATGGAACTTGAAACAAAGATGTCAAAATTTGAGAAAAGTGAATCAGTAAATGAAACAGAATTTAGAAGTATAATTGGAAGTCTTCGCTATCTCACTCATACAAGACAAGACATTAACTTTGATGTTGGAATGTTAAGTAGATATATGTCAACACCTAAGAAAAAGCACATGCAAGCCTCAAAGCAACTATTAAGATATGTTAAAGGAACACTAAACTATGGAATTACCTATAAAGGAAATGGCAGCAAACCCTAATTTGATACTATGATAGCAGTTACGGAACAGACCCTGATGATGGTAAAGGCATAACTGGAATAGTTTTCTACTTCAACAATGCACTAATATCATGGGCAAGTCATAAGCAAGCAACAGTCAAACTTTCATCATGTGAATCAGAGTTTATTGAAGCAACCTTGGCAAAATGTCAAGGAATTTGGTTAAGGAGCTTATTAAGTGAACTAACAGGATGGCAACAAGACAAGATCATACTACGTGTAGACAACAAATCTACCATACAACTTATGAAGAATCCTGTCTTCCATGGGAGAAGCAAGCACATAGATACAAGATACCACTTCATACAAGAATGCATGGAGGAAAGGAAGATGATCATTGAATATGTCAGTGGCTCGCTACAAAAGGCAGATATTCTAACTAAAACACTACCAAGGAAGAAGTTTGATGAAATGAGAAACTTGCAAGGAGTCACAAGAATTGAAGCATATTAAATTTAAGGGGGAGATTATTGGATTAAATTTAACTATCGGCCCAATGATCTCAAGTGAACCCTAGACCCAACTAAATTAACTATTAACACCGTTAGTTAGTTATGGCAGTTATGTTAACACCGTTAGTAGTTACCGTTAAATTGTGTGTATAAATACTATAGATCTCTTTCATTTGTAATACAACATTTTACATAATCATATTTCATTCTCTCTGTTCTTGGCTTACGATCTAATATATCATTGAATCATACATTCAAAACCCTACAGTTTCTAATGGTTTTGATGTAAATTTAGTTCGGACACGAGTCTGGTTGATTGTAGTCTATACGTTATCACATTGCGTATGATGCAGTCGCAACGCGCGGCGGTAAACAAACTAGTTATAATTTCATAACAGTTATTTATATAAATAATAAAAGTGTTCCTGCATTTCTTTTTTTGCTTCCTGTTGTTCCATATTTTATGCCCCCTTCCTAGCAAACTCCAATTTCTAGAATAAGAATACGACTGTAATCATCGTTGATTATGTTGTCTATAGATGTCATGCCACATGGGTAATTCTATTTACAGTGGAGATATAATATTATAGCTTATTAAAAAGCAACCCCTTTTTCAGAATATATACTATAATTCTATTTAAAGTGGAGATATAATATTTTAGCTTAATAAAAAGCTACTGCTATTTCAAAATATATACTATATGGATGCTAATGGTGCCTTTTATCATGTCGTGTTACATGCTGTAGTTGTTGACTTCTCCCACTGTAAGCGGTTAATCATTCACTACAAGAATTAAAGGGTAAAGCAACGATAAATGTCATCGGCATAGGTCCCCATTGTTGTTGTCATCGCCTATGGGGACGACATGTCATCGCCAAAAGTCTAAAAGCCACGAACTTTTCATTATAGGTCAAAAACTAGTTATCGCCACATCCTTCACCGCCACAAAGACCTATGGCGACGATATGTCGTTGCCACAAAGTTGTCGGCATTAGTTTTATCATGATTTACATAATTAAATTTTTTTAATAATCCCTACGGATGACATTTTTAAAATTAATAAAATACATAAAATATTTTAAGATATATAAAAATTAATAATATTTTATTTAATTTCTACCTATGGTGACGGCATGTCGTCGCCATAAGGTTGCTAATTAAAAATGTATTATTTAAAAGTTTATTTATTTTGATATTTACCTAAAATTCACTGTTTTGAACTTAAATCATATGCACAAACGAATTCTAATATTAGTAATATCTAAACAAAAATCAAACATTTCTAGTTAATTACATACTAAATAAAACAAAAGTACCAAAGTAAACATGTTTCAAATTTTTCAACCTAAACAAATCAACTTCTTAATTTTCGTGGTCTTTATCATCTTCATCATTATTGGGATTTGACTTCTTTCTTTCAAATTCATTTTTTTCATTCTTTCATTTCACGCACTTATTGCCTTAGTGCTTCTATTTCTTTATGCCGATGTGATGACGACCCACGTGATGGTTCACTAGAGACATTTTTTACTTTTCGTCCAACAACTCTCGTATGACCACAAATTTGTCCTAGTGCCAGCTCTAAACATTCCATCTCATTTACGGGCTACTCACCCGCCTCCATTTTCATTTGGGGTATTGATTTTCAATTTTTACTATAAGTTTAAAGAATAAAATATAAAGGTATTAATATTCTTACGAAATTTCGGAAGCATAACTGTTATAAGATGAAAAAGCCATGTTGTTAAATCATAAGCATATATAGCATAACAATTCCTAAGTTTCAAAATATAAACCAACAATTCCTCAAAACCATTTTAGTATGTCGACCAAAACCAACAATTCTCAGATATGGATAGCATATACACTGTAACACCCGTATTTTTTTAAAGAAATAAAAGAATAAAAGAGAAAGAAAAAGGGAAGAAAATGAAAGTCAACTTAAAGTGGAAGGGTCAAAAATGTAAAAAGGACAAAATCTTTGAAAAGTTGCTGTAAAAGAGGGTATGGCCGCCCATAACCCCCTGCACACTCCTTTGCATTCGGTTTTTAAAGAGAAAAACAACAGAAACTTAGAGTTTTAGAGAGAGAAAGAAGAAGAATTCAAAGTTGAGGTAAGATTAAGTGTTTTAAGTCTTTTTGGTCGATCTAGTCTCGGTTATATGCTTATATGTGTTATTGCATGTTCAGGTTATGTGTTTCAGTGTGTTTTAGGTGTTAAAAACATCTGAGAAATTCAAGTTTTAGAGTTTGAAGGTTGAAAGCAGCAAGGTGAGTTTTAGACCCTGGTTTTTACTTGTTTTAAACAATCTTTGGGGCTGAAAATGTATGAAAATAGTTTTTATAAAGTTCTTGTCTGAATACCCGTATGTTTCATGTATGTGTGATGATGTTTTATGCTCGTATATGTTATGATGATGTTTTATGCTCGTATATGTTATGATGATGTTTAGGAAACTAAATACAGGTTAAGAACGTGTTAAGATGTTGTTCGGGACTGGAAATATGTTAGAAACATATAATAAGGGTGTTCATGTGTCCAAACAGGGCTCATGCGCCTGCTAAATTATGTTAGAAATATTAAGTATAGGCTCATATGCCCAAACAGTAACCCCACACGCCTAAATATTGCTATAGAATTTCTAAGCATAACTCATGTGCCCAAATAGTACCTAATACGCCTAAGTCTCATGAGCCTGAAACTACCTTAGAAAAACTTAAGTACGACTCATGTGCCTAAATAGTATCCTTGTGAGCCTGAACAGTGGTCATATGCCCAGAAAAGTTAGCCGGACGACTAAGTGTAGGGTCATGTGCCCCAACAGTGCTCATGCACCTGAATGGCTCATGCGCCCAAAGTGAAAAATGCTAAGTGTAGGCTGGTGAGCCTACATAGTCATGAAAAGCCTGAACAGGGCTCATGCGCCCAAATAGTTCTCATGCACCCAAACACTTAGAAATTTTTACAAAATTTTCTGTGAGTCTGTGCTTTAGGGTTTTGACCGAGGTTGACTAAGGGCTTATTAATGATGATGTTCTGTGCTTGATATGATTACTATGATTGTTCCTTATTATAGTTATTGCTACTACTATTATTACTTATAGTATGTGACTTTACGTGGTATGTTATTATCGTAACGTAAAGTATATTGTAATAATAAAGTGAAAGAGCAATAAAGAAAATAAGTGGAACATAAATAGAATGTTAATAAGTCTTGCAAGCTTATGGGAGGGACACGACCGTGTTGTCGTTAGCTCAACTGTGTGGCGGGTTAGCTACCCTTTATGCACACAGGGTCAATCAATTGAGATTGGCAGGACCTTTGTAGCGTGTCCTGGGTGACTGGGTCGGCCTTGTACATAGTACACATAACCCTTTCAAGGGATACAGTTGACCCTTTCGGGGAATATAGTTGACCCTTTCGAGGGATACAGTTGACCCTTTCAAGGGATATAGTTGACACTTTCGAGGGATACAGTTGACCCTTTCAAGGGATATAGATGGCCCATCACCCGTTTTCCATCGCGCATATAGTTGGGGCATTGCGCACTGGTCCATACAAACAGTGGAACATAAAGTTAAAAAGTTTACAGACAAGGCATACAGTACAGAGAACGAACAATATTTGCTCATATAGTTATTGCGTGCTCGCATATACAGTACAGAGTTGTATTTTACAGAAAAGAGTATTTTCATATACAACGTATAGAAAGTATTTTATTATGTAAAAAACTAGAGCTCCCTCAGCAACGCTGACTTTTATACATTTTCAGTTGGCAGGTAAATATTGCTGAGGATGGCACGAGGGTGAAGCTACTCGGCAGGGAAAGACTAACATCCGTTAATGTTTTGACAATACTGTTGTTTTGCAATTCATTTACCCAATCTTTTGTGACATATGAACTACGATGTATTGCCTAACAACAGTGTTTATAATGAAATGAGTGGCTTTTGTTAAATTAATTCCGCTGCTTAAATTTGTAAATCTATAATGTTTATTTTAATTATTGCTGTGAATAACCAACTGTGAGGGGCCCGGGATCAGGGCCTTACAAGTTGGTATCAGGGCCAAAGTTTAAGTGAAATGGGTAAATATTTTCAAAAAGAAACCTAAACATAAACTGAAAATGGGACAGAAGGGGGGTTGTCAGCCCGAGTAGCTACGTGCCATCAGGTATTTCTTTTCTTAAAGTTACCAGAATTATGTGCGTGTGCTATGTGACTTATGTGATCTTAGTAGATTTAGATACTAATGTAGCCAGGATAGGAAATGCTTGGGGTGTGAAGAGTAAAGTAAGTGATTAATCACAACTGGCCACTGTAATTAGGGACTTACTATACTTGACATAAACTTAGCCATTACCTTAAATGACCGTGTTAATGTTTAAATCTTATAGTACTTAGGAAATGGCTGAGAAGAAATCTTCCAAGGCTTCTTGATGTGGACAAAGTAGTTCAAATAAAAAAACAATTAAAACGACTCCAAATTAAACACTAAGTAATACTCTAGACACTTAAAAACTGAACTACTGACAGGCAAGCGTACCTATCGACTCTAGTAAAGCTAAAAGTAAGTCCGGATATCGAACCCACGAGACTCCTAATGAAAAACGAAAACTAGACTCAATTAAATAAAATTGGAATTAGGGGGAATTTAGCTACTAATTCTAAAAGACTTAAAATAAGAACATAAATGAGAGCAAACTAAAGACACACTAGAAAGCTGAGACTGAATTCAGATGATGTTAAAACACTACCTAGGCTGGAATCCTATACTTGACTAACACTTCTTCTATCGTTAATGGAATGATTTGTGAAAACCTGGATCTTAAGGTTCTAAACTAAAGTATGACTTAGAGAATCCTCAACCCTTCTCAAGGATGACAACTAAGAAACCCTAAAGCCCGTTTAACTACTGGTTTAGCTAGATCTTCCTCACAGGTTTTCTAACTTAGTAATAAAACTCCCGAAAAGCAATCTACCTTACGGCACGACTGTCACAACACCCTAAAGTGAAGAGGATAGATCTAAGATGAATAGATAGACTCGATTAACAAGATGTGAAAGACACACTAAACGGGATTTTCTCACGGACACTCTCGAATAGCAATTCAATCACACGAGACTAACCGATAACCTAACAACTTCACAGATTTTAGATTAGTTGAATAATTAGTTTAGTTCAATTCAAGATTACCAATTTAATGGAATACTACGTCTAGCAAACCATCCACAAATAGAGAACACAAAGTAAACGATCTGGCATGCAATTATCCTATGAAAGACATTCACCAAATCACATGAAAACTAGAAATGAATCACAAGAACAGAACTTTATTACTCATACACATCTGATCATTCATATTAAATCATTCGTTTATTACAAAATCACAAGATCAAACCATAAAACCAATAAAATTCATGTTAATCAAGCATGATCATCACAACCTAGGTAGTACAAGAGTTCTAGCCAATAATCATCATCAAAACAGAAGCAAAACAGGTTTTGGAAGTCATTGAATACAATTAAAAACTAAACACAAAGTCTAGAAACATAAAACCGGATTGATTGAATGCCGAAAACTCGATCGTCAACTCCAAAGCTTCAATCCAAGCATCCAAGAGCTCCAAAACCTTCAAACCTCTTCTGCAAATCGTCCTCTAGCCGTCCAATGCCTTCTTCCTTTTCTCAAATTCGACAACTAGGGTTTATATAATGAAAAATACGTTTTTTGCCGATTTAAACACCCGTCGCGTAGCGCGACGGGTTCTTCAAATGAGTGGCACGTAGCGCGAGGGTCCGCATAACCCGACAAAATAGTCGGGTGGCATCTCGGGTACATCCACGGGTTCATTAAGGGTAATTTGAAAATTTCACCACCTTTTTCAGCTCTCGCGTAGCGCGCCGATATGATCCGAACACTCTCGCGTAGCGCGAGGGGTTGTTTTTCTGATTTTTTTATTCTTTTCATCTTCAAACTCCATCACGACGCCTCAGGATCTCGTTCTTTCTCGTTTTCTGACCGTTTTAGCTTCAAATTCACCCGAGCCACTGCAAATACCAACTTGAACAAATAATATGCACTAATAACAATAAAACACACAAAGACTCAAAACAGACACTAAACTGACACTATAAACTCAACTAATTAACACTATATCAAATATCCACACACTTATCTTTTTTCGTCCCTGAAAAAGAATTATGCTATGGAATCATAGTCAAGTTTAAATCCGGTTTCCAACATTTAAGTCTAATTACTTATTAAAATTTACTAACGTGTTAACCGCGATCACAAGGTATGGTTGTCCACTTAAACCCAACCGCCGATCATCCAAGCCCCCAAGAGTATAGCATTTAAGTTCAAGTATTCTATTTTATTAATCATGAGCCTCACAAGTCGGGGAGCCTTGGCCGGCGGGAAATATTTGTTCAGAAAACGCTCTCAGAGAGCCGGCCAAGTAGTGAACGTACCAGCAGCGTGAGACTCGAGCCAAGTAGCAGCTCGATCAGTAAGGGAGAACGGGAAAAGCTGAAGGACAATGGCGTCTTCAGTGGCGCCTTGAAGCTTGAAAGTCCTACAGATACGCTCTAAACGACCTATATGGGCTGGTGCATCCTCATCCTCACGACCATGGAATTGACAATTGTTAGCTATGGCGGTCATGACATAAGACGGGATTTGCCAAGAGTTCTCATTAGTAATGGTGGGAATGGTGATGGGGTTACTAACGCCAGTGAAGCCTTCAGTGGCTTGTTGGTAACCGGTTTGGTTAGCAGCCATTGGGTGTGGTGGTATAGAATATGTAGAAGAAGGGCTAGAAGGGGGTGTCGTGTACGGTGTAGAATCCTGAGGCGGCCCTTGAGAACGCAATGCCGAATCCTGAGGCGGTCCTTAAGAACGCAGTTGTAGCATAAACTGCAACAGAGACACACGAATATAAGGGAAACTGACGAAATAAAGAAAACTAATACTAAAAATAAAACACGTAAATTAAAGACACAAAGTACAAAAAGCACGTAATATCAAATAAGCCTAATTAACGCAATCAAGAAAGAAGTCCCCCGGCAACGGCGCCAAAAACTTGATATGCACAAAGTAGTTCAAATAAAAAAACAATTAAAACGACTCCAAATTAGACACTAAGAAATACTCTAGACACTTAAAAACTAAACTACTAACAGGCAAGCGTACCTATCGACTCTAGTGAAGCTAAAAGTAAGTCCGGATATCGAACCCACGAGACTCCTGATGAAAAACGAAAACTAGACTTAATTAAATAAAATTGGAATTGGGGAGAATTTAGCTACTAATTCTAAAAGACTTAAAATAAGAACTTAAATGAGATCAAACTAAAGACATACTAGAAAGTTGAGACTGAATTCAGATGATGTTAAAACACTACCTAGGCTGGAATCCTATACTTGACTAACACTTCTTCTATCGTTAATGGAATGATTTGTGAAAACCTGGATCTTAAGGTTCTAAACTAAAGGATGACTTAGAGAATCCTCAACCATTCTCAAGGATGACAACTAAGAAACCCTAAAGCCCGTTTAACTACCGGTTTAGCTAGATCTCCCTCACGGGTTTTCTAACTTAGTAATAAAACTCCCGAAAAGCAATCTACCTTACGGCACGACTGTCACAACACCCTAAAGTGAAGAGGATAGATAAAAGATGAATAGATAGACTCGATTAACAAGATGTGAAAGACACACTAAACGAGATTTTCTCACAAACACTCTCGAATAGCAATTCAATCACACGAGACTAAGCGATAACCTAACAACTTCATAGATTTTAGATTAGTTGAATAATTAGTTTAGTTCAATTCAAGATTACCAATTTAATGGAATACTACGTCTAGCAAACCATCCACAAATCGAGAACACAAAGTAAACGATATAGCATGCAATTATCCTATGAAAGACATTCACCAAATCACATGAAAACTGGAAATCAATCACAAGAACAGAACTTTATTACTCATACACATCTGATCATTCATATTAAATCATTCGTTTATTACAAAAACACAAGATCAAACCATAAAACCGATAAAATTCATGTTAATCAAGCATGATCATCACAACCTAGGTAGTACAAGAGTTCTAGCCAATAATCATCATTAAAACAGAAGCAAAACAGGTTTTGGAAGTCATTTAATACAATTAAAAACTAAACACAAAGTCTAGAAACGTAAAACCGGATTGATTGAATGCCGAAAACTCGATCTTCAACTCCAAAGCTTCAATCCAAGCATCCAAGAGCTCCAAAACCTTCAAACCTCTTCTGCAAATCGTCCTCTAGCCGTCCAATGCCTTCTTCCTTTTCTCAAATTCGACAACTAGGGTTTATATAATGAAAAATACGTTTTTTTGCCGACTTAAACACCCGTCGCGTAGCGCGACGGGTTCTTCAAATGAGTGGCGTGTAGCACGAGGGTCCGCATAACCCGACAAAATAGTCGGGTGGCATCTCGGGTAGATCCACGGGTTCATTAAGGGTAATTTGGTCATTTCACCACCTTTTTCAGCTCTCACGTGGCGCGCTGATGTGATCCAAACACTCTCGCGTAGCGCGAGAGGTTGTTTTTCTGATTTTTTTATTCTTTTCATCTTCAAACTCCATCACGACGCCCCGGGATCTCGTTCTTTCTCGTTTTCTGACCGTTTTAGCTTCAAATTCACCCGAGCCACTGCAAATACCAACTTGAACTAATAATATGCACTAATAACTAAATAAAACACACAAACTCTCGAAACAGACACTAAACTGACACTATAAACTCAACTAATTAACACTATATCACTTCTAGAGGTAGAGGTCGACCGCGGGTGACTAGGAGCAGTGCTAAAGCTCCTGATACAACTCATGAGAACCCTGAGGTTCATGACCGGACTGAAGGAAATGCCGGCCTGAACGCCTCAGCTCGGGAGGCAATTGCTGACGAGGTACACCAGGTTATGCAGACAGTCTTACCGTCTGTGGTGACTGAAGTCATTAGAGCTGTGAGGAACGAGGACAGGAAAGGGTCGACTGGGAAGGAAAGCAAAGGAGAGGAGGAATGGCCGGGGCCTAAGATAGTAGTTTCTAACGAGGAAGAGGAGGAAGCAGTAGGGGTAACGACCAAGGGATGCAGCTATGGGGCATTCCAGAGGTGCAAGCCCCCGACTTTTGATGGCAATGACAACACTGCTGCTGCTCACCGCTAGGTGAGGGAAATGGAGGCAGTGTTGGAGATCAGTGAATGTCACGAGGATCAAAGGGTGAAGTTCGTGACTCACTCTTTTGTCGACTCGGCATTGTTTTGGTGGGACAATATTGTCCAACCTGAAGGTTCTAGGGCCATCAGGAATATGCGATGGAAAGAGTTGAAGAAGCTGGTAATCGAGAAGTTTTGTGCTCATCAGGAACTGGATAAGATCAAGAGGGAGTTCCTGCAACTCGAGGCGGGAACCATGACCCATCAACAGTACACCACCAAATTTAATGAGATGGCGAGACTGGTGCCGGATCAGGTGACGCCGGTGTCTTGAAAGATTAACCGGTATATTCAGGGACTGCCAACTTACATTCGCAGGCACATGATCGCTGCTAGACCGAGCACCTTTAGGTCGGCAGTGAATTTGGCTGGGAGGCTCTACAATGAAGGGGAAGTGACGGTGGTGGAAGTGAAGAAAGCCGGTGGTGGTGACCGGAATTGGAATGGAAAGAGGTTTGGGCGTGGTGGTTTCACCCTAAACAACAAGGGGATGAAGGTAGATGATCGTAGGGCATCGTCAAGCTTGGGGACAAAGAAATGTGGCAAATGTGGAAGGGAGCATCCTGGTGAGTATAGGTTGGGACTGAACGTATGCTTCAGGTGTGGCCAGCCTGGCCATATTGCTAGAGACTGTAAGAAGCCGAGGGCGGAGAGCTCTGGAGTGGGGAATAAGAAGCCGGAAGAAGGAGGGCCGAGGGCAAGTGCTAGGGCTTACACCATGACCCGGGAAGAAGCCAGAGTGGATCCCGATGTCGTGTCAGGTATGTTTCTAGTTAATCAAACTTGTGCCTGTGTATTATTTGATTCTGGTGCTAGTAGGAGTTTTATTTCTACTACCTTTTGTGCTAAGTTGTCTGCTAGCAGTAGGGGTATTAGCGAGCCTTTTGATGTAGAAACTGCTATCGGTAAGTCCACCAGAGTTACTGATGTAATAGAAGATTGTGCCATAGAACTTGAGGGTCATAGGTTTGCTGCTAAGTTACATGTGATGCCCCTAGGTGGATTTGATGTGGTACTAGGGATGGATTGGTTAGCAATCTATGAAACGAATATCGTATGTCGTAAGAAGATGATTAAACTGACGGCGCCTGACGGAAGTCCGGTGACAATATACGGCGATCGGGTTACGACGATTCCGAAAGTGATCTCGATGGCGGTGGCAGGAAAGTGCATGGGGCGTGGATGTAGTGCTTATTTGGCCTACGTGAAAGATGTGGACACGCCAACACCCGAATTGTCCGATGTACCGGTGGTGTGTGACTTTCTCGATGTATTTCCAGAGGACATATCAGGCGTGCCACCGGATCGCGAAATTGAATTTCAAATTGACTTGATACCCGGTGCCCAACCTGTCGCCGAGGCACCGTATCGATTAGCTTCGACTGAGATGAAGTAGTTAGTGGAGCAACTGCAAGAATTGCTTGATAAGCGTTTTATCAGACCAAGTATCTCTCCTTGGGGTGCTCCGGTCTTATTCGTAAAGAGGAAGGACGGTAGCATGAGAATGTGTATCGACTACCGTGAGTTGAACAAATTGACGATAAAGAATCGGTATCCGTTACCGAGGATTGACGACTTGTTCGACCAGCTCCAGGGTGCCAGTTGGTTCTCGAGAATAGATCTTAGATCTGGCTACCATCAATTGAAGGTGAGGGAGCAGGACATTCCTAAAACAGCTTTTCGTACGCGCTATGGTCACTACGAGTTTCTCGTCATGTCTTTTGGGTTGACCAATACGCCAGCTGCTTTTATGGATTTGATGAATCGAGTGTGTCGGCCGATGTTGGATAAATCAGTGATAGTGTTTATCGATGATATCTTAATTTATTCGAGGAGCAAAGAAGAGCATGCGGTCATATTCGAGAAGTGTTGGAGACTTTGAGAAAGGAGAAATTGTATGCTAAGTTCTCCAAGTGTGCTTTCTGGCTACGCGAGGTGCAATATCTGGGTCACGTGGTAAATGCAGAGGGAATCATGGTGGACCCGGCAAAGGTTGAGGCCGTGATGCAATGGAAGTCTCCTAAGACACCAACCGAGATTCGTAGCTTCTTAGGATTGGCGGGCTACTACAGAAGATTCATTCAAGACTTTTCCAAGATAGCCTCACCTTTGACTAAGTTGACTCGCAAGGACGTGAAGTTCGTGTGGGGTTGAGAGCAGGAGAGTGCCTTTGAGGAATTGAAGACGCGACTAACACAAGCTCCTGTCTTGACATTGCCTGAGGGAAATGAAGACTTAGTGGTATATTCGGATGCATCATACTCTAGGCTAGGTTGCGTATTGATGCAACGTGGAAGGGTGATAGCCTACGCGTCTCGACAACTGAAAACCCACAAGGTCAACTATCCCACGCAAGATCTTGAACTAGCCACAATGGTTTTTGCGTTGAAGATTTGGCGGCACTATCTATACGGGACGAAGTGCACCATCTTCACAGACCACAAAAGCTTGAAGTACTTCTTCGAGCAAAAGGACCTGAACGTGTGGCAGAGGCGATGGTTGGAGCTCATAAAGGATTATGATTGCGAAATCCATTACCATCCTGGCAAGGCCAACGTGGTGGCAGATGCCCTTAGCCGGAAGGAGAGACCCGAGCCGATTTGGGTGAAGGCTTATCAGTTAATCATGAGCTCCGATGTGATGACACACGTTAAGGAGTTTCAAGATGAGGCTTTGAAAGAAGATCGTCTTAACTCCGAAAGAATGAGAGGTCTAGTTACAGAATTGGGTGAGAACACTCTTGGTGTTAAGACCCGATTCGGGCGAATGTGGATTCCTCGATACGGGGATTTACGTGGAAAGATTATGGATGAGGCCCATAAGACTCGATACACCATTGATCCCGGTGCTACCAAGATGTATCACAATATGAAGAAAGATTACAGGTGGCCGGGCATGAAACGCGACGTGGCGGAGTACGTGAGTAAGTGCCTTGCTTGCCTACAAGTGAAGGCGGAACATCAGAAACCGGAAAGATCCAACCGTTGGACATACCCGAATATAAGTGGGAGCACATCACCATGGACTTCATTACTAAGCTGCCTCGCACGTCGAGGGGGTGTGATACTATTTGGGTGATTCTCGACCGACTAACAAAGAGTGCCCACTTCCTATCGATCCGCGAGACGTATTCATTCGAAAGATTGGTGGATCTATTCATCAAGGAAATCGTAGCTCGTCATGGCGTGTCGGTGTCTATCGTGTCGGATCGTGACACCCGGTTTACATCAAAGTTTTAGAGGAGATTCCATGATGCAATGGGGACGAGGCTACACATTAGTATAGCCTATCATCCTTAGACGGACGGTCAGTCTGAGAGGACGATCCAGACACTCAAAGACATGCTTCGGGCGTGAGTGATCGATTTTGGAGGAAGTTGGCATGACCACCTGCCGTTAGCTGAATTCTCGTACAACAACAGTTATCATGCCAGTATTGGCATGCCACCCTACGAGATGCTATACGGTAGGAGATGTAGGACGCCCATATGTTGGGGAGACATTGGGCAGAAAGAGCTGGGAGGTGTCGAGGTGATCGAAGCTACGACTGAGAAGTTGGAAAAGATCAAAGCCTTCATGAAGGCGGCGAAAGATAGACAAAAGTCGTATGCCGATAAGCGGCGTAGACCGATTGAGTTCAAGGTTGGCGACCGAGTCATGTTGAAGGTCTCACCTTGGAAAGGAATTATCCAATTCAGGAAATGAGGTAAGTTAAGCCCGAGATATATAGGACCATCCTGAATCATCGAGCGAGTAGGAGAGGTGGCTTATCGACTCGAATTGCCAGATGAGTTAAGTGGAATTCATCCCACGTTCCATGTATCTCATCTGAGAAAGTGCTTGGCTAATGAGGACAAGGTTGTGCCACTGGAGGATATCAAGGTGGATAAACAACTCAACTACATCGAATAACCAGTGGCAACCATTGATCGTAAGGAGAAGAGGTTAAGAAATAAAGTGGTTCCTCTTGTGCGTGTACAATGGAAGCACAGGAAGGGATCCAAATCTACGTGGGAGACTGAGGAAGAGATGAGGCAGCATTACCCTCATCTGTTTGAGGAATAATAGGTTTCAGGGACGAAACCTATATAAGGGGGGTGGACTTGTAACACCCGTATTTTTTTTAAAGAAATAAAAGAATAAAAGAGAAAGAAAAAGGGAAGGAAATGAAAGTCAACTTAAAGTGGAAGGGTCAAAAGTGTAAAAAGGACAAAATCTTTGAAAAGTTGGTGCAAAAGAGGGTATGGCCGCCCATAACCCCCTACACACTCCTTTGCATTCGGTTTTTAGAGAGAGAAACAACAGAGACTTCGAGTTTTAGAGAGAGAAAGAAAAAGAATTTGAAGTTGAGGTAAGATTAAGTGTTTTAAGTCGTTTTTGGTCGATCTAGTCTCGGTTATATGCTTATATGTGTTATTGCATATTCGGGTTGTGTGTTTCAGTGTGTTTTAGGTGTTAAAAACATCTGAGAAATTCAAGTTTTAGAGTTTGAAGGTTGAAAGCAGCAAGGTGAGTTCTAGACCCCAGTTTTTACTTGTTTTAAACAATCTTTGGGGCTGAAAATGTATGAAAATAGTTTTTATAAAGTTCTTATGTGAATACCCGTATGTTTCATGTATATGTGATGATGTTTTATGCTCGTATATGTTATGATGATGTTTAGGAAAGTAAATACAGGTTAAGAACATGTTAAGATGTTGTTTGGGACTGAAAATATGTTAGAAACATATAATAAGGGTGTTCATGTGTTGAAACAGGGCTCATGCGCCTGCTAAATTATGTTAGAAATATTAAGTATAGGCTCATATGCGCAAACAGTATCCCCATACGCCTAAATATTGCCATAGAATTTCTAAGCATAACTCATGTACCCAAACAGTACCTAATACGCCTAAGTCTCATGAGCCTGAAACTGCCTTAGAAAAACTTAAGTATGACTCATGTGCCTAAACAGTATCCTTATGAGCCTGAACAGTGGTCATATGCCCAGAAAAGTTAGCCGGACGACTAAGTGTAGGGTCGTGTGCCCCAACAGTGTCATGCGCCTGAATGGTTCATGCGCCTAAAGTGAAAAGTGTTAAGTGTAGGCTGGTGAGCCTACATAGTGATGAAAAGCCTGAACAGGGCTCATGCGCCCAAATAGTTCTCATGCGCCCAAACACTTAGAAATTTTTACAGAATTTTCTAGGAGTCTGTGCTTTAGGGTTATGACCGAGGTTGACTAAGGGCTTATTAATGATGATGTTCTGTGCTTGATATGATTACTATGATTGTTCCTTATTATAGTTATTGCTACTACTATTATTACTTACAGTATGTGACTTTACGTGGTATGTTATTATCGTAACGTAAAGTATATTGTAATAATAAAGTGAAAGAGCAATAAAGAAAAGAAATGGAACATAAATAAAATGTTAATAAGTCTTGCAAGCTTATAGGAGGGACACGACCGTGTTGTCGTTAGCTCAACTGTGTGGCGGGTTAGCTACCCTTTATACACACAGGGTCAATCAATTGAGATTGGCAGGACCTTTGTAGCGTGCCCTGGGTGACTGGGTCGTCCTTGTACATAGTACACACAGCCCTTTCGAGGGATACAATTGACCCTTTCAGGGGATATAGTTGACCCTTTCGAGGGATACAGTTGACCCTTTCAAGGGATATAGTTGACCCTTTTGAGGGATACAGTTGACCCTTTCGAGGAATATAGATGGCCCATCACCCGTTTTCCATCGCGCATATAGTTGGAGCATTGCGCACTGGTCCATATAGACAGTGGAACATAAAGTTAAAAAGTTTACAGACAAGGCATACAATACAGAGAACGAACTATATTTGTTCATATAGTTATTGCGTGCTCGCATATACAGTACAGCGTTGTATTTTACAGAAAAGAGTATTTTCGTATACAACGTATAGAAAGTATTTTATTATGTAAAAAACTAGAGCTCACTCAGCAACGCTGACTTTTATACATTTTCAGTTGGTAGGTAAATATTGCTGAGGATGGCACGAGGGTGAAGCTACTCGGCAGGGAAAGACTAACATCCGTTCATGTTTTGATAATACTGTTGTTTTGCAATTCATTTACCCAATCTTTTGTGACATATGAACTACGAGGTATTGCCTAACAACAGTGTTTATAATGAAATGAATGGCTTTTGTTAAATTAATTCCGCTGCTTAAATTTATAAATCTATAATGTTTATTTTAATTATTGCTGTGAATGACCAACTGTGAGGTGCCCGGGATCGGGGCCTTACATACACCAACAATTCACGTAAGCCATTCTAAAGGCACAAAACATTAAGAGTTGATTGAAGTGTGTTTGGGTGATTTTGACCCATTTAAAAAAATGTTTGTCAAAATCCAAAAAACCATTTTAATAGACTTAATGTCGGAAACTATTATTTAAATGGATCAAAATCACCAAACACAACATATTCATGATATCTTAATACATTAAATAATACATACTTGAATAATATATGTTTTTACTGGACTGGTTAGGGGATGTCAATACAATCTGTCTCACAAATAGGAGAGTGTTAGAACACTCAACATATCAAATAGGTAATCAAGTTTGAGTAAGAGATTCAAGGAACAACCGCAAAAAAGGAGACAAAACTGAAGAACAATATATATGGTTTTTAAGAGTGATTTATATTAATCTGAAGTTCTTTTACAAGTGTTACAATGCATAAATAAGATACAAGACCATGAGATACTTTAAACTACAGTTTACAACCGGCTATACTTTGAAAACCAACTGGAAACATTGATCGACAACAAGATCAATGTTGAGTCAAAAGACAGATTGTCTTTTGACTTGTGACTATGACATGCATAGCTCACATCCTACTATATTACAAAAAGGATAAAATTACATAAAGTAGAAAGTCACAGACTCTAGACCTTAATGTATAGTTGCAAAAGCATGGACCTTTTCATCAACTTATGCAAGTTGGTGAGACTTTAGAGCTGCAGCGGAAAGGCATCTTGGTGTAGAAAAATACCCCAATATCCATGTGAAGTGTAGTCTGATCTTCATCCTCTGGAAACATCTAGATCAGATGATAACCCTTGTATGCATCTGAAACACATTTGAACCAAAAAAGGGCTAGTAAGTCAATCTTTGTGTTGATGTCAAGAAGTGGATTTGGGTCTTTATGACATGTGTCATTTAGCTTATTGTAGTCCACATGCATTCAAAATGTCCCATTTGGTTTTTCACCATAAATAGATTGGAAATCTAGGCTTGGTATTTCACCTTTTGTAAAACACTTGCATTTACTTATTCCTCCACTTACTGAACAACTACCCTGCTTCTCTCATTCCCATACTTCTTTTTTTCTACACAACTGGCTCTACCACCCTATAAGTATTAAATTGGTGTTCTGTAACATGTCGTCGTACATCTGTCATGTCTGAGGGTTGCCATGCAAACACATCCATGTTGTGTTTTAGCAATTGCTTTAGTCCTGCTCTGATGGATGCAGACAAAGTAGGGCCAACGACTATTGGTATCCAGAAAGATTGGATTGAGTACCCAATTTTCCGGAATAACTAGTGGGGGAAATGCTTCCTCCGTTCTTTTGACATCTATACACAGTCTATCGATATGGTCTGTGGAGGAATATCATGCTATAAGGAACATAACCAAACCCTAGCTGGGTGACAACACCATCTGAAATGCTTTAATTGATGGGTGTCCCAAAATGATATCGTGTAGTGATGTTGGTACCACCACCTGGAAATGTACATCGATGTGCCTTATCTTTGGACCACTAAATAGTTCCACTGGAAAAGAGATCTGTGCAATGGGCTTGACAATATCCCCCACGAATCCCATTAGCAGGGAGTTTACCGGCTTCATTTTCTTAGCTACGGGCATAGGTTGTTCAAACGATCTGTTATGGTCCCGCTTCATAGATTTCCTATCCAAGCCATAATTGACTGATACAGACTTTTTCGCCTAAACAAAGACCTTTTCTACCACCATTACTGATTTGATGGTTTTGGGCATACCCTCCATCACATATAAGCACCAGATTAATTCATCACTTTGCACTCCCCTTGATGAAACCCGCAACCATCAGATCATCCTGGATACCTCCAATTTGGAGGCTTTCTTTGTTATACTTGGTGATGAAATCTTTAATAGATTCATCGCTCTTCCTTTGGATGCATAGTACCTCCATCTTATCTTTCGTATGTTGTATTTGTTGGCTGAATTGCTATAGGAACTTGCTTAAAAATTCTTTCAAATTCCTAAGGCTTCCTACTTATAGGCTATCAAACCATACGTGTGTGGCTCCAATCAACGTTTGCACAAACATATGACTCCATACAGGTGTGGTCCACTATTCCACTCCTCCCGCACTTATGAAGACATTAATGTGATCATCCGGATAAGTTGTTGTAGCATGCTTCCCACCGGGGTGGCATCTTCAGCCTAGCTAGGAATGGAGCTTGGGCAATTTCTAGGATGAATTTGGATTGGGAAACGGGAGCAACTGGCTTGTATGGTGTAGTGAAATCCAATAGGTCATCTAATATTATCCTGGAAGGAATTGTTAGCATACCCTTAATAGATTCCACGAATGAGAACTATTTGCGAAGCTCAGTGAGTCTCAACTCCCTGGTGTGATGTTCTTGCAATGCCATGAAATAATGTTTCTCCGGAGTCATAATGCCTTATGGTATGTGTGGGAAAAAAGTGTTAAGGAATTATTGGTTTAAAATTGGCATGGAAGGTGTTAGTTGTAGTGTGGAGGAAGGGAATGGCAACATAGGAAAGGAAGTAGGTAAAGTAGGAATTGATTATTGAGTGGTTGTCATAGGATGGATAGAAGTGAATAGGAAGGTAGGGAAAACTATATTAGGATATAATGGATTCAACGATGGGCTTACCAAAAAGGTGAATTATGGGCTCATGTTGTGTGGGCATCGTCTGCTTGCTCCGCAATATGATTATATCCCCGTTGTCATCGTTAACGTCTTCCACTACAACGTCCTACATTGGTTAGGGTACATTAGTCTAAGGTATGTTAGCCATAGAATCATCAGAGATTACAAAAAAGTGTTGTTTATCAAGAGGTCCCATAGATGGCCCCAATGCAAATACAAACCTCAACCAAACTAGATTTAACCCGACTGAACATCAATCCACCATAATGGTCTCCCCCGATCGATAGCCTACACACAATCAAACAACACCATTTAAGGTGTGATAGAGGGGTGAGTCATACTGTAACAGCCATTCGACATGAGAATAAATAACTAGAAAATATAAGTGTGGAGTTAGGGAGAAAATAGAGAGAGAGTTTTAGGTTGTATAAGAAAAACACAAGATCGTTCCCTATTACTAGTTATTTATACTAATCAATGATGTATGCTACCATGTCATGTATGGTGGTGGGAGTTGTCCCAAAAGAGTTTGTTACATCACGAGGCCGTACCTTTCATGCGTGTGAGGGTGTGATTGATTAATGGTCAGGAATGATGATAATTATATCCTCTTAGATGCATGACACGGGTCACTTTTGTTCGTGGGTTGGACGCTTAGGTTTTAATTTTGTTTATTTGGGTGGGATCCAGGTTTCCGCTTTAATCTGGAACCCTACTACTTTATCATGTTTTCTTCTCTTTCCATATGTCATACTTTCAACACTTTGAACTGTGAACCTTGGTGCTACTTTATGCATAATATCACATACTAATTATAATTATAATACCTATTAATCTTTTTGGTTGGTGGGTCCAGTATAGTTTTTGGTCTTCTTATTTTGGCCACAATAGTTTGTGGTATTCAAAGTTGGCCAGCCTATTTATTCATGTGCTTTCTTATTTTATACACATAGTGTGTTAATGGAGAGAGAAAGTAGAGAGTGTGGGAATGAACTTGCTTTTCCGGTGATGTTTCTCGTCGACAAACCATCATCCGGTCTTTTGACCATGATGTCTGGTGCCTCCACGTCTTCGTCTCTGCTATGATCTCTATTTTTAGAGAGAGAGAGAGAGATGGAGAAACTGTCGCTTTAGGCGGTGTTTCCGACTAATGAACTATTTTTCGACCTTGCAGTTGTGAAATTTGGTGCCTCCCTGTCTTTCTCTCTTTGTTTTTCTCTATTTGTTGCTTTATTAGGGTGTTTTTTTGGTATTTGTCGATGATGGTTTAGCCAGAGATTTTGGTATTTTTTGATGATGGTTTAGCCTGAGGCTCTCTTGTGACCTATCATTGTCGGTTGCCAACCACTGCTCCTTTTATAGTGACATTGGTACAGGTTATGCCTTGGTAGCGTTAGGTCCACAACCTCTTGATGTGGTGCTCGACGTACAGCGACTTTTTCATTTCTTCTATCGATGATGACTGAGCATGCCTGGTCTGAGACTTGATGATGTTACTAACATCGATTTTGTTGTCTTGTTAACTAACAATAGTGTATTTTGTAGATTGGTGATGGCGGAGTGGCCGGAAATTAGAGTGAGAGCGAGAGAGAAAGAAAATAAATCAGATCTGGAGAGAGAAAGAGAGAGAGAAAGAGAGAGGCGGAGGCAGTGGATGTCGGTGTTTGGTTATTGAGCAGTAGGAGGTGGGGTTTGGTAAGCGACGTTGGTGATGGCATGGTGAGTGGCGGTTGTTGCAATGAGCAAAGTAAGACAGATTTGCATTGGTAGTGGTGATAACAAAATGCAGGGAGAGAAAGTAAGAAATACAGATTTGATAGAGAGAGAAAGATGAAAAGAGAGATTGAGAGAGGGTTGGATTTCAATTCAAATATCAAATTGGGTTAATTTCAAAATTTAGATCACAAATATCTTATTAGATTTTATTTTTATATCTAAAAATTCTTATATTCGTGGTGATTATTACACTTTGAGATAAAATGATTAGGCCTCAAGTCAAAATAGGTCATGGCGCGTTTGGCATGAGACTTTGAGTACTATTGTTATCAATACTGACATGAGGATTAATACTTACATATAATTTAGATGAATCTCATTGGATTTGGCTATGATGGCTTTGGCACAAGCCGGATTTTGGTGTGACATTCACATGGACAGTAAGTACATTTTTTGTACTTACAACCTGAGTTGCAACCGGTATGCTCCGATGTCAAACACTAAGTCTAAACCAGTTCTTGAAATGATGTCTAAAGGCAATTTGTATTAATCTCCCATTGGCAAGGCGCGGGAAAAATACCTAGTTATATACATTGTCGTACTTTATCAGGGTCTATTAATTTAGCTTTAGGAGTGCTATTCATGCAGACTTTATCATATGAAACTATGTTATACTTAAACATCTATTATCTTGTATTTAAGAATGACATGAGATCATTTAATAAAGGATGGGCCAAGAATCTTTAATTAATAATAATATTATACAAAAAGGTTTAAAAAAGGTCGTGGACAAGAAAGCGGTTAAATAACAATCTTACTACTTATTCAGTAGCTCTCCTCTTATAGAAGAGCTAAAATCGAGTCCCAATGCTTTAGTATCCATAGTAATGTCTTACTATTATTATCTCCACCTTTTTCTCTTCTATGATGGTGTTAAACTAGGAACGAAGAGGGGTTGTACGCTAACATCAAAAAGTCACGTAATGTGTTGCAGACGACTTGTATTTCTAGGCCTAAAAGATACAACTAATTAAGTGAAAACCTAACTCAATAACTAAATATTATATGTTCATTTTGTGCTTTAATTTCTGATATAATATTAATATTATCATGTTAGTAGCAACAAATTTCAAGTGAAAATAAAATATTTACTATTTCATATGGAACAAAGAACACTAATCTTCCGTCCGCCATCTTTCAGCACAAAGTTTTCTATCACTGTATGTATGTTTTAGAAGTCACTAATGTCTCAACATGAACCAATGCAACATCAACAACAACAGTTTGATACATAAGAGTATCAAGTTGAAATAATAATAAATTTGGAAGAAATGTTCAAGATACAAGGAGATAAAGTTTCCACCACTTATTGATGCATCGACTTGTGCTAGATTTTATTATGATGATTCAAATAGGTGCCAACAAAAGAGAGTTGGCCAAAAAGAAAAAAAACGCTAGATGGTTGAAAATAACCTAAATCAAGAATTTGAGTTTGTGTGTATCAGTATATTTGAATGCTTACAACCTCCTAAATCATATCATTCAAAAACATTAGACTATTACTAAAATTTTCAATTCATATACAAGTCATAATCATTTAGAAAATATAAATATGTATAGAAGAATGTAGGCTAGTTATCCCAACCTGTTCTACTAATCTGTTTTGACCTAAGCTTGTTTTAGCCAACCATGTATAATCTCTAGGGTGTATATTTCTCTAGGAGGCAATTTTCACCCTTTTGTTTGTGATTAAGTTGATTTGGGTTGTGCTGCATTTGAAATAGGCCACACAAAAAAAAAGGCTAACTGAATTAGTCAAGAGGTTGTAAGTCATCGAAAAATGCTTACAACCTCTTCAACTCTTCTAATCAGAGATGCAATTTATAAAGTAATAGATATGTTGCTAATATAATTTGATGCATTGTTATTTTATTAAAACTAAAAAAAATTGTTTTTGTTTAGACGCCAACCTGGTTTGTTTTTCAACCCATTCTAAACAATGGACCATTTCAACCTGTCACCTTTACTATATTCTATTACCACAAGCATGTCCGTCTTACTTTCCATTTTCTTTATTTGGTGTCTCCCCCTAAAGCTAGGATTTTATATGCTAATGGTGTTGTAACCATCTTCGTAACAAAGATCCTAATTAAGCCACTATCTCAAGTACATGAAGTGCCTGCGCCAACTCATGGTGAATTTGTGATATAACTAAAAACAATGGCAGATATGTACACTTAAGTATAATGAAAAATAAGCTTGTTATGTCCCATAGAATGAACTAAAGAATAATTGAGGATTACATTGTGTAAGACCTAATATAGGAATACAAATAGCCAATTAGAGGTAAAGTTAGGCGAGTAGGCTAATGGCTCGTCTTGAGAATGATCCATTTCAAGCATAGATTCAGACGTCCTAGTCGCATTGGGTAGATCCAAGAATACTTTTTACCATTTTTATTGAGAATTAATGCATTATTTGTGATTACAAAATGAATATGACCATAATAAATTCTCAGTGTTCAAATATAATGAATTTGGGAGGTTGTATGAATTCACAATAAAATTTGGGTGCTATTCAACTTATGCATATTTGATATGTTTCATATGATCTTCATTTATGTAAGATAAAAAAGTACCCAATAAAACAAATAAAGACAACACATATTGATAGCAATAACGCTTGGTGAAATTTCAAGCATTTGTATAGCACCGTACTGAACCATCTTTGCTTGGTTCAAACTGGAAGAGCACCTTCTTCTGCCTAAAATTGATGAAGTCAGACGTTTCTTGAGGTGATGACCCTTGTGTGAATCCAAGGATCACAAACAGGAATTATCAATATTAGAATGGAATCAAGTTAATGATTGCGGAATCATCAATAATCGTTGCTTAATTGTTTTAATTTAAAGATTTAATATTAAAATTAATGCTTGTTATGATGAACACAATTATGTATATGCAATAAATAAGCAAACAAGAATTGATTCAAATGTATTTCATTAAAACTGATACAAAAGAATGATTTATGAATGCTATGAACAAATCTGCTTCAATTGTATTGTTGTTGATGTATTTGATGTGACGGCGGATAGAGTTTGATTGTGTGATGTGATGTGTTTTATTCGTAATAATGCTCTTGTGTTCTCACTTTGATATGAAACCTAGGACTCGTATTTATAGATAATTACGAGTCTGTTAAGAAAACACCGGATCTCTTGGGATTCGTAATTGACTTGTTGACTAGTTGACTTGTAACTCATCTTGCTCTGAAATCCTTAGTTCTGAGACTTCTTTAAGATTAGCTCCTTTCAATAGTCCAGCATTGTGCCTTCTCCTCTTGTAAGCATTGGCGTGCAGTTTGTCAACCACTTGTATTACATGAACATGTAAGAACAGATCATTCGTGCTCTTTTATTAGTTAGTTGGAAAGAATTTGTCATGTAAGTACGAAGTGTAGCTGGGATCTATGAGCTTTCTTGTTTTCAGCATTTTTCAGCAGCACCAGTTCCTTTGTTCTTTCATCATATCCCCATTCTGTTATAGGATACATGTATTGATTTCCTTCAATTGTTTTGATGGCTGATAAGTTTCTGTTGTTGTATCCAATCCTCTTTAAAAATTCATCATCAACTGATTCAGAGGCATTGGACTTAAACCGTTTTAGCCCTTGTATTCTCTTTTTGTGTTCAGCATCATCTCTCTTTGCCTCAGTCAGTGTTGATACATTGTTCCTAGTTTAGATACTTCAATGTAAATGTCTTTCATTTCTTACACATATGTAATGCAAATACTAAATGAAATATGATATGCATTTTGATGTTTAATTGTCTTTGTTTATATCATATTATTATTGTAATTGCTATTACTCATATTTATGAACATTATATATAGGTTTGAGGTTGTTGTACATAGTTCTGAGTCAATAATAATTCAGAAATGTGTTCAACTTAGTCGGGTGGTTATTCATGCTAATGGACCATACTTATGGACCATACGCATGAATGAACAATACTTATGGACCAGTCACATGACTGAACTAGGAGACTGGATTAGTCGTATGACTGAGACATAAGATTGACTCAGTCGCACGATTGAACCTTCAGTCGTGCGTATGAGTCAAACGCATGAGTCAGTCGCACGACTGAACCATCTTAATGGTTCAGTCGTACGAATGGATACTAAAAACCTATAAATATCATATAATTTATTGAAAAAATTAACACTTCGAATACTACCATACCCTAGCCGTCCAGAGCGTCCTAGTTCGTCCATCCAACTTCACTGTTCGTTCCTGATCGATTCCAACTCGTTCTTAACGTTTGTTTAATCATTAGATCGATCAAGTTGTCGTTGTCACTGATTGGATCACCAATCAAATAGAATTCCGCGTTTTTTGATCTGGTCCCAGCAAAATCCGTTAGTACTCCGTACGAAAATGGTCCTAACAGGTATTATCAGAGCTTTGGCTCGTGATTTTGCATGGATTCGATTAGTTTTGGTGTTAAAATTAATGTTTTTAATCAAAAGATTCATTTTTTCTTCAAAACGTGTTTTTGACGAGTGCATGAGTTAAAGTTCCAACTTTTCATCATACAGAAGATTAGGGTTCCTGAAAAATTCGTCTTTTGTGTCAAAGTGTTCAAAATTTAACTTTTTCCAACCACAGCAGCCTCAGTCGCACGATTACATCAATCGCACGACTGAATCCCATTTGCATATTCCAATCGCACGTCGCATAGCTTATTCACACGGTTAAGTTATTCCAGTCGGTTGACCTCAATCGTCCTCTTCATTTGCATGACTGAATCAAATCCCACGATTGACTTCATTCGCATCCTTCAATCGTACGATTGACCCAGTCGCCTTGCTCAATCGCACGATTGAATCTATCCCGTCTCAAGTTTGTCAAGTTTAAGCCATGGTAGACCAATTTGCTGCATTCACTGCCGGAAAAGATTCGCGTATCCAGAATCTTCTTCTTCTGGAAAATGAGATAGGGAATCACAACAAACTACCAAAGTTGTTGACGTTGGATGAGTACCCACAACAGAAACAACGGTTTGAGATCTACATGAATGGTGTTAACCCTAATCTTTGGACATCTATGTAGACTGGTTATACTATACCAGTTAGTGCAAATGGGGTGAAGTTAACTTTGGGGGTATGAATGAAGCTCTGAAGGTTCTACATAACGCTAAAAAGAAAGCGTATGCACTGTTGACTCAGTCGATACCTAAGGATATATTCCATCAATTCTCGAAGAACAAGCAGTCAAAGAAGCTATAGGAGGCTTTAGAAAAGAGATATGATGGTAATACAACCTTGAAGGTGTTGAAGGCTAAAGCTCTCAAAAACGGAATTTGATAATTTCTCACCAATAGGAAATGAGAGCTTAGATGATATCATTGATCGGTTTTATCATTTGATGAGTGAACTATATAATCATGGTGTGACTACATCTATGGAAGGCAAAGTTTCAAGTTTTGCTGATGGTTTGCCAGACAATTGGAATCCGTTTGTGTCTAATCTGAGACAAAATGACGCTCTTGCAACGTTACACATAAATGATTTCATCTTGAAGTTAAGGGAGGAGGAACTACGACAGAAATACAAGTCTAAGAAAAGATCGTACGCTTAGAATCCTTCACTGTATAATTCTGTTCCTACTCCAGCATCATCAGGCGCACCGCTACAAATGGCGTTTGTGTCTAATTCATCTGCTCCTTCCCAAAGCAGTTGCTCGGGAAGCGAATCATCAGGTTCATCTGGAACCGAACACATTGTCCCTGATTCCAACTCAACTAGGCTGAAGACCGAGAATCTTGGAAATGATACTGTGGAAGTTGCCAAAGAGCACATAGATCTTCTAGTAGAACTTGTTCGGTCTTATGATGGGTTAGTCGCTGGTAAGATTGGAAATTATCATCTCGCTGACGAGGACTACGAGCAGGTGGATGAGACTGAGTTGGAGCTTATGGATATAATGTGGGCTTTGGCTACTACAGTTGGGAGAGACAAAAAGTTTGTTAAGATGACAGGGCAAAACTTGGTTGCCACCAAAGACACTACGTTTGGGTTTGATAAAACCAAGGTCACATGCTTCAACTGTGGAGAAGAGGGGCACTTCAAACGGGAATGCGTAAAGCCGAAGAAGACGGGTAATGGAAACCCTTTTCCTTCGTTCAACCGTCAAGACAAAGAGAAGATTGGGGCATCATCAAGCAGGGAGGCAAAAGCTATGGTCTCTCAAGGCGATGAAGGACAAGACTAGTCCTTCAGATTTGTATCTGAGGGAGAATCAAATGTAGCACTAGTTGATGATTTGGATGATGGATCTGCGAGTGAGGGAGACATCATAGCTGAGCATGCATGTTCAGATATTGAAGAAGCTATAGATGTGGTAGATCATCTTGTTAAAGAAGAGTTGAATGCTGCAAACTCAGAATCTCCAGTTATCAAAGAGTCTGAATCTGCACTTATGGCTGACTCGTCTAATTCTACACAGGTATACTCTAAAGACGAATAGTATGATAAACATGCTTGTGATGAATGTGATAAATTTAAAGAAAGCCCTGACTTAAAATTTGCTAGGTTATTAGAACACAATGATAATCTGGTAAATGATTTAAAACTGTGCACTGAAACAAACCGTGTTGTAAAACAATATCAGTGCAATTTTAAAGAAAAGATAGAACTGCTAGGGAAACAACTAAGAGAAACCGAGGTTGTTGCCCTAAATCAATCAAATGACATTAAGTTCTATCTAACTACTTTAGAAGAAACTAAAAATGAAAAAGCAGTGTTGCAAGTTGAAGTTGAATCTTTAAATAAAAAACTACACAGTTTAGCAAGTTCCTCTCACATAGTTCAGAACTTAGTGAAAGAACGTAACGGTGGGGAAGGTCTGGGATATAAAGTAGTACCGCCACCATATGCATTTCTTTTAAATACTAAATGTAGACCAATAAACAATAACCCAGTTAAGGATCATATGGTGACTACTCCTCTGGTTAGTGATCCAGAGTCCATAGGTAAACCTGTGCAGTCTGTCACTGAACAGAAGGCTACTACTTCAGGATTGAAAGATAAGGTGCATATAAAGGATTTGTGCAATAAAGTTAAAAAGGATAATGTTGGGCCGGATTCACAAACATCTATGTTAGAACCTAACAATTCTAAACCAACAAACACAAAACGTGTTAATAATCAAAATCCTAATAAAAAGAAAGAAAAAGGTGTTCAAAATGTCAAAACAATTAAGTTTGTTAAAGAAGGTGAAGCATCTAAGAAGGACGAGAAACAAACCAGCTCCCAACCACACTCAACCCCTCACAGAAGTTCTCCCCAACCTATCGAAGGGAGATCCTGCTATAGTTGTGGAAAATGATGACATATTTCTCCAAATTGTCCTCATTATCAGACACCTAGAAAAAAATTGAACTTTTTGATGAAAAACAAAGATTTTTCAAAAATAGATCTAATACTCCTCCAAGATACCAAAGTCAACATAGGCAAGCTCAAAGTGAAGTTATGTTGCCTAAGGTTAAACCTAGGACTATTAGTGAACCAAAAGTTCATACCATAAGCCAGTCGTCTTTTTGCCACAAACAGGCTTTGCACAAAACTAGATTATGGAAAGAAAAATCAAGTACCATGTCTGATAGTGAGGAAAAGAAGAAGAAAGATGTGTCCTCGTCCTCTGATGGTCAGTGGGTTGAGTTCATGATATGTGATATCTCTGGGAAACCCAAGCCAGTAAAGGTTTGGGTCCCCAACCTGAACTAATCATTTCCATTCTTTGTGCAGGTTGTCCGCTACAACGCTATCACTAATACCTAGATTATTGATAGTGGGGCTTCCAGGAACATGACCGGGAATTCGCCTCTCCTTTTCAACGTCAAGCAAATTAAAGGGGGAGATGTATCTTTCGCAGGAAACAAAGGAGAATATATCACCGCTCAAGGCGAAGTGGGAAATGAGATGGTAATGTTCGACAAGGTAAACTACGTTCAGTGATTGCAAAACAACTTGCTTTCTGTCTCCTAAATTTGTGATAAGGGCTTTAAGGTCGTGTTTGACAATAAGAAGTGTTACATACTTAAGAAGGAGTATGTTATCCCGGAGGAGAAAGTTCTCATGTCGGCCTCAAGATATAATGACCTATATGTCTTGGACCTATCAAAAGCCTCCACTACTGAGTCTACTGCTCTGTGTTTCTTATCAAAAGCAATTGAAAAGGATTCAGTTTTCTTGCACAAGAGAATGGGACATATCAATCCCAGGAAAATGAACCATCTGGTTTAGAATGATCTGGTGGACGGAGTTACTGTCAAGAACTTCCAGCTCCTAGATTTCTGCGTAGCATGCAAGAAAGGGAAACAAACAAAGAAGTCTCACAAATCAAAGAAAGTTCATTCTATTGAGATTTCTCTTGAGCTTCTACATATGGATCTGCTTGGCCCTGTCAGCACAAAGAGCATTGCTGGTGATTGGTACTGCTTTGTGGTGACAGATGATTACTCAAGATTCTCTTAGGTGAAGTTTCTGAAAGCGAAGTCAGAGACAGTTGAATCATTCAAACATCTAGTTACCACATTGGAGTCACTCTACAAGCTGAAAGTAAGGAAAATACATTCAGAAAATGGGACAGAATTCAAGAATCAGTGGATGGAGGCATTCTGTCGTAAGAAAGGGATTGTTCATCAATTCACTTCTGCCTACACTCCACAGATGAATGGATTTGCTGAACGGATGAATAGGAGCTTGATAGAAACAGCAAGGAGAATGCTAGCTGACTCAAAACTGCCGGTTCAATTCTGGAACGAGGCAGTGGCTAATGCGTGCTATACTCTAAATCGAGTCTTAGTGGTCAAACGTCATGGAAAAACTTGTTATGAATTTCTCCAGCAACGTAAACCCAACTTGGAGTATTTGGAACCATTTGGCACACCTTGCATGCTGTTAAAGAAAAATCAGATTGGAAAGTTCTACGAGAAGGCAGAAGAAGGTATATAATAATTCAATTGGTCAGGTAGAAGTGTGGTTCAATGTTGATATACAAAGATACACCACCCCCCTTGCGGGAAAAGGACCTTCCTTCTTCTTTGACTATGATGGACTTTTTAAATCCTTTAATCTACCTTCTTCCCATTCTGATGACGAGCTGGCCACTAAAATGATGTACGATGTCCTGAACACTCCTACTCGAGACTCGACATCCTCGGCTCCATTAGAAGGTACTACTAGACCTTCAGGGGGAGATCTAGAGAAAAGCGATTCCTCCTCTGATGATGAAGAAGCTATTGTGAACCAGGAGGAACAGGTCCCCATTGATGAAAGTACACCTGCAGCTGATCATGAAGTCACTGGAACTTCTGAACCTGGTCCTTCAACAGCCATAGAAACTGATCCTGTGATTCAAAACCTGGATGATGAAGCAGCAGTTCCCACAACTCCCGGAACTAGGATTAATATGAATCATCCCCTGGACGACATCATCGAGGATATTTTCTCGTGAGTTCAGACAAGAAATTAGCTTTACTCAGCTGACTACGCTGTGGTCATGGAAAAGGGGTATATACACGATGGGCCATATCGATGTTTTATGTATCAAGTTAAGCCCAAGTATGTAAGCGAGGCCTTAAAGGATGAGGCATGGGTAGGTGCCATGCAAGAAGAACTCCTACACTTTAAGAAGTTAGGTGTCTGGATACTTGTTGACAGACCAAAAGGTGCTAAAGTGATTGGCACTAAGTGGGTTCTTTGGTGTAAGAAGGATGACCAAGGGGTCATAATCAGAAACAAGGCTAGGCTAGTTGTTCAAGGATTCGGGCAAGTTGAAGGAGTTGACTAGAATGAAGTGTTTGCACCAGTGGCTTGGATGGAAGCAATTAGAATCTTCCTAGCCTATGCATCCTTTATGCTGATCAAAGTATATCAATTGGATGTGAAAAGTGCATTTCTTCATGGTGAGATTCGTGAAACAGTTTATGTCAGTCAACCCGAAGGATTCGAGGATCCTTATCATTAGGATAGAGTTTATAAACTAGACAAGGCTTTGTACGGGCTCCATCAAGCCCCTCGAGCCTGGTATGAGAAACTCTCCACTCATCTGCTGAGACATGGATTTCATAGAGGTGTAATTGACTGCACGTTCTTCATAAAAGAAAAAGACGGTGATTTACTAATGGTACAGATATACGTGGATGACATAATATTCGGTTCCAAAAACAAAGCATTATGTAAAGAATTCGAATCGGTGATGAAAGCTGAGTTTGAAATGAGTGCCATGGGAGAGATGAAGTTCTTTCTTGGTTTACAGGTAGATCAGACACCAAATGGAATTTTCCTGCATCAGACCAAATATGTTAGCTATATCGTTAGTCGGTTTGACATGGAGAATGCAATGGTTGCTCGTACTCCACTTGCCACGAACCATGATGTGGCACCTGACGAAAATGGTGATCTGGTAGATGCCACTATGTATGGAGGAATGATCGGATCTCCGATGTACCTCACAGCTTCTCGTCCTGATATTATGTACGCCACGTCTCTTTGTTCCAGATATCAGGCAAAACCAAAAGTAACTCATCTGATTGGGGTAAAAAGGATCATTCGTTATCTTGGGTTGTGGTATCCTCATGATGATGACTTTGAGCTAACAGTGTATAGTGACTCAGATTATGGTGGTTGCAAAATGAATTACAGGTCAACATTTGTGGGATGTCAGTTCTTTAAAAGGCGATTAGTCACCTAGCAGTGTAAGAAGCAGACGTCTGTTGCTCTGTCAACATGTGAAGCTGAATAAGTTGCTGCGGCAAGTTGCTATTCACAAATCATCTGGATTCAATAGCAAATGCGAGACTACAGTTTGAAATTCTCTAACACCCCTACATTTGTTGATAATTTTGCTACTATTGCTGTCACTAAAAATCCTGTACAACACCCCAAAACTAAACACATCAGAATTAAATATCACTTATACGTGACTGTTTTGAAAAACATTTAATCGATGTTGTTAAAATTAACACGGATTTCCAACGCGCCGATCTCTACACAAAAGCTTTTGAAAAACCTCGATTTCATTATCTATTAGAGGTAAATGGCATTAAAAAGAAAGACGATGTGACTCCAGACGAATCAAGTTCATAGTCCGTCTTTATGTTTTATTTTTTAATTTTAAATTTCTTTATTTTATTTTTTCTGTCTTTAAAATTTCAAAAACACAAAAATATTTTCGGTTTTAGAATTTTAGGTGGAGAATAGTTATAGTCTCAGTAGTTAGTATTTAATTACTTAAAAAAAAGGGGGCGAGCAAATAAGCTGAAAAGCAAAGAGATCAAAACTGTGAAATCGATTCAAGATAATGGAAAATGATAGTACACAGGCATCGAATTATTTGAGACACCAAAAGATTTAGATGTTCTATAAGGTTACATTAAAAGTTACAGAAAATTATAAGTCTAAGAAGTCAAAGCCTAATGAGTTAAAAAATGATAGTAAGCTAGTATGCTACTGTGGTTACATAGAGAAAGTAGATCTAGGGGTTACTAGTCCAGTATATGATGTGTCGGTAGATTCAACAAAATAGACTAGTAGACTTCATTGGTGAATAACTTTAAAACTAAATCATTCAACAGGCTGTGGGTGTCCATCTCATCCCTGGTTAACACAATCTACTTATTTCCAATAAGGGGTGAAGAGCAAAATGAACGCCACAAATGTGTGCGGACGACCATAAAAAGGAGCAAAGTGCATGAAAAATGTGAAACGCAATCAAACTAATGACAAATGTTGTTGGTGCGTTATATGTAAAATAAAGTTTCTCTAACAAGAAGATAGGTTGTGTGCCTCTCTGCTGTGCGATGGCACTAACCTGAGGATAAGCACAATCTGAATATTCTATAATTCATTATTATTTACGCCTCTCTGTTGTGCGATGGCACTGACCTGAGACTTGACATCTCTTTAAAAGCTCTTAGAATAGTTTCTTGTTGTCAAAAACCCGTAGATCATTCCAAATTCTCATGAGAAAAGTTGATTACCATATAAGTGTGGGATCCACAAATGCTTGTTGAAATAATAAACCTAAGTAATCACCAATGTATGTCAAAAATCTGTGTATGGATTTACATGAACAAATATACTGACAATCATCGTGGCAGCATTCCCCAATGGTCAAAATCAATGTGTGCTACATAATAGCTCTAGCATGATTTCCTGCTAGTGCTCCTGACTCTTAGATGAATAAGACTCTGAAATTGGTAAATATAACGTTCTCTATATCTACGTAAATATAAAAGGTCCCAAATGATTATGTTTACGCCTGTATGATTCCATAAGAATCTTTCTAGATAAGATGAAAATGCTTGAAGCTGTTCTGCTCATGGGGAGAAATTGTTTAAGGAATGTCAAAATGTTTTCAACCAACCTCAAATGAGAAATACAAAAAGATGTCTTAATTTAGTTTGTTTAAAGTTTTTCTTGGCTTTAGTTATGTTAGTATCGAGTCGATGTCGGACTATGAAACAAGATGAAATCTGTGAATGCCATAAATTGAACTGAACATTATCTGATAAAAGCTTGTTTCTGAAATGTTAAAAGGATCACGTCTGAGGTGATCACAAGGTTTTCAAGTAAAAGGATCACATCTGAGGTGATCATAAGGTTATCACGTAAAAGGATCACGTCCGAGGTGATCAAACGGTTTTAATTAAAAGGATCATGTCTGAGGTGATCAAATGGTTTTTAGTTAAAAGGATCATGTCTGAGATGATCAATGATCATAATGTTATATATCAAATTCAAGTTTTGAAATGTTAGGACAAATGAAGTCAAAATCATCAGTATGAACCAATTGCATGATTAGACCAAAAGTATGAACCATTCACAGGATTAGACCGTGAGTATGAGCAAGTCGCACGATTGGACTATGAGTATGAGCAAATCACACGATTAGACCATGAGTACGGGTCAATTATACGATTGGATAACAAGTATGAACCAAATGTACGACTGGCTGAAGAAGTCTAAGTCAGTCATACGACTGAACCTCAGTCGCACGAATGAATCATGCGTATGGGTCTAGTCGCACGACTGAAACACAAATTAGTATAAAAAGGGGCTAAATCGGTCGTAGCCCTACACTTTACTTCAAAAAGCTCTCAAAACCTCTGATTACCAAGCCACCCTTTTCAAATTTTTCTCTGTAACTGCCACTAATTTTGCCTTACTAACCGATTATTATCCATCTACAGGTACAGTGAGACTGAAAACATACAATATGAGAATGTTAAATCAATCCAAAATGTCCAAATCACTTTAAACAAGAACCGAGACAAAGAACCCTAAAATAGAACACTTAAATGGACCTAAACGTGTATTTAAAAGACAATAAGTTTAATATCGAGTCCATGTGCGTCTAATGAATCCAATCTTGATGCGTAAATGACTGTTTTGAAAAAAATTCAAAATGTTGGATTTGCACAGTGGATATACAAAAGGACATACGGATGAACTTCAATCGCACGATAGAGCCAGACGTATGATTCAATCGCACGATTGAATCAATTGGTGACTCAGTCGCACGACTGACTCAACCGCATGTCATGGCTCACGATTAATTCAGTCGGAGGTTCAATCGTACGATTGAGTTCAGTCGTATGGTTCAATCGTACGATTGAACCAGCTGGATAAAATCTGTTCTAACTCAAATGTTCTCTCTTGTGAATGGATCTAACGTGTTTGTTACTTGTGTTGCAGCAAAATGGCGGACAGATGGACAATGAGCACTAAGCACAATATCTATGCTTATCTCGACCCTACGTCTAGGAATGCTTCAGAGTTTGTAGGGATCATCGATTTCCTTCAACGGTCGAGGATCTATAGAGCAGTTTCAGCTCCTTGCACACCGTATCATCCATTCAGCAGGCATTCTAGGAGAATGTAGTGGTTGATCGCTCAGTCGAGCCGTACAGGATCCAAAATTCTATCTTCGGACTAGATATTGATATAGGGGAAGACGACTTTAGGAGAGTCTTGGACTTGGGTGAGGATGGAGACTACTTAATCAAGCTACATCCCCTGACAGTTCAAGGTTGCTTCTTGAGGATCAAGTACGACTTTAGGATGGAGACTACCTAATCAAGCTACATCCGAAATTCTATCTTTTTCTTTTATCACCCCCTTCAACTCTTGTATTCTTTGTTTTCTTTTGTTTGACTTGAATACCAGTTTGTTGTATTCAGCCACCAGGTAACTCTTACTCATAGGGATGTCTTTATCACTCAGATCATTTTCATGATATGCAATAACATCAACAAAGTTGCCTTGTTCTTCTGCTATAGATTCAGTAGCAGTCTCATCATTATATACTTCAGTGGGCGCAACACTTGCTAAACTTGAGCAAGTCCCAACTGTTTGATCAACAGGCTCTTAACGTTAAGGTTCAGACAGTTGCTGATCATCAAGGATTGGAGTTATGGGTTCAGTGTGATCAGACAATACTGGGTTTTGTGTGTTGGAGACTGAGAGTGGGATGGTGCTAGCTTGAGGCATTAACTCAGTCTCACCAGAGTAAAATGAGCTTTGGGACTGAGTCACATGAATAGGCTCGGTATGAAAGCTCTCAGGAGTTTGATATTGTGGAGTTTTAGTTTGTTGATGGATAGGTGATTGATTGAGGATTAGAGAGATGGGCTTGGTATGTTCAGTGACTGATTGAGATTGTAGTGGTGATTCTTGTTGGATAGGTGATATGGGCATTATGTTTTCACTGGCTGGAGATATATGTTAGTGAGAGGTAGGTTGATGGGGGTGGATATGAGGATTGGACAGAGTTAGATGATGACTCTTCTTGCTGATCATCCCAAACCAGCTCTTGTGGAATGTTGGCATTAACATCCACCACATGGGCAAATATTGGCATGGCTTCCCCTTGGTATTTTCCACTGATCTTGTTTCGTACAGTTCTACCCAAATGAGTCTGTACAAACACTTCACCTTCTCTTGCTATACCAGGTAGCTCAGCATTTATAATCAGTAGTAGGAACCTTGGAAACATATACATCTTGTCGATGTTCTTCACACTTATTTGGTCACATGGACAGTTGAAGATGTACTTTGACTAGTTGTAGGTCCTACCCTCAAAGATGCCAATGATTCCTGAAGAGATGTGCCTTGAGAACCTATCTAGTCTGAACTGTCTGCTTGAAATACACTTAAGGTAAGTGTGCCATAGAAATCGGTAAGGCTTGCACAGTCTTCCCTTCTTGATCTCTCCCTTATCAAAATCACCATCATATCTCATCAGGTGGAAAACCTTCTCTATATAATCGTTTTCGAACACATCTAGGTGACCAACCTCTCATTCACCTAGCTCAAGAGACCTTCTAATAGTTTGTTCATTAATCCATAGTCTTTCAGTTCAGATTTCAAAAACTATCACATCATCTTCTCTATCTTGCTATATTAAAGCTGAATTCCAAAAATCCACTGTGTGCTCTTGATGAATCACAGGCTCTACTGTCAGGGCGTAGAAGAGCCTGGACCGTCGAAGGTATCTGATGATGTCTCGACAGCCTTCTGATGCCAGATCATCAGTATTAAGGATTGCACACAAATTGTGTTCTCTCGCAAACCTATTCATCATCTGTACTTAAGAACGATGAAGATTACGTTAGTATGAGTGTTACAGACATGCGATAATCAGGAATCAAACAGTTCATTATTGATAATTATGACATGATTTACCTTCAAAACAATGATCTGTGATCAAGATTACTTGTTTGTTTTAAGGTTTTGAGTTGGTAATTTTTAAATGTTTGTGGAAGGGGGAAAAGGGAGTGCGCTTTTCTGGGTCTAAAAAGTGATCTGAAAAAGTGAGTAATGAAAGTTTTAAGTCAAAAAGACCATTTATACTCTCGAACACATTAATTTCATTTATTTAATTAAGTGGGTCCTACTACCTTACCCTTTCCGTGGAAGGTATTTCTTCCGTAGGACATCTACGGATGCATAGCATTTGCAGATGCCTAACTATCAAGTAGTGAATTAGAATTTGAAGTATAGCTTGATTATTCATAGATTACCACTCTATGAACATGGATTATTGTTTTAAGGTTTTAACACATCCGTAGTTTACCAATTCTACGGATGGTTAAATTTTATTTGGTTAAGTTGACACTGTAGCTTCTGCTGATGCTGAAATTTTACTATGGCTTCCGCTGATGCTGAAATTTCGCTGTAGCTTTCTGCTGATGCTAAATTCAATGTCTGAAACTTCTTTTGATTGTCTGGTTGTAATCAAGTGAGAGAGCCATTTATTTCTATTGGACCTTGTTGACGTTGTTTGCATGACAATTGTGCATAAGAAGGTCTATATCCTACAGCCAAGTTAGTGCTCAAGTTCCAATTCCTTCTTAGTTAGTTGATCAAAATTCAGCTTTTATTATTTTTCATGCATTAACTACTCCCCTTAAATTTGTGATTAATGATAAGATTTAGCATTTATCATAAATTTATATAGAAGAATAGCATGAAAGGCATGTGACAGTCCAAAAGTGATGAAATCTGTTAAAAGAATGCATGCAACTAGATATAATGGGATCATACTATGACACTAAGCTTCTTCTTTGTTTGCTTTGTTTGATGAGATATGATCTGATGCTACATCGGATTACAAGTATATATTTCCACTTAAATCCAAGCAAGAGTATTGTATCAACTAGGCATGTTATTTATCATGTTTTAATGTTTATTAGAGATTAACTGTTATGTGCTCCACATTCAATTCACATTAGAGTTTGTCCTCCGTGTGTGAGACAAATCATCACTTTGTCACACTTAGAGACTATGTACATTAAGTTATAAATTCTATCTTGTGAGAAATTTGTAGTCTCATTAATGCTTTGTTGTTACTGCTCTTTAGATAATATACATTTGATCATAATGGATTCCTTTGAGAGTTAAGATATGATCCCCATAAGGTCACTAGATCTTTACTTACGTAAAAAAGAGGTGCCTACAACCTAGATCTTTGTTCACATAAAACAGAGGGAGGATGAGGATTATACTCTAAATCATAAACCAATGTCTTTGTTCACACAAAACAGAAGGAGTATGATGTTGAAAAGATATAAGTTATACAGTGTTTTACATAATATGCTTGGGTGAGTGATTTGATCACATAAGGATAGGACTTGCTTGCTTGATTCTCAAAATGGAGTTTCCCACAAATAGTCACCTTTTCATTATGTGATGCATGCTTTTAGTGTAGTTTCTACTCAAGATGAACCTACTCACATATCAAAGTACTTTTGATCATATTTAAAGTTAGTTAATTACAGGAAGTAAGCAAAGGCATAGTGTACTATCATTTCCCAAATATATGACATGCTGAAACAAAGACACAATTGATTACTACTTAAAAGGACAGTCACATGCTTTTCTTATGATAATTAATCTAATTTAATCATTCCCATAGACTCAAGTAGAAAATTAAATCTAACTGAATCAAAGGCTTTTGTGAATAAGTTAGCAAGCTAAATTGTTGTATCCACTTTGATTAACTTGATTAGACCCTTTTCTGAGCAATCCCTCAGAAAATGATATCTGATTTCAATATGTTTTGTTTTACTATGTTCAACTGGGTTAGCAGTGATGAACATAGCAGCTGAATTATCAATATGAATTAGTGTTTGAAGGAAATTGTAACCATAATCAAGTAATTGGTTTTGCAACCAAAGCACTTAAGAGCAACCAGCTGAAGCAGCTATGTACTGAGCCTTAGCTGTGGACACAGAGACAATTGTTTGCATCTTGCACTGCCATGAAACAAGTCTTGGTCCTAAGAATTGACATCCACTAGTCGTCGATTTTCTATTATTGTTGCATCCTCCAAAATCACTATCTAAGTATGAGTAGAGACTAAAATCTTCATCTTTTGGATACCACAGTCCTAGAGCTAGTTTCCCTTTCAGATATCTGAAGATTCTTAATAGCATTCAGATGAGACTCTTATGGATCAGATTGGTACCTAGCACAAACACACACAATAAACATTATGTCTGGTCTACTGGCAGTGAGACACATAAGCGATCCTATCATTGATCTATACAAACTTTGGTCAACAGATTTCCCAGTAGGATCAGGCACAATCTTATCTGTTGTTGAAGTAGGAATTTTGCATGAAGCTGTATCAGCAAGATTGTACTTCTTCAATATTTGATGAATATACTTCTTTTGATTTGTAAAAAAGCCATCTATTTTCTCATGAACTTGTTGGCCAAGGAAGAAAGTCAACTCTCCTATTGAACTCATCTAGAATTCAAATTTCATTAACTCTTCAAAACTCACAAACAGTCTCTTGTTGGTTGATCCAAATATGATGTCATCTACATATATTTGAAGAACCAAAAGTTCTTGATGTTCTTGTTTGAGAAAGAGTGTTTGATCAATAGTTCCTCTTTCGTACCCATATTTGAGTAAGAAAGATGACAATTTTTCATACCACTTTCTTGGTGCTTGATAAAGACCATACAAAGCTTTGTCTAGCTTGTAAACTCTATGTGAGTAGTCAGGATCTTCAAAACCAGGAGGTTGAGCCACATAGATCTCTTCATGGATTTCCCATAAAGGAAAGCACACTTGACATCCATTAGATAGACAGTGAACTTCTTATAGGAAGCATAGGCTAGAAGTACTCTGATTGCTTCAATTCTTGCAACTGGAGCAAAAATTTCATCATAGTCTATCCCTTCTTCTTGAGTATATCCTTGAGCAATCATCCTAGCTTTTTTTCTTATAATTATACCTTTGTCATCTAGCTTATTTTTGAAGAGCCATCTTGCTCCAATTGGATGTTGACCTTCAGGCAAATCAACAAGATTCCATACTTTCTACTTTCTGAATTGCTGAAGCTCATCCTGCATAGCTTCAATCCAGCTATTATCCTTCAGAGCAGCTGTGATATTTGGAGGAACAACTTGAGAAAGAAAAAAAGTAAACAAGCAAATGTTTGCAGCTCCCCCTTGGCTTCATATGGTTCTTGCATTTAGGTGTCTAATAATGTTGTTAGATGGATGAGACTTGTGAATTGTGGTTGTTGAGATAGATTCAACCGGAATGGATGATTCCAAGTTAGAAATATCCATTGAAGCGGATGGATTCAGCTGTGATGATGAATTTAAGAAGTTATCAAAAAGTTCTCCATGTTCATCATTTGAAGTAACATGTTCTTCATTTGGTACATCAGCTGTATTATGAATGTCTTTCGCAGGAACTTCTACGGAGGTGTTTTGTTCATCCGTATGAGTTACAGGAACATCTAAAGATGGTATATGTTAGGCTGCTGACAACTCTCTAGAATACAGAGGATCATCTCCAATGTTTGGAGCATCTGCTGAAGCATTACTCATATCTCCAGATCAAGGATGATGATCTGCGGATGTAGGAGCATTAGCTGCGAATGTAGTGTTCCCATTTCTGGATATAGATCCATTTTGCTGAACTGGAAGATCATCATTGTTGATATTGGTTGTTCCTTGATCCAAGATACTTAAGGTTTGTCGTCTTGGAGGATCAGCTAATAGTGATACTTCATTCATATTTGGAGGGACAAATGGATAACATGTATCAATAGAACCTGCATTAAACAAATAACCAGAGTTAAATGAGTCTGTTAATGCATCTAAATCAAACAACCATGATAATCGTTTTATAGTTTTGGTAAACACGGATTCATCAAATGAAACATTTGGTGTTTCTTCCACAATGTTATGTTGTGGAATGTAAATCCTATATGATTTAGATGTTGAAGAATATCCAACAAAGAAACCATCATAGGCTTTCTCAGAAAATTTTCCCAATTGTTCTTTTGTGTTTAATACAGATACATGACACCTAAAAGCTCTAAGATATCCTATGAAAGGTTTTTTTTAATAAAAGCACATAAAGTGTTTTATTATGTTCTTTGACAATTAAAGTCCTGCTTTGAACGTTGCATGCTATGTTCACGGCTTCAGCCCAAAATGTGATAGGCAACTGAGAGTCAGCTAGCATTGTTCTTGCTGCTTCAATAAGAGTTCTATTTCTTCTTTCAGCAATTCTATTTTTATGAGGAGTTCTCGATGCACTGAACTGCCTTGCAATGCCTTTATTCTTGTAAAAAGAATCTAAATCAACATTAACAAATTCAGTCCCATTGTCACTCCTGAAAAATTTTAACTTTTAAATCAAGTTGATTCTCAATCTTGATGAAAAAGTCCATTAATGTTTCAGATGTTTCACTCTTTTGTTTTAAGAAGAAAACCCATGTGAATCTAGTGAAATCATCTACTACCACTAAACAATATTGTCTTTTTCCAATGCTCATGACATTGGTTGGACCAAAAAGGTCCATGTGAAACAATTTGAGTGGTGTAGTGTTGGTATTGATAATTTTGGATTTACGAGACACTCTATGTTGTTTTCCTTTATAGCATGAAAAACAATGATTTGAACAATAAAAATCTTTCTTTGGTAGTCCAATGATTAAGTCATGTTTCACCAATTTATTCATATTCTTCATGTTGGACTGAACAAGCCTCCTATGCCACAATCGAGATTCATCTTCTGAAGACTTAGATAGCAGGCATGTTTCACGGCTTGTGAGTGTGGTATTGTTCATGTCCAAAACATATATGTTTCCTTTTCTTGATGCTTTAAGAATGATCCATTCTTCAGGAATTGAAAAACCTAGCTTAAGAATGTAATAATTAGTATTATCAAACAGTGTTGTATAATTTTGATCACAAATTTGAGACAAACTTAATAAATTATAATGCAAATTTTCACAATAATTTACTTTCTCAAATTTAAGTACACCATTAGTTACCATTCCTTCACCAACTATTTTACCTCCCTTCTTATCCCCACCAAATGCCACATGTGAGGTATTTTTATGCTTGAAGTCATGGAGAAGAGAACAGTTTCTAGTCATAGGTCTGGAACAACCACTGTCAACATACCACTTGTTGTCAGCTCTCCACGATTGTTCCTGCACAATTAAAGAAATCAATTAGTATTGATAACCTAAGCTTTAATGATGTTTGCCAGCAGTGTCTAAAATTATTACTCTTCATGAATCAGTCTTGAAGTTTCAATGTTAATTTTAGGCTTAATTGATTCATTCTGAGTTGTTTGTGGTAAGGATGATTCTGTTGAAGATGAGGTTGTGGACTTTGGATCTGGTTTCTCAATCTCTTCTTCATTCACATTGTCTTTCTTTGATGGATGCTTTGATTTTGACACTGAACCTTGATTTTTGAAAGTTTCATCATCTTTTGATTTTGAATGAGATACATGTGTTCCCTTTTAAAAATTATCAAAGAAAGCATCATCAATGTTTAACTTCTTGCCAGTCTACTCCACCTTTTTATGAGGTGTTTTAGATTGATTTGATGTTCTTTTCTTCAATGGTTTACCCTCTACAGATGGTTTCTCCTTTGGTTTTGGCTTTTGTATTTGTTACGACATCTTTGGTTTTGAATCTTCTTGACTGTTAGTGGATTCAGAGTCTTATTTAGCCAATTCAGATTTTGACTTCCTTATGCTCTTTGTCTTGTTCTTTTTATTGAAATAACATTCCTGAGTAGAATGATTATTTTTATTGCAGATTGCACAATGTTTTTTGAAGTAGCAATCAGAGGTCATGTGATTGTTCATATTGAAAATAGAATAATAACTGCTGAAGTAGCAATTGTCAGTATTATGATTTTTCATATCACACCATTTGCAATACATTTCCTCAGATTCCTCATCAGACTCAACTACCTTCTTTTTCTTATTCACCTTTTGAGTCTTCAACTCCTTTTCCAATTAAGCACTTGATTTGTCTTTGTTTTTGCTTGGTACACTATCAAATGATTCTCATTTAACTTTTGATGATTTCTGTTTCTTGAGATCCAACACTTTCTGATTAGATTTGTTGGCAGTTGCTCCGGTATTTGGCAGATCTTCTCCAGGCTTGGATTTTGCTTTCCGTAGATGTTCTACAGATTCAGCAGATTTTGCCTTCCGCAGATCTTCTACTGAAGTAACTTTCTGTTGCTTGATTGCTAATTGTTTCTTCTTGCCTTTATCTACGGAGGATAAGTGTACCTCCTCAGTAGATCTGCACCGATCGACTCCTTTATTTGAAGATTTCTGATGCTGATTAAGTTCTTGAAGTCCTTCATTTAATTGAGCAATTCTCTTGCAAATAGTCTTCAACATATTTCTTTGTTTTGGAGGATATTGTAGTTTTGATTCTTCAAGAACTTTGGGAAGGACAGTTTTAACAACAACATTCTTACTAATGTTCAGTTGATCATCACCATGTTCATCAGAATCATCCAAGTCATCACACTTATCAAAGTCAAATTCTGAGTCATTGTGTTTAAAGTTTTCTGATTCAGATGACCCAGTTTCACTCACCTCAGTTTCATTGTTATTATTTGTTGATTAGAGTTTGTTTCAAACTTGGTGCTTGGAACAAAATGATTTATCAAAGTGTTTGTCATTGTTTCATATGTAGTTATCATTTATTGGAGGTGCAACAACATTATATCCCAACCCATACCTATTCTTTGATTCAATATGAGAATTTAACAATTTCTCATATTGCTAAGATGAAAGTTGAAACTTTTGAAGTTTCACTTCAGTTGATGCATGATCAGCCATGGATTTGGTTAAGGAAGTGGTCAGATGCTCAACTTGGGCTTTTAAGCTGTAATTTTCTGAAACAATTTTTTCTAAATCCTTTTGTAAAGAGTTAATTTTGATTTGATATAATTTATATTCTCTTACATGAGATTCATTCAAAATCATTGTTTCTTTTACTTTATCAGCCAATTGATGAGCACGGACTCTATATCTTTCAACTTCCTCAACACATACTGATGAACACAGTCTTTCTCTTACTTCTCTAGTCATTGGTAGAAGTTTGTTCTCCATATGGGCCAATAAAGTTTGATTTTCTTCCAAGACTTCCTTCTCATAAATGCTCCAGTCACATGTTCCATCTTGTAGTATGATCAACCCAGATTCTTTTGAATTACTAGGTCCTGCTAATTCATTTGTGGTTGGTGGGGATGAATTCGTTAGCGAAGATTGTCTAAAAGATCTTTGAGATGTTGATGGCTGATGTTGGTGAGACTGATGTTGCTAATGTTGTCTCAAGTCCGGATTTGATTGTTGATTGCATTCTCTAGAGAAATGTCCATAGAGATTGCACTTGAAGCACTTTACCTTTGACTTGTCAACACCAATCTTTGATGTTTTACTTGCAGCAGCCAAATTTTTGTTTCTTCGAAGATACTGTTTGGCTCTATAAGCAATCATTGCCATTTGCCATTGAAGATCCATCTCTTCAACTACATCAGGATGCAGTTCTTCCAAGTCTTGCTGGAAAATGTTTGCTTGTATTAGAGAACTTCCCAAGTAAGCTTGTAACCTTGAAAAATTGAATTAAAAGCTGCAAAGGCTGCTTTTTGTTCTTCAGAATCCTAGAATCACAGTAATGGGTTCTGATTGATTGTTTTATTGTGAGGAATTTGCTGATGTTGTAGATGCATCTCTTTTGTCAGCAGTTCTTCCTTTTTCCTTTCCATGTTTACTTTGAGATGATTTCTTTGAAGGCTTTAATGCATAGAAACTCACTTCCTCTTCATCTTCACTCAAAGTACAAGAGTTCTCACTATTATTGTTAGAAATAATGGCACTTCCAACACTTTTTGTTTCTTTAAAATGATAGGGTGTGACATGAGTTCTCACACTCTTGTTTATTAATTTTTAATCCATTTCAAGAGCTTCAACTTTAGCAGCCAGTGTATCTAAACTGGTTGATTTGAGATCTATGGTGTTCTTGAACATGGACACAGTTTGCTTCTAACTTTCAGGCAAAGTATGGAGTATCTTTTTGTTTAACTCTTTATTAGTGTGCTTCAACTTCAAGATGTTCATCTCTATTACAAGCTCCATAAATCTGTGGAGTTATTGAGGAATTAATTCACCCTTAATATGATGAAATGTTTCATATTATGAACGAAGGGTGTCTTTCCTAATGCCTCTGATTTCATCACTCCCTTCACAGAGTGTATGAAGTATCATCCATAAGGAGTTTGCTGTTTTGTAGTTCTCATACCTGATTAAGATCTCTCTAGGTAAAGCCATATTAAGCAGGTTGTATGCTTTGATATCAACTTTGACCTTTTTAACATCATCAGGTGACAAATCTTTTGTTCTTACGGGTTGGTTTTTGTCATTATAATCTGGCCTAAGGGTGGGTGGAATATATGGAACTTCTGTGATTGATTCCCATAAGTCGGAATCAGTATAATTCACATGGTTACTGAACTTGATTTTTCAGGATTTGAAATCCGCCTTTGTTTCCGACTTTGGTGGTTGGTATGATCCACCAAAAGTACTCATTTTTGTTAAAGTCTATGAATTTAACTATAAAAGAGTTTCTGTTAGGTAATGAACTAATCAGTGACAAAACTTAATTAGTGATAATTAAGTTATTGTGATCACAAATCAGTCAATACTTTCAATGATAATTAATTATCAAGTCAAGGACTTCGTTAATGTATAACACTTCATGACTATCAATCAATATCTCAGATCTACTATTCAATTAATGTGAATATAGATCTAAATTAACCAAGCAATGAAACAATGATCGCTGAAAGATAAATCACAGTTTTAAATGATTAAACAAATAGACAATTATTCAGTTCTAATACTGAGAGATCAATTGATCTAAATCAATGAGCACTTGGCTCTGATACCACCTGTGAATTCAAGGATCGCAAACAGAAATTATCAGTATTAGAAGGGAATCAAGTTAATGATGGCGGGATCATCATTAACCGTTTCTTAATTGTTTTAATTTAAAGATTTAATATTAAAATTAATGCTTGTTATGACAAACACAATTATGTATATGAAATAAATAAGCAAACAAGAATGGATTCAAATGTATTTCACTAAAACTGAATAGTGATTACAAAAGAATGATTTATGAATACTATGAACAAATCTGCTTCGATCGTATTGTTGTTGATGTATTTGATGTGATGGCGGCTAGAGTTTGATTGTGTGATGTATTTGATGTGACGGCGGCTAGGGTTTGATTGTGTGATGTGATGTGTTTTTGCAGTAATAATGCTCTTGTGTTCTTACTTTGATATAAAACCTGACTCATATTTATAAATAATTATGTGTCTGTTAAGGAAACACCGGAACTCTTGGGATTCGTAACTGACTTGTTGACTTGTTGACTTGTAACACTTGTAAGATGTCCAAGTGTTTTTGCTCTTCCGTAGGAACTTGTCTTCCGCAGGAACTTGTTCGTCCGTAGGAACTTGTTCGTCCGTAGGAACTTGTTCTCCCGTAGGAGATTGAACTTCCATAGGAACTTTGATCTATCTTGTGTTTGTTCATGTGAATACTGTTAGTTATCCGTAGAAGATCTTCGTATGTTGTCTTGTAAGAAACATATCTACGGAATGACAAATATGTTCATCCGTAGATGTTTCTTTCACTTAGTCGATTCCAAGAAATTCACCAAGTATATTGCTTTTACCTGACATTATTCACATCAAGCAACATATATATATATGTGTTAACTTATATACTCAATGCATACAAAAAGATAGTGAGTTACAATTATTTATTACATAAATTGATTAAAGTTCTAAACCTATACAAAATGATCTAGACCTATTGTTCCTAGATCTAACACCTTGTTTAGTTGAGCAATAAAACAATTTTGCTCATATTCACCTGCAACAAATCATAAGTTGTATGCTATTAAATAAGATACAATAGCACAACATTATAGTTTCTTGAAAGATTCATAAAAAGGCTTATACTACCCTAGTTTCACACGCTGTAAAATTATAGTGAAAATTGTTGCTTTACAATTCATCCTCCAATTGATTATTATCAAACAACAATCTTAGCATGTAAGATTTATAAAAAAAACCAAATGCGTTAACACAAGAAACTTTTGATATTACATTTTCTTCGAGAAGGGAATCCAAGAAACCAAAAGGAATTTCATTTCTGTAACACAATTCAACATTGTCAGATTTTGGGAAAGCACACAAAGGCAACTAGACCCAGCATTCCAAACCAGCATTTCATCACAAATCAACATTTCAAAAGGCTCAAATCTTCTAGATTATAAAACATAAAAACAATCTCTTGAAACAATAATATTAAAAAGGGAGTCAATTAATCGAACACATGGTACATAACACTCTCACCACTATTTACAATCATAACCACAAGCACGAACCTCCTCCGCCACCTCCTTCTGGTAATTCGAAAGAATAGTAGGATAGGGGAATTTGAATATGACACAAGCATCAATATGAAAATCAATATCCCTATCAAGATATACAATCACCGACACCATCGTCTTATTCACTCCACCGGTGGTACCGTCCATATTGCTGGCTACTAACACCATAACTGCCACCATTGTAACTATCTTGCGACTGGGAAGAAGAAGATAACGAATGGGACCATAGCACGGAATTGAATTTAAGGAAGTCACTTGGGATTGAAATTGATGGAATTGAATGTTCCTTGTGATTGAATTAAGGGATGAGAAGGGGATTGCAACAGTCAATCTGTGATCTAATTTCCTGGCCATGCCAGGAATGAACTCGCACCTTCAATGTGGTGCTACATTGAACCTCCGATTGAAGGAGCATTGAAGGGACATTTAACCTCCTATTGTTGATTAGGAATCATTGAAGAGGGACATGGATGGAAGAAAATGGTAGTGGAGAAAAATTTAGGCGTAAGTCTGTTCGTATCGGTATGGCCACGTAAAAGTTATGGAAATGAACTATATGCCCTCAAATAAATATATTATAAAGTAGTAAAGATTATATATCTGTCTTAATATTTATAAAATAATTTAGTATGAAATCTGTTTTTTAAATCCGTTTCGGTTGGTTCGAGTATTCTGATTAATGAACCTTTACGTCGTTTGGTTCATTGTTTATTCGGTTTTGAAAAACAGTGGAGATAATCATGCGCAAATTACATGTTGTGAAATATGTCTAAGGACCAGAGATGCAGATGAGTAAATCAGGCGTAGATGAACTATTATGAAATCTAAGGGATCTAAGATGGAAATGAGAAATTAGTTGCAGATGAACTGTTATGCAACCAAACATGTCTGATGGTAGAGCTTCATTTACGGAAACCATCAAAATATCTTAGATGCAACTGAGCATCTTAGATACAGATGAATTATTATAATCTTTATCTATGTCTAAGCTAATGAAGATAAATAAATTGTAACGCAGGTGAAGTATGTATACCGACCCCAAAACATTGATAAAACATATACAAAGTAGGGATCAAGAAATCACCTTTATTGACGCTTGAAGAACCGTATATAATGTCGTCATTTGCACTTATTCTCTCCTGATCTATTAAAGTAAGTTCACGATTCAACCTTTATAATCTAAAACACATCACACTATAATGAAACAAAGGATTTAATCAAGATCGATTACCCTACTTGTTTCTTGTTTTAGTTGATTTCCAACCTTACTTGTATATTTTCTTTCTTTACTCTCTCTCTCTCTCTCTCTCTCTCTTCACTTGTTTTCCCCTTTTGGTAGCCTTAAAACATAAAAAATGAGATGTGCTTGTTTGGTTTTCTTTATATAGTTGGGATGGTAGGGTTGATTCCCCATTTACACATCTCTATCCCTTTATGTTTTCACTATTTTACTATTTTAATCCTAACATTTGACCTAGGCTTTATTATTGAAATTTAGGGTGTTAAAAAGTGTTACAAGAACTACAAACATTAATCATTGATTTATTTCACAAACGCAAGAATGAAAGTCTAGATGACCCAAAATGAAAGTATGGACGAAAAGAGAAAGTCATGTCTCCGTAGATGCTGGAATTGAAGTGGTAAGTGAGTACAAATGATGTAAACTTCGCCACCTTTGGTGGAGGACTTGTCCCTATAATGTCCGAACATAAAACTGAAAATGAGAGCATTAAGATAGTAGGATGTTCAAAAAACATAGACTGATAGATAACAAGATCCTTGGTAGATGGACAAAGAAAAGAATCATCAATGTGTGAAATGGTAAGAGGCACACCATTGTCGATGATAACTCTCTCCAAAACATGACTCGGCGTAACATAAAAAAGAACAGAAGCATCTTAGGTGGTGTAGGATATAACACTTGAATATGGAATAGTCGAATCAAGCCAAAAATAGGGAAATCCCTACTGTGTAGAACACATAGAGAAACAGGCTAAGCTAAAACCATTTAATAGTGATGAAGGAACCAATCCTCCAGAGAAGCCCAATAGAAGCCTAAAAAGGTGTTAAAGAATTCTGAACCCATTTCCTGTCCTCAATTCCAGTCCAATAGTTTTAGCAAAAATAATGAGTATTATATAAGATATTTTAAAATTAAAATTAAGGACTTTTAGTTCGACCAATAGGCAGGAAGGGTATTTGAAGTCTGGTTGCGGGGCCTGATGTCTAAGTAGTCCATATCTGCCCTTTAACGGTGATTATTCCTGGTCCTACGATATATGTATGCTATGTGTCGTATGATTTATTGTATACTGTATGCTATGTGTCGTATGATTTACTTGAAGGATGTATTGCAATCGGTATGGCTTTTTGTATACTGTATGCTATGTGTTGTAGGCTTTATTGTATGCTGTATGCTATGTGTGGTAGGATTTCTTGTATACGGTATGCTATGTGTCTTGTTTTCAGTATGGCTTTTGCTATCGAGCCGGGGGTCTCTTTGGAAGCGGTCTCTCTACCTAACAAGATAGAGGAAAGACTCGCCTACACCTACCCTCCCCAGACCCTGCTCTTGAGTGGGATATACTGGGTTTGTTTGTTTGTTTGTTTATATAAGATATTTTAAGAGGAAAGCAATCTTAACCTAAATATAGGTTGGGAATTTACATGGTATATCCAACCCGATTGATAAGCATGCGAGTCCACAATAAAGACTATATAAGACACGAAATTAGTCGTCCATTCATCTACTCATGAAACCTTAATCTCGTCAATGAACCAAAAGCAAAATTTGCCCACCGGTTACTCCGACCATCGCCACAATAGCCACCACCAATGTGTTCATTTGATTTGCGGGAATACCATGACCAATTTCAGATGTGTTTGTTTGATTTGTAGCATGTGACAAAAATAGCATGTAAAAGCGGTATGACCATCAATTGATTATTAGGAGTAGTATCACATGGCGGCTGAGTGTTAAACTTGGACATATTCGTAACAAATAGTGTTTAGTACTGTATGTACGCAAACTCATGGATATGAGAAAACTAGGTTAGTACACGTGTGTTAAACAGATAATTAAGACAATAACACATCGTTAGAAATTAGAATGTATATTAAGAAAAACTACTTGTGTAATGCATTTAACATATACTATGAACTTCAATATGCTGTAATGTATAACACAAATGTATGTAATTAACGGTTCACTATGAGTATGAAAACAGAAACGTACACAAACGTTTTTTTTAATCGTAATTAAGAATTTTAGAGATTATTTATGCTATATGTTTTCATCAATGCTGTAGTATTAGAACTTTATTTTTGAACATCATTTTAGTTAGAAATTTATATTTGAATCACCTTTTTAGTTAGAATTCAATATTGGAATCACCTTTTACAACGTAATAGAAAAACTGCGAAACCGAACCGTTAGTAACGATTTGATTTGGTTTGGTTTCAAATTTCAAAGATTTAATTGTGTTTGATTTTTCTATAATAAAAAGCCGTAACTAACGGTTTGGCTCAGGTTTAACCTAAAAACTATTAAAATAAAATTGTAGACAGCACTATCTGATTTGCAAATTTAAATTCATAAGTAAATATATAGAACCATTTGATTGTAAAGAATCGGGTTATAAGTGGGAGGATTTAGTAAATATTAATAACATCAAACTTGGTTCTCTAAATGGAACCAAGTTCTATCATTCTAGGACCCGGTGTTTTAAAGAAACCGGCTTCTATTATCTTATTAGAGCTAGTTGTTTATATATAAAGGACCAAGGGTTAATAATCTAACTGTGTTAGAATGGTGTCTCCCAATGATTCAAAGCTTAAAATGATATGTGAAATAGGATTAATAGTAAATTAGATGGGTGTTTGAGTTATGATTCTAAAAAGAACTTATAATACCTTATTTATACCTATACTAGCTATATAATCGTGTATTACATAGGTTCAACAAACTAAATATTAAATAAAATGAAAATTTATTAATCACAAAATGATATTCTAATATAAAGTATGATTTAAATTACGCATAACAAAAATTATAAATAAAAAAATGATATTAATTTTTTAAACTTTTATTGTTAATTTTTTTTCCTTTTTAAGAAAAAGTTTATTAAACATTATGTATCAAAAATTAAATCATTTAAAAAATATCATTTTCAAATTTCCATATTATAACTCTGAATTTTATTTATTTTGATTTATAAAAAAATTAATTTTAAAATATTTGTTTCTATAGATATAAATTTAAAAAGACCTCTTTTATAATTTTTTATAAAACTATTTTTGATATAAAGATGTAAATAATATTATTAGTAAATAATATAATTATTTAATACGAGACAAAATCAAAATATTTTTAATAAAATGAATATGATGTTGTCACGTACGCGTACCTCGTGGTTATGTTTTTATTAGAGCAGAAATATTATTGTAGATACATATTTTAACTTAAATGGATTTCTTGATTATAAGTTATAGTATGTTTGATCCGTAAAAAAAGAAATCAATCAATTTAAGATTTAGATATAATATATTACTTGCCTCGATCTATCTTATTACGAAAGCAATATGACATAAGGGATGATATCACTAAATTTTTTACTGCATGGCAAATAAAAAATTATAAATTTCCTTACAATTAGTTTAAGACGAAACAAAAACTATCAACAACTGGAAATATTTATTTTATATAAAACAAAAAATAAAAGTGTACCCTAGTAAAAATGACAGGAATATATGGGATAGATAATTATCTATATTTAAATATAGCGTTCATATTCACCAGCATATCGTGCATTCTTTGCATCAAAACAAAACCATATTCGTTATGTCTTCCTGGAAGCTGGAGGTATCATGCAGACCCGTGGCTATTTAACAGTTACAAAGCAGCGTATATGAGCATTCAAACAGTGAAATGGAATCAGGGGGTTTAAAGAAAGGCTCATGGAGTCATGAGGAAGATGAGTTGTTGATTTCTTATATCAACAGATATGGCATCTGGAATTGGTCACAGATGCCCAGATTTGCTGGTAAATGTAACAAAACAGTACCCTATTTTGAGAACTAATTACTTTTTGTTCTTGATAGAACATGTCTTGTAAACGAATGTATCAAAATAGCATTTTTGACTGTTTAAAAAATCTTTCGTCGATAGGTTTGTCGAGAAGTGGGAAGAGTTGCAGACTCCGATGGATGAATTATTTGAAACCTAATGTAAAGAAAGGGAGCTTTTCCAAGGAAGAAGAAGAAGTCATACTCTATTATCACTCGCTTCTCGGTAATAGGTATGTGTGCATACATGTTGATCAAGGGTGGAACTAAGAAAGGGTGAAAAAGATGCACTAGAACTTGTCGGTTTTTTTATGCATAAAGCCTAAGTTTTACTGTTTTTAAAGAAAACATAACGTGAAGTGCCTAGTTTTAGAAATTGAACATGATGTTATGATAACCCAACTAAGAAGCTCTGAACATGTGTTCGAGAGCTGATTTGATCATTAGTTTCATCTTTCAAAACAATTGAGGAAATAATTATTGATTGTAAACATATTGATCTAATTAACTAGGTGGTCTGCAATTGCATCAAGACTTCCCGGAAGGACTGATAATGACATAAAAAACCATTGGAACGTGCATCTCAAGAAACGTGCAACCGGGCCGGACAACGTAACCCTAAAAACAAGCCAAGAAAATTACGATGATGTTGGGATGATACAACAACCTGCTAATCATATTGGTAAAGATTTGAATCTTGTTAACTATAGATTATTTACGAAACAGCTCTTAATGTACTCGTATTAACCACCTCTATATACATTATGTAGGATTTGAACCCTCCACCTCTTTAATAGACGGGAGGCACGCTACCACTAGGATTGCAGATGATGAGGGCTTTTTATTTAGAAGCGTTACTGCTTGTGAAGATCAAGAAGTCGACTTTCGAGATGGTTATTATGATACTGGTTCGCCAGGAACGGTCGATGAACTTCGATGTTTCTGGCAACAACTTTGCCCTGAGAACTTGGACTATGGATACGATCACTTGAACATGTTTTGATGGTTTACAATTCATTCTCATCGACCCACAATGCAAATTGCTTTTACTCTTTAATTTTCTACCCTTTAAAGTTCGATATATGTCTATTTACACCCTATGGATCTTGCAAATTTTAACATGTACCTTTATTTAGTAACTTCATAAAGATTTTTTTCTTGGTGTGTGGAATTATAGAGTTAAACTAGGAGTTTCTCCCGCGCGTTGCCGCGGGGAGATCAAAGGGAATGAATGAGTTTATGAAGCCTTACTGAGAGGGTGGTCTGCAGCAACCGGCTTCAATGGGAGTTAAGTGTGACAATTTGTATTGTTTGAGAGTCTGCAATAAGGACACCATAGTAAACTTTTAGTTTGATTAAATGGTTGATTTTCACAAAACATGTCATATTAATTTGAATTGGAATATAGATAGAACTGGAACACATACTCTGTATCTTCTAGGCAGGCTGTTGCAAACCTCGATTTTCACAAAACAACTTCGAAGGTGTTTCCAGTTATGGGTGTCGTTCAACCGAAAAGAGAAACAGGAAACAAATGCGGACAGTTATTATATAAAGTGGATAACTTTTGGACTCATGTTTAAAGGAATTACACTTACTTTTTTTATAAACCAAGAACCATAATCTTGGAGTTGATACTCCTTGTATCTAATCACAGGAATAGGGATTAATGGATAACAAAAGTTGTTCTTTGTATTAGTTCAAACTTATAATGGTATGTAAAGAGCAAAATACAAGAACATACAGAATCATCACTTTGATCTTACCTCAAACCTGCAACATTCACTGTAATAACACCAAAAATCACAGCAATTGTTCCAACAATAGCCTGCACCATTACATTATAAGTATTATAAATACATGAGCTCAATCTTGCATATAAATATGGCCATTTTGTAACACGGCCACACAAGATGTAATACATAACTAAAACACAATTACTAAACATAAGAAATAACCATGCAGTCGGTAGTTCCTAAATTCATAAAAATATACAACAATCCCATATATAATTATGAATTTCAAAGTAAATCCAACAATTTCTGATACTTTTTAGTTGGAAAATGTCACGATGGGTATAAATATCATAATAAGATTTCTCCGGATTTAGCCTTGCATTTACAAGAGCTTACATCCAAAAAAAATACATTTTTGTGACTAAAAAATATTGAAATAATGATCCAGTTAAAAGGTTGTGAAAACGAAGGTATCCTTCCTTCCTCGTACAAGGACTTAACAAAAAATACATTAAGTGCATTTTTTTTTCTTTCTTAAGCAATTACACAAGTGATATATAGCAAAAAAGATATTAATCAAGCAAATATTTAGGAAATCACAATTACGGAAGAGGTTTCAAATTAGGATGGATCACCTTCAACTCTTCAAGGCTTCAAAAAATAAAGAACAAAGAACTCCCATAGAACATAATTGCACGACAGACTAAGTTTTAGAGGCAAATCATAGTGTCCCCTGATCCAATTAGAAAGATATGGATACATGAGAGTTTCAGATGTTGTTTATGGTCACAACAATATGAGTCTGCTGCAAGAATCAGTTTTAGAAACTGAAAATGCAGCACAAAAAACACATATAGAAGAAGAGGCAAATTAAAAGCATACTTGCTGATTTGTATAACAAACGCTTCTTGCAATGAAGGATGTATAACTCCGTTTAAGTATCAGCAAAATCATAACATATGTTGTCTAAAGCAATGTAAAAACTAACCTCGCGGTGGTCAGGAAATGGTATAATGGATGCACAAACACCCAAAATGATGATGGATAGATTTCACAATGGATAAATATCATAACAAGATTCCACTGGATTTACCTTGCCAAGCCTACATCCAACAAAAAAAATACATTAAATGTGATAAAAGAAATTACTAATATAATGATCCAATTAGGAGGTTGTGAAAATAATGTTTTGGTTGCATGTTTAATTTTTCACTAGATTATAGAAATCTTACCCGTTTGACTGTATTACGACCCAGGTTGACATGTTTTGCACGCTCAATAGCGCCCCATTAATTACATTGATGGTCATGGAAATCATAGTAGTCTCTTCTGTTGTTTTCCACATGATCAAGCCATCCACCATCTTCTAGTATGTTTCTGTGGAAAGATAGACACAAACCAGAAGTTATTACTATAAAGATTGAGTTAAATGTCATGAAGCTGAAATTCTATGAACTACAAAATTTGGAACACCAATTGTTGAAGCTTTTTGGATGTCTTTCTTCTTCATTAAAATCTCTGCTTCTAAACAATGAAACTGCGACAGTGATAATCGTCATAAGCTTGAAGTTCTTTCAAATGACTATCTCGAAGTTTCTATCAAAAGATTTGATGTTCACCAAAATATACATAAATCTTTATCCAAAATTAATAACATTATAATACTAAATTACTAATACTCAACCTTCTTAGTCTTCTCAAGGTTCTAACCAACATCTCTCGATCACGATGAATGCCACTAACACACCATTGACAAATACTTTTGTAACCTGCAGGACGACAGTAGGATAGATTGGCTAAGGCAGGAGTGAAAGTTTACCAAAAGAACTAATCAAAAAGATCTTTTTATTATGTACCATATTCAATTAAAAGATCCAGAATTGGGTTGATCCAACAATTCCATAAACCACCAAGGCAAGGTTTTTCACCAGCCCACAGTGCTGGGACTACAATCATGGTGCGTCAATCCACAAACCGAACAATAACCTACTTTCAAACAAGCATTCCAAGTTAACATGTTATCTCCATCCTAACATTATACATACACAAAATCAATCCACGCAGAAAAATAGGGATACACAAGAGTTTCACTAGTTGGAAAAATGGCAATAGGCAATAGGAACATCCAAACCAGAGTAATTACCTGATCATGTGACTGAAGCAACCTGAAAATTATATATCCCGGGAACTAAAATTTGACAAAAAAACGCTCGGATGAGATTCAAGAGAGAATTAATCGAATATAATCTTTACCTTAAGAGGAAGCAACAAGACTAAGACCAAACAGTTTATTCAAGAGTTTATTAAAAAGTTGTTATTAATTTAATAAACTTAAACCCTCGATCCAGCAAACTAACATTCCCATCTTCACATCCCACCGTGATTTTCCCCCTTCCGCTCGAACAACACTCGATTCTTCCACCGACCTCTTCAGGCACCAAACGTGAGGGAAAGCGCCGGTGAAGAGGAGTGGCGGAAGGAGGGCGTCGGTGAAGAGGAGCGCGGAGGGAGGGCACCGGTTTGGATCGCCTTCATCATCGATTCATCGATTCATCGTCTTCATCATCGATTCATCGTCTTCATCATCGATTCATCGTCTTCATCATCGATTCATCGTCTTCATCATCGATTCATCGTCTTCATCATCGACCGAGGCAGATGCTGAAGTCCATGAAGATGCGTTCGGTGATGGTGGTGTCTGATGGGGGTGTGGCGGTGGAGAGCGAGGGAAGGGAGAGGGTGGTGGTGGTACTGTAGTACTGTAGCTAAGCGTTATATCTTTAATATATATATAATGTGTGGCATTTTTTAACCGTGTCATTCAAAACCCGTTATCATTATGTGATCCGCATGGTTCATGACCACTAATAGACGTTAATATAGAAACTTAAATAATGAAGAAAAAACTAATTCATCTTCGATAAATAAAGCAATTAGTTCAAAACAGCACATGACTTGGAGTTTGAAATATTCAATGTTTGAAAAAAATACGTCTTTTTTTCACGTATAGTTGAGGATTTAAGTGCCACTAATAACAAAAGATAATTTAAAGTAATATTCCGGTGTGTGTGAGTAAGGGTAATCAAAGTATCTAAACCACCAAATCAGATTAATCAATAATTGACTGTTACATCATTTTTACCATATTTATCCAAAACTACCCAAATCAATAGGGGCATAACCATAATTACCCAAATTATTTTTTAAAATATATATTTAATCAAAATTAATATTTAAAAACAGAAGAAATAATATTTCATTAACAAAAATTAAAAAAAAAAATAAATACAATTAACAAAATAAAAAGCATTTTCACTAAAAATGCATAAATTTCAAATTTTAATACTCTTCATTGGAGTCTTTAGACTTGTAATGTGCTCCACAAGATTAAATTAAAGTCTAAAATATAAACTAACGATATTGCATTGTTGTCATCTTTTAAGACCACATTGTGTAGTGTTATGCATGCACACATTACATTTCTAATATTTTCCTGCTTATAAATCGGGCTGGTCACCTAACTATTTCACATTTAGCATTCAAGACTTCAAAAACTTGCTTAATATCTTTTCTTGTAGATTCTTACGCTTACTGAACTTATTTTCAATTGGATCGATTGGATATGGGAAGGATTCACAAAAGTAGACGAAGAATATAGACACCGTCCATGTTTGTATTGTCAGCCATTAATACTACAATGAGACATAGACATTGTTCCATGAAAATTGTTAGTATGCAGTAGAGATTGTTAGAGAATATTAAGTCGTTGTTTGAACTGGTGACACCAAAGAAACGATGCCAAAATCACAATTCATTTAAAGCTACCATTGTAGCATGAGCTTCAGGTATTGGTGATTACTTCGCCTATATTGACATCACAAATAGGTTTGACACATTCTCCATACCCAATGTATATAGTTGATACTTTTGAGCATCCCCAGAAATCCTTACAAGAGTATTGTAGGCATTCTCGTGATGTCCTATTGAATATAACTAAATACTCATCATATTCATCATGAGGATTACTTGTTGCTAGTTGCTTGACCATTGATGTGTAATTTGTGACACTGTGTAAGTCTTTTTCATCCTCTTATCTAGCTCCTTCTGAACCTAATTAAAATAGGCTTTGATATCTCAAATAATTTCTAGAAACAATGCGATCGGTAACCGAACCAAGATTGAAGCTTTGCTTCATCATATTTTGGGTAGCCTGTAAAATAAACTTCAATTAGGACCTTTAGAGCTTTTACAAGATCACGGGATATGTACTTCTTTGAAGAGGGTGTGGTGCCATCAACTTTGGTTTGGGCAACAATGTTGGTAAGAAGTCGGAGACTACTAGAAACGCGCTCTCTCATTCCAAACTCATTTGACGTATCGAGTGGAAGAATTAATTTACGATTGATACGAACCGGGTGGAAGAATTAATTTACAATTGATACGAATCGAGTGAAATAACTAATTTACGATTGATTGTGTTAAAATAAATTTGTGTGAATATTGGTTATAGAGTAGAAGATATGAGAGAGTATAAAATGTGTAATTTTGGAGTAAAAATGGAAAGATAAATAAGATTTACATTGTTTAGTTAATCGTTTTTTGAAGAAAGGGTCAAAAGTTTTTGCAGGATCGATTATGTGGGTGGTTTTTCCTCTCAACTCACTGTGAACAACACTCAGCAATCAGTCTATGAAGAGTTGATCACAATATAACAAGTAACAAGCAGTAAGAAAATTAACACAACAAGTAAATTTTCAAGTTACTTTTATATATTGCTTCTCAACTCAAAGGATTACAAGACACTTGGACTCAAATCGCTTATCTAAAGAGTTACAGGGAGAAGATATATATAATACTACCTACAGCCGGATATACTTTGATACCAGCTGGACACCTCTAACCTTACATCTATACTACAAGACTCTAGGTGAGGTCTTTCAGACATTTTGCCTGAGAGTAGGTAGTCAGGACATGTCCCTGACTTACCTTTTGTCACCAACTAAAGTTGGTAACATGTACTATCATAAAAAGGTGAACAGTAGAATAAAGTATGGTCAACAACATGGCTCTTTAGGAAGATGCCATGCTATATCAGAGGTCTGCAGCGGACTGTCAGGGACCATACTTTTATCTGCTGGACATAGCAATGTCTTCCGAAGGATAAAGTACTTCGGAAGAATAACTTCTTCCGAAGCCACTTATACTTCGGAAGACTGCTTCTTCCGAGGCTTGGAGTCTTCTTTGTCTTCGGAAGCAGACTTTGTCTTCAGCTCTTTCATCAGACTTTGTCTTCGGAAGCTCAGACTTTGTCTTCGGAAGCTCTTTCAGACTTTGTCTTCGGAAGCTCTTTCAGACTTTGTCTTCGGAAGCTCTTTCAGACTTTCGGAAGATCTCTTGCTTGGCTTCGGAAGCCCTTCAATGTAGCACCAAAAATGACTATGAAGTGGTTTTGGTTGCACCAGCCTTATCATGATCCAACAAACTCCCCCTAGGCTGATGCTACCAAAACTTCACTTCTCTCTTCTTCTCAAAGGTCTCAGCACCAAGGAAAGTAAGTGTTTATCAGTGTCTTCATTCTTTCCTGCTGTGGTGCTGAGAATCTTGTACAGATCCTTGGTGGACAGAACCTCTACTCTGTCACCTTGGATTATGTGTACCCTCTGTTGTGGCCCTCTGAAAAGAGTTAGTTGATGGGAAGTATAGTCATATTCCCATCGAACTATTGGTTCCAATTCAGGACCTTCCACCATCTGTAGAAAGGCTGTGCCTTTGGTGGTTGATCTTTCCTTGTCTTCCACTCTCTTCAGCTTCAACTCTTCTTCAATCTTGGCTCTTCTACTTCGTTCAGCCAAGTCGAGACCACTGATATGGTTTCTGATGTGTGCAGCAGTCTCAGAGTTGGAGGGATTGGAGAATGGCTTCTCTGCAAGCTCAGCAAGGTCGAATCTGCTGAGATGCAATAGAGAAGTGGTATTAAGCCTGTTGGTTTCACCATTCTCCCTTTCCACAACAAAGTTTTGAGTAGGTTCATCGAACCTCTACTGGATTATAGCATTTCTAGGTCCAGGAGATTGACCAGAAATCCTGTCCTCTTTCCTGGTATCCAGCAGAGTCACCAGTCTTCTTCTTAGCCTCTTCTCCTCAGCATTGAGGATATCGGAGTTGAGACCAAGAAGTCTTGCAGCCTGGCCCAAGGTGTCTCTAGGCAACTCAAGAAATTGGCCTAGAGTGAGGGAGCTTGAAGAGTTATCAACATAGGTGATGTTGATAAGCTCTCCCTCACAGGAGATGCTGCTCAGGGTAGTGCAGTTGATGAGCCTCGTCTTGAACTCCTTTATTTCCTCGAAGGAGAGATGTTGAGGAGGATGAGGGGATGGTCTAGGTTGTTGTTGGGTAGGCTTAGGTTTAGTGGTTTTGGGTTGAGTCTTGGGTTTTAAGATGGGTAGTTTGGGTGGTTGAGGTGATGTGGTAGGTTTGGGTAGAGTTGTGGGTTGAGGGGTGAAGGTTTCATCAGTGGGTTCGGCTTTAATGGGAAAAGGAGTTGGTTCTGGTGTGGGTTGTGGCTGTGGTTGAGTGGCTGGGATTGAGACTGTTCCCTGTACCCTCCTGTACATCTCCCTTCTCTTCCCCAAACGGATGTCAGCTTTGATTTCACTGACTATCCGCTGGAGTGTTCTTTCGGACATAGGTCCCACCTGCCTACCAGAGAAGCCATGAGCCCGGAGATAGTCCTTCATCCAGGCTTTGTCAGTTGACTTCTTGGTGGCAGTGACCTCCTTCTCTTCTTCCCTCTTCCTCTTCACCTTCAACTTCTCCCTAGCAGCCTTCTTCCTTTCCTTCTCCATTTGATCCTGCTCTTTATTGTGGAGCAGCAGGATTATGTCATTGTCATGTGGAGACAGTTCAGGAAGACTGAAGCCTCTTGAGAGTAGGAATTTGATCCTATCCTCTCTCAGCTTCAGGGCTGCCTCCCTCTGCTCTTCTTCTTCCTTCTCCAAGGCCAACCTGGCTTCCCTTTCTTGTTGTAGCCTGGTTGACCTCTCCAAAGTCACCAACTCCTCTAGTGGTAGCAGGAGTATCTCCTCATTGACAGCTCCTAGACTGATGAGCTGGTCAATGAGTGTTGTTCTTCTCTTCAGGTTGATTTCTTCCTGATTGGCTACAGCTGCCTTAGAACTAGCAGCTAGCAGCTTTTCAGTAGGAAACCTACCTTTCTTTTTGGCCTTCTCAATCCTCTCCTCCTCCTGAAGCTCTTCCGCAGTAAATTTCCTCTTTCCTTTGTCTTTAGCAGTACTTGACTGTGGTGGTTCTTGGATGGAGGGTTGTGATTGAGAGAGAAGTTCAGCTGGTGCTTGGGTTGGAGGAATTTCAGAAGTGTCCTCCCTGCTCACCTCAGATGCTATTTCAGCAATGACATCTGTGATGGTTAGTTCCTCGGACATCTGAAATAAGCCTTCCGCAGCTTCTATTTCGGCCTCGAAAGACTTGTCTTGTTCTTCCGAGGCTTCCATGTAAGCTTCGGAAGCTTCAGCTAGAGCTTCGGAAGATGAGACTGCTGCAGGTTCTGTCCCAACTGTTTCAGTTGCTGGGCCATCAGTCCCCATTTCCCCTTCGAAGCTAATCTCAGGTTCCATGAAGACCTTAGGTTGACCAACTTCCTCCACAGTGGTAGAAGGTGCAGTCAGTCTTTGAAGCTCCTCAGCCCCAAAGTATGCAAGTGTGGTGTCGGGGCTGGGCTGTTCTAGGGATGATCTCAATAAAAACTTTGTGAAAAGTCTGTAGAGATCTTGAAGCATCCTTGAGTCAATCTCCAGAAAGGATTGAGATGACTCAGGTAGTGTAATGATTTGGGAAGAAATGAATTTGGTCTGTGGTTCCTCAGATGTTTGTCTCTGAACTTTCTCCCCCTTTTTGGTAGCATCATCTTGAGAGCTAGATGAGCTAGAGGAAGAAGTCATTGAGACCTGAATTGGTACATGCCTAACAGACCTCTCCGTCTGTTTCTCAGCTAGTTTAGCCTTGAGAGAGTTAATCTCAAGTTGCTGAGTGGCAGTCCTTGATTCTAAGATCCTCACCTGTGATTCCAGGTTGGAGACCTTAGAAAGCAAGTACTGAAGTGTTAGTTGCATACTTCCCTTATCTTCATGAGAAGAATCATGGGGAGATGAGATAACATACCTAGTATGCTCACTCTCACCACCAGATGTGGTTTCTTGGCACCCTGGTTTCCTTTGCTCAGAGTCATCTCTGTCAGAGATGTCAATGGGCAAAGTTGCCGTAGACTCAGTCCTAATGATGTTACCACTGTCCTGAGAGCTCAATGAGAGACTCTGAGTAGTGGAAGCTGAGTCTACATGAGTCCCCTCCACATCAGTGGGACTCACCTCAGTAGCTGGCTTCTGATGGGGCTAGAGACAAGGGATACCTCTTGGCTCTGTTGATCCTTCAGTGGGTGTTGTAGATCAACTTCATGGCCATGGAGAGATGTAATCTCTTCATCAGTTCGGAGTAAAAGGTCAGTGAAAGAGAGGGTGGTTAGTCCTACAGACCCGGGACTTAGATCAATGTCTACAGGCATTGAGCCTTTGGTGGGGTTGTCCCTAGAAGGCTGCACAGGGGAGTGTAAAGACTCACCCTGTGGGCTTAAGGCTTGGGGTTCGGGCTCAGGGGTTTGAGACTGAGGAGGCTCAAAACCCACATTGAGGTCAAATGTGAAGGATGGTGTGACCTCGGACTGAGTGGGAGCCCATGATGCCACTCTAGTTCTTTGGGTGTGAACAGAAGGAGCTTGTTCAATCAGAGTAGATTGAACAAGGGTTCGTTTGGGGCGTCTCTGATATGTAGCTTTGATAGGTAAAGAAGGTTTTGGCATTGTGGTGGATGTTGCTGGTGTGGGTTCATCACCTGTGGGGATAACAGGGATGTCACCTGGAGCTATGCGCTCAGTCATCTCTGGTGGTAATGGAGTGTACCTTCCAGTGAAGTTGGTGGACATCTTCTTCAGTATCTTGAAGATTGTAGGCCTCATGTGTGGAACAGGAAGAGCAGCTGCGCAGACAAGCTTGCTTGGTTCCATCTCACAGTTGATTATGTGTTGAAGAAATCGGGGATACATGAAGAATGTATCCCTGCTCAGATTGGCGATTAGGTTGTTCAACACAAATCGTGAGTAGTTGAATCTGAGGCCTCTCACCAACCCATGAACTAGGCATCCTAGTTCATATGGGATTTGATCCCAACCCCCTGATTTGTTGGAGAGGCAATGTAGGACAATGTGCAGCAGGAACTTCCAATGGTAAGAGAAGTTGAACTTGTATACTGTAGACCTGCTGACATGGTCTCCATATCCCATGAGGATATAGGTGCCTTCCAAGTCTTCCTTGGGGAACTCAGTAGGAGCCCCATCATCGTGAAGCTCGAGATGCTCCCTGATGAGCTGTTCATTGATGACCAACTCTTGGCCACAAACTCGGGTTCTCAGGACTCGAACCCCATTCAGTACTGCAGTTTCACCGTTGCTCCAAAATTCTGACATATGGTTGGAGTATACGGTGGGGTTAACTGTTAGTGCAGTGAGGTAGGTGGATTCGGTGAGAAAGGTGATGATTTGGGTGAAGTCGGCATCCCTTGACGAATCAAGTAATGCGACTTGGTTGTGCTGAGGGTTTAGCGCCATTGAAGAGAATGTAAGCTTGAAATTTGGGTGAAATTGAGGGTTTGACAGTGAAGGGAACAGTTAGGGCTGTAAAGTGGTAAAAGAAGATGAAATTGATGAGTCAAGATTATTTAAAAGGGGTGAATTGTGGTAGTGGTGGTAATAGGGTAACTGTTTGGGGTTACTGTGGGTGGTATGGTGGTTTACGGCGGAGAAATGACAGTGGCGGCAAAGATAATTTTAAATAATCTGACCATCATCAACAAAATCTTTACTTTTTACAGAGTGGGGCCCAAAAGATATCCGTTACATATAAAAACCTTTACTTCCGAGGGTAAAGCATTTCCGAAGGTAATTTTCTTCCGAAGGCAATTTCTCTTCCGAAGCATGATATTGCTTCCGAAGGTAAAATTGTCCTTTGAAGGCACTTTATCTTCCGAAGCAAGGCATTGCTTCCGAAGGTAAAGTTGTCTTTCCGAATGGAGAGTTGTATAAGTTTCGGAAGTAGATCTGATGTAAAATCAATCGTTTCTTCCGAGACCAAAAACTCTTCCGAGAAGAAAATTTCCATTGAGGAATTTGGCTTCGGAAGATATTCAAGAATATCTTCCGAGAGTTAATTCCTCTTCAGAAGGAATTTACACTTGGAATAATTTAAAGATCTTTCGTAACTAGGCTTAAATTGTATTGACACAAGACTTTACATATTAAAAAGGTTTTCAAAAGAGGTAGTTATTCAATGTTTATCATCCCAATTGCTGATATGAGATATTTAAATCTTTGTTCATCAAATACCTTTGTGAACAAATCAGCATATTGTTCATTTGAGTCAACATTGATTAACTTTATCAGCTGTTTCTCATGAATATCTCTAATGAAATGATACCTGATATCAATATGCTTTGTCTTGGAGTGCTTCACCGGATTCTCAGTAATGGAGATAGCACTGTTGTTGTCAATATGGATAGGAGTAGTCATGAAGTTGAATCCATAGTCTAACTTCTGATTTTGAATCCATAGCAGTTGAGCACAGTAGCTAGCAGCAGCAATGTATTCAGTTTCAGCAGTTGATGTAGAGACACAGGATTGTTTCTTGCATTGCCATGAGATAATCCTTCCACCAAGAAATTGACATCCTCCTGATGTTGATTTCTTGTCAATGTTGCAACCACCATAGTCACTGTCAGAGTATCCATAGAGATTGAAATCACTATTTCTTGGATACCAGAGACCTAGTTTAGGTGCTCCTTTGAGGTATCTAAGGATTCTCTTTGCAGCAGCTAAGTGAGACACCTTTGGAGCAGCCTGATATCTTGCACAAATGCTGTGGCAAACATGATATCTGGTCTACTAGCAGTGAGATACATCAGAGAACCAATGATTGCTCTATACTGATGTTGATCAGTATCCTCCCCCTCAAGGTCAGGGCAAAGATTATGGTTTCTGGGTATGGGTGTCTTGGCTGGTTTACAATCCTTCATTTCAAATCTATCTAAGATGTCTGAGACATACTTAGATTGACTGATGAAGAACCCTTCCTTCATCTGTTTCACCTGAATTCTAAGGAAAAAGTCCATTTTTCCCATGGAACTCATCTCAAACTTCTGCTTCATAATGCTTTCAAAGTCCTTGCACATTTGGTCGTTTGAAGAACCAAATATGATGTCATCAACATAGACTTGTACAAGCAAAATGTCTTCTCCACTCTTTCTGATGAAAAGAGTCTTGTCGATGGTACCTCTAGTGTATCCATTCTTCAGGAGAAACTGAGACAAGGTCTCATACCACAGCCTAGGTGGTTGGTGCAGCCCATATAGAGCATTATCCAGCTTGCACACATAGTTGGGGTGCTGTGGGTCTTCAAATCCTGGAGGTTGACACACATAGATTTCCCTATCTATATCCCCATATAGAAAAGCACACTTGACATCAAGTTGGTAGACTGTGAAGTTCTTGGATACAACATAAGCAAGAAAGATTCTAACTGCCTCAAGTCTTGCAACAGGTGCAAAGACATCAGTATAATCGATTCCTTCCTCCTGGGTGTATCCTTGAACTACTAGCCTTGCCTTGTTCTTGATAATCAAGCCTCTATCATCTTTCTTGTTCCTGAATACCCATTTTGTGCCTATGGGTACTTGACCAGATGGTAGTGGGCATAGATTCCAGACCTTTTGTCTTCTGAATTGAAGCAGCTCCTCCTGCATCGATTCAACCCAACTACTATCCTTTAAGGCATCTTCTACCTTCTTTGGTTCCATCTGAGACAGGAAGCATGAGTACAAGCAGACATTCCCATGATGAGTTTGTCCTCTTGTTCTCATACCCTCAGAGACATTCCCTATGATGTTCTCAGTTGGATGAGTGTTGTGAATCCTAAGACGAGGAATCACTTCCAGTTGCAGAGATAAGTCTAGGTTAGACATATTCTGATCAGGAACTGGATCACTCTGTCTAACTGCTGTTTTAGAGTCATTCAATGAGGACTGATTGAATGATTGAGAAACATCATCAATGGTTGGTTGTGAAGTAGTATTAACAGTTGCCTGTTCCTTCAGAATACCACTTCCCTCAACCTGGTGTTGTAGTGGATCACCTGAGGAACTTTGAGGTTGATCAAGTGATTCACTTGTTGAAGCTTCACTATTTCTGGAGATAGTTACACTGTCAGATCTATGAATAGTTGAAGCTTGTTGCCCTTCAGCTCTTGGAGAATTTGGAATAGGTCTGGAAAGCTCATATAGTTGACCTGCATCAGCATCAGCATCACTTTGAGCACCTGTTCCAGCTGAAACATTCTCACAAGATGGTTTAGAATAGTTTGGAAGCAATTCTAAATCAAAGATATACTCAGGTCCATTCCCCCTAACACAAGGAGTGTGCTCATTAACAACTATGTTGGATGACTCCTCAAATTGTTGATTCTTGATATTGTATACTCTATAAGCTTTGGAGCTAGAAGAGTATCCAATAAAGATAGCAGCATCCGACTTCTCAGCAAACTTTGCCAAGTTGTCCTTTGTGTTAAGTATGGGACACCTGCAGCCAAAGGACCTTAGAAAGCCAATGAACGGTGGCCTCTTGTTCCATAACTCATAAGGGGTTTTTCCATGGGGCTTCACTACAAGAACCCTGTTTTGCACATAGCATGCAGTGCTGACTGCCTCTGCCCAGAATGTTAGAGGCAGCTTTGAATCAGCTAACATGGTCCGAGCAGCCTCAATAAGTGTCCTGTTCCTCCTCTCAGCAACACCGTTTTGTTAAGGAGTTCTGGGAGCACTATATTGTCTGGCAATCCCTTTTGAGTCACAGAATGAGTCAAGAACGAAGTTCTTAAACTCAGTCCCTTGATCACTTCTAATGATCTTAACCTTGCGATCAATTTGATTTTCTATTTTAAGAATAAAAGATTTTAAAGTTTCAGCAGTTTCATCTTTACTTCTTAAAAAGAATACCCATGTAAATCTTGTAAAATCATCAACTATCGCAAGGCAATATGATTTCCTTCCAATGCTCATTATACTTGTGGGTCCAAAGAGATCCATGTGCAGTAAGTGTAATGGAGTAGTGATAGAGTTAACACATTTGGATTTATGAGATGATCTGTGTTGTTTCCCTTTCAGGCATGCAACACAGTTATCTTTGCAGAAAAATTCCTTTTTAGGCAAACCATGTACCAAGTTATTTTTAGCCAATTTATTCATTGTTTTAAAATTCACATGACACATGCGTTTATGCCATAGTGTTGACTCATCACTATCAGCTTTGGAAAGAAAGCATGATACTTCACCCATAGGAGAAGCATTGTTCATATCTAGCTTGTACATATCCCCTTTCCTGGGAGATCTGAGAAGCACCAATTCCGGAGGAATTGTCATCCCTGGTCTGAGGATAATGCTCTCATGTTCTGTGAAGAGCATCTGATGCTTCTGATCACAGAATTGAGAAACACTTCACAGATTATGTTCAAGCTGTTTGACAAAGTGAACTTTGTCAATGTTTATTCTGCCATTGGATATACTTCCTCTACCCGAAATATATCCTCCGGCCTCACCTCCAAATTGGACAGGCCCTCCATCAAAGTTCTGGAATTGTTGAAGGAGAGATCTGTTCCCTGTCATGTGCCTGGAGCATCCACTATTTACAATCCAGATATTGTTGTTCTTGTCAAATGGATGTCCCTGGACATAAGATGAGATGGTTAGTTTTGTTTGGAAGCCCAAGCCTTGCAGGTCTTGGGCACTTTCAAAGATAGTGACATAATTGAACCAAAAGATATGCAATGGGGTTCAATAGAGGTCATTGTTGAAGAAGAGGTTTGGGCTGCAGCATCTTCCTTGATCTTCCAATCCATCCTTTGGTTGATCTTTGAGGATGAGCTTGTTGAAGCTTTTGCAGCATGGTCTTCTTCCGAAGCTTCTCTCTTTTCGGAAGAAGCCTTCACCACCTTTTCTTCCGAAGTAGTCTTCTTCTGAGATGGTTTCAAGGGAGCCTTCTTGTTCTTCCGAACCTTAGAAGGTTTGGCTTCCGAAGCCATTTTCCCTTCGGAAGAAGCAGTTTCTTCTAAAAGCAACTTGGCTTCCGAGACCAACTTTCCCTTTTTCATCATTTGGACCTTTTGAAGTGGTCCAACTGAGAAACCTTCTCTGACTCCTTCATGTCTAACATTATTTGCATAATGTGTGCTTGCTGGATTGTAGTAACAATCTTTAGCCATGTGGTTGTGCAGACCACACATTATGCATGCAATGTTAGTCTTCTGGGAACTTGCAGGTTGCTGTTTCTTGGGTTTCTTCTCGTCATCAGCAACTTTCCCTTTCAACTTCTGATCCTTCAGTAGGACAGGAGTGCTGGTACTACACTCCTTTCCTGAATCGGGAGTACCTACCACTTGAAATCCGGCAGAGATGAAGACACCCTTTTGCTTTGGGTCGATCTTAAGCTTGGACTCTGCAACCTTCTTGGCAGTCCTTCTAGCAGCTTTAGCTCTGCTTCTTCTTGCCTTGGTGGTCAGGATTTGATCATCACAGGTGGAGATGGGTGTATCCTCCTGTTTCTCCCCTGTGGAGGCCACTATTTTCACTTCATCCTCTAGTTCCAATGGAGAAGGGTCAGCAGTTGGAACCTATTGCTCTTTAGTACCACATCTAGGTAGTCTAATAGACTCATAAGAGTGTGGTGGAGCTATTTCACTGGTTCCCAACCCTTCTTTGTTTTGATTAAACATTTTGGAATGAGAGGTTGATTCAAGAATAGTTTGGAAGCTTTGCTCAGCAATAGCTTGCTTCCTGGCCTGAGCCTCAGCTGTGACTAACTGGGCTTGAACTTCAGAAAGTTTGGAGATCAGATCTTTGATTTGAGTCTTATAGTTAGTCTTTTCATGTTTTAAAAGAGACACAGTTTTCTCTAACTCATCAATTTTCCTTTGATAGTCAGATTCAGCTCTTTTAAAGTCAGATTTTAGCACATTTAAAGACTCAACCTCAGATCTGATTTCCGAAATGTAATCCTTATACAGTTTAACTTTAGCAATACAGGCAGCAGTACAAAGATGTTCATATACCTGATCATCATCTGTTCCGGCCATGAGTGCTTAAGCGGGAGTCACATCCTGTATCATGAAGCTCCAGTCAACTTCCCGAGCAACAACAGCTGTTTCAGTTGACTTCTCTTCATGCTTGGGAGCAGTGGGATGTGTGGAGGCCTGTGGGGTTCCCGGGTTGTTCTTGGGAGCCTTGCATTCCCTAGCAAAGTGACCAAGTTGGTTGCAGTTGTAACACCTTGCTTTGCTCTTATCAAACCCAAACTTGCTGTTGACTGGGTTTTGAGGGAATTGCCTTCCAGTTCTCTTGAAGAACTTCTTCGCTCTGTAAGTTAAAAGAGCCATCTGCTGGACAATATCCATATACTCCACATCATCTGGACTGAAGCACTCAAGATCATCAAAGCAGTATTCAAAATCACCAGAGTGTCCACTTCCAGAGACAAAGGCACAACTATCCTGTGAAGAGTTGTGTTGAACCTTTTAAGACTTTGGAGTCTCAGGTAGAGTAATGTAAGGTCCGCTGTGTGAGTTGTCAGGGTAACATAGCAACTGATGTTGTGGTTCTATGGTTTCCCTTTCAACCACATGAAGGGCTGAACTCTATTGGTTATTGGAGTGACCAGAGGAGTTCTGCATGTTCATCTCCATCTGGAATGCACTTAGGATACCATACAACTCTGTCAGAGTAAGAGTCTTAAGGTCCGAAGTTCTCTTGATTACAACACAGTAATGTATCCATAGTTTAGGAAGTGAAGACATGAACTTCCTAACTATGTCTCCGTTCTCAAGAGCAACTCCAATATCCTCCAGAGTATCTACCAGCTCAACATACCTGAAGTATTGTTGAGTCAAGGTCTCACCGGCCTTGAAAGTAAAGTTCTCAAACTGCTATTTCAAGAGATCCTTCTTGTTCTCTTGGGTTTCCTTGGATCCTTCATACCTCAGCTTCAGTGCTTCCCATAAATCTTTGGCAGTTTTGCACTTCTTGAAGCGTCTGTAGACGGAGTTGGGGAGAGCAGTTTGGAGAGAAGGCATAGCCCTTTGATCCAGCTCTATTCTCTTCCTGTCTTATTCTGAGTAATCATCAACATCTTTTGGAATGATGCGATTACCAGTGGCAGAAGTGGTGCTTGGTATGAAAGGACCATTGACAATGGAGTCCCACATCCTTGAATCTTGACACTTGATGAAGCCTTCCATTCTGATGCACCATGTGTCAAAGTCTTCAGGGGTGATCAGTGGGGACTTGGTCATGGTACCAGTTTCCATATCAGCCTTGGAGAGAGCGGCCATTTGAGTGAGTGGTTTGTAGTGAGGAGTGAAAAACAGGTTGATTTGGATGGTAATATCTCACAATCAAGAGCCTGGTGCTCTGATACCAATTGCAGGATCGATTATGTGGGTGGTTTTTCCTCTCAACTCACTGTGAACAACACTCAGCAAGCAGTCTATGAAGAGTTGATCACAATATAACAAGTAACAAGCAGTAAGAAAATTAACACAGCAAGTAAATTTTCAAGGTACTTTTATATATTGCTTCTCAACTCAAAGGATTACAAGACACTTGGACTCAAATCGCTTATCTAAAGAGTTACAGGGAGAAGATATATATAATACTACCTACAGCCGGATATACTTTGATACCAGCTGGACACCTCTAACCTTACATCTATACTACAAGACTCTAGGTGAGGTCTTTCAGACATTTTGCCTGAGAGTAGGTAGTCAGGACATGTCCCTGACTTACCTTTTATCACCAACTAAAGTTGGTAACATGTACTATCATAAAAAGGTGAACAGTAGAATAAAGTATGGTCAACAACATGGCTCTTTAGGAAGATGCCATGCTGTATCAGAGGTCTGCAGCGGACTGTCAGGGACCATACTTTTATCTGCTGGACATAGCAATGTCTTCCGAAGGATAAAGTACTTCGGAAGAATAACTTCTTCCGAAGCCACTTATACTTCGGAAGACTGCATCTTCCGAGGCTTGGAGTCTTCTTTGTCTTCGGAAGCAGACTCTGTCTTCAGCTCTTTCATCAGACTTTGTCTTCGGAAGCTCAGACTTTGTCTTCGGAAGCTCTTTCAGACTTTGTCTTCGGAAGCTCTTTCAGACTTTCGGAAGATCTCTTGCTTGGCTTCGGAAGCCCTTCAATGTAGCACCAAAAATGACTATGAAGTGGTTTTGGTTGCACCAGCCTTATCATGATCCAACAAACTCCCCCTAGGCTGATGCTACCAAAACTTCACTTCTCTCTTCTTCTCAAAGCTCTCAGCACCAAGGAAAGTAAGTGTTTATCAGTGTCTTCATTCTTTCCTGCTGTGGTGCTGAGAATCTTGTACAGATCCTTGGTGGACAGAACCTCTACTCTGTCACCTTGGATTATGTGTACCCTCTGTTGTGGCCCTCTGAAAAGAGTTAGTTGATGGGAAGTATAGTCATATTCCCATCGAACTATTGGTTCCAATTCAGGACCTTCCACCATCTGTAGAAAGGCTGTGCCTTTGGTGGTTGATCTTTCCTTGTCTTCCACTCTCTTCAGCTTCAACTCTTCTTCAATCTTGGCTCTTCTACTTCGTTCAACCAAGTCGAGACCACTGATATGGTTTCTGATGTGTGCAGCAGTCTCAGAGTTGGAGGGATTGGAGAATGGCTTCTCTGCAAGCTCAGCAAGGTCGAATCTGCTGAGATGCAATAGAGAAGTGGCATTAAGCCTGTTGGTTTCACCATTCTCCCTTTCCACAACAAATTTGTGAGTAGGTTCATCGAACCTCCACTGGATTATAGCATTTCTAGGTCCAGGAGATTGACCAGAAATCCTGTCCTCTTTCCTGGTATCCAGCAGAGTCACCAGTCTTCTTCTTAGCCTCTTCTCCTCAGCATTGAGGATATCGGAGTTGAGACCAAGAAGTCTTGCAGCCTGGCCCAAGGTGTCTCTAGGCAACTCAAGAAATTGGCCTAGAGTGAGGGAGCTTGAAGAGTTATCAACATAGGTGATGTTGATAAGCTCTCCCTCACAGGAGATGCTGCTCAGGGTAGTGCAGTTGATGAGCCTCGTCTTGAACTCATTTATTTCCTCGAAGGAGAGATGTTGAGGAGGCTGAGGGGATGGTCTAGGTTGTTGTTGGGTAGGCTTAGGTTTAGTGGTTTTGGGTTGAGTCTTGGGTTTTAAGATAGGTAGTTTGGGTGGTTGAGGTGATGTGGTAGGTTTGGGTAGAGTTGTGGGTTGAAGGGTGAAGGTTTCATCAGTGGGTTCGGCTTTAATGGGAAAAGGAGTTGGTTCTGGTGTGGGTTGTGGCTGTGGTTGAGTGGCTGGGATTGAGACTGTTCCCTGTACCCTCCTGTACATCTCCCTTCTCTTCCCCAAACGGATGTCAGCTTTGATTTCACTGACTATCCGCTGGAGTGTTCTTTCGGACATAGGTCCCACCTGCCTACCAGAGAAGCCATGAGCCCGGAGATAGTCCTTCATCCAGGCTTTGTCAGTTGAATTCTTGGTGGCAGTGACCTCCTTCTCTTCTTCCCTCTTCCTCTTCACCTTCAACTTCTCCCTAGCAGCCTTCTTCCTTTCCTTCTCCATTTGATCCTGCTCTTTATTGTGGAGCAGCAGGATCATGTCATTGCTTGGCTTCGGAAGCCCTTCAATGTAGCACCAAAAATGACTATGAAGTGGTTTTGGTTGCACCAGCCTTATCATGATCCAACAGTTTTGGAATTATGCTTGGGTTGTTGAAGTTTATTTGAAAAAACAAGTAGGACGAAGTGATAGTGCAGCGGTAATGTTGTCAATGGAGCTGAACTACTAGAAGAGAGCGCTTAAGGGTGCCCATTGCCGTTTAAAAAATAAGTGAACAAATAAAATAGTTCAAAACATTATTTCTTTTGGTTGACTTGTAACGCCCGAAAATTTAAAAGTAAAGAAGGCAGGACAAAGTTCTCACGCGAAGAAGGTAAGGTAGGAAAAGTTATCACGCGAAAAGAGGTTCTCGCGTGAGAAGTTTGTGCGAAAAGTATGGCTAGGTATAAATAGCTGGGAACACCCATGTCTGACCCATACACGAGCGAAAAGTACTGCTGGTAGAGAAAAGGAACGACTGTTTAGAGAGAGAAAGTGAAGAACAAAGGTGTTTAAGGTACGTAACTCATGTAGTAACTCGTGTTATATACTAGGAACCGATTATTGATGTATGTAAAGCATAGTTTTGTAGTTTTCACTCAGTAAAGGCTTCGGGAAGGTCGTGTTTGAGCTAAACCTTCACGATATGAGTCTCTAGTCCGCTTTTTACACATGATTTTATGTTTTGGGGGCTATTACGCATACTAAAATGTTTGTTTCATTCTTATATGATGTTGTTTATGTGGTTAAGCATGTTAGAACAGTCTTAGACACGATAAGTTATGTGACTGGGTGGGAACCAGTAGTTTTCGCGCGAGCAGTTCAGTGTACGGTACAAAATTTGAATCTAGGAAGTTCTCTCGCGAAAGGGAATAGTTCTCGCGTGACAGGAAGTTCTCGCACGATAGTATGTTTTTGCGCGATACATAGCTTTTCGCGTGACTGTTATGATGTAATGCGTAGGATTTGAATATGGCAATGTTCTCGCGCTAGAGGCTAGTTTTCGTGTGAGATGATGTTGATGATTTTCTAAGTTTTCGCATGACCTACTGTGATGTTTGTGATGTCTTATCTTTTAACGATGCAATGGTTTTTAAACGACATGTTTTACGATGTGACTTTACTTGGTATGTATGAATGTATAAGTAAAGTATTATGTAATTAAAGTGAAAAATAATGATGATGTAAAGTGGAACGTAATGAACGAATAAAAGTCTTGCAAGCAAAATGAATGGAGGTTGATAACTAAATGAGGTAGTTGTTTGCTCAACTGTATGCGGTTTAGCTAACCCTTGAGAGCACATAGATCCAATCTTTGTGATTGACCAAGATGTGATGAGATCCTTGCAGCTTACCCCGGTACTGTGTCGGCTATTGAGCATTAGGGGTGTTCTAATTCGAATATCCGAAATTCGGATATCCGAAAATTTCGGATAGTGGATTCCACTATCCGAATCCGAATCCTAAATTTCGGATATCCGTTCAGATATCGGAATTCAAAAAAAATTGTATTATTTAGTAAATTTTATAAAAATGTAATAATTTTTATTGAAGTTTTTATCGGATATCCAAAGTTTTTTATGAAAGTGTCCGAAATAATCTAAAAATATCCGAAATATTTAATTAATATTTAATATTTTTAAATTTTTATAAAAATAGTTTGGATATTTTGGATATTTCGGATATCCGAAATATCCGAAAATTCAGATAATCACTATCTGAATCCGAATTCGAAATTTCGGATATCAGAAAATTTCAGATATCCGAATTTTGGATTTTCGGATATTTCAGATTCGGTTTCGAATTCGGATATTTTTGAACACCCCTATTGAGGATGACATAGGGGTTTACTTATAAACCTTGGCACAGTAACGGATTTTGCATGACGTGGGGGTAAAGCATATGGCAGGATCTAAATAAAGATGAACGATGTTAATGAACGAAAATATGAAATGTACGATCACTAATAATGGGAACGATGATGAATGATGATGAAAAGATAATAGATAATTATTATCAAGATGTATGTATGATGTATGATCACGTACGAATATAAAGGAAGTAAAGTATTTTCTCTGACTTTTTATATGCATAGTAGTTGGCAGGTAATTATTGATGCTGAAGAGGTGCGGGCATGGATGCATAAGCTACTAGGGATGATTCAAGTATGGCATCCACATTTTTAAGAAAAGTTATTGTCTTAACATGATTTTTGAGATGTATATTTAACAGTTTGATGATTTGACTTGCTTTTTGTTATTAATGAAAAGTTTAAATTTCGCTGCAAATGTTATGTTTTAAATGTTTTATGCGATGAATGACCAACCATAAACGTTTCAGGAATGGGGACTTATAAGTTGGTATCAGAGCCAAAGTTTAAGAGAATTTGGTAAATTATTTTCATACCTAAAACTTAAACTGAAAATGGGATAAAAAGGGAAGGGATGCCAGTCGTAGTAGCTACATGCCTGCAGGTAAATGTTTAATGTAAACGTTTATGTACGTTAATAAAAAAAGGAATTATGTGCATGAGCAATGTGGTTTATGTGCCCTTAGTACATTTGGATACTGATGTAGTCAGGATCGGAGACGCTTAGGGAATGAACATTAAAGTAAGTGGCTAATCACAATTCGTCACTGTAATTAGGGACTTACTATACTTGACATAATTCGGGCTACTACCTTGAGTGACTGTGTTGGTGTTTGAATCTTATAGCATTTAGAGATAGTTGGCGGGAGATCTTCAAAGGCCTCATGAGGTGGAGTTTGTGATGGACGCGGTGCGGGGCCGCGTGTCATGAGGAACAGGGCTAGGACTGCCGAAATGACACTTAAAGAGCCCGAGCTTAATCACCATGAAGGCGGTGATGAGAGTGCTAATCTGAGGGCCTTAATCACCATGAAGGCGGTGATGAGAGTGCTAATCTAAGGGCCTTAATAAAGGAGGGTCATCAGGTCATGCAGACGATTCTACCGTCTGTGGTGATTGCGGTTATTAGAGCCGTGTGAGAGGCTGAAAGAAAAAGGAGAAGGAGAAGATTGTGGGGGGAAGGGACAAAGAGGGAAGAGAGCGGGAGAAACCAGAGGCTGAAACGGTTGTTTCCAATAATGATGAGGAGGAGGTAGTTGTGCAGGAAACTGTAAAGAGGTGCAACTATGTGGTATTCCAGAGATGCAAACCCCTGACTTTAGATGGGAATAGGAGTGCTACTGTTGCTCACCGATGAGTGAGTGACATGGAGGCTATGTTGGATATCAACGAGTGCAGGAAGCAACAGAAGGTGAAGTTTACTACCCACTCGTTTGTGGATTCAGCTTTATACTGGAGGGACAACCTTGTCCAGGTTCAGGGTAGCAGGGCCATTACCAAGATGAGGTGGCCAAAATTGAAGAAATTGGAGATCGAGGAGTTTCGTCCTCACACGGAACTTGACAAAGTTAAGAGGGAGTTCATGCAGCTAGAGGCGGAACCATGACACGCCAGTAGCATACGACGAGGTTCAAAGAGATGGCAAGGCTAGTGTCGGACTAGGTGACACCCATGTCACGAAAGATAAATAGATACATCCAAGGTCTGCCGGCGGATATCCACAGACACATGATGGCCGCTCGGCCAGATACGTTTAGGTCGATGGCCGATCTGGTAGGCGGGCTGTATGATGAGCGAGAGGTGATGGCGGTAGTGGATACAAAGAAGAAATGGAGCAAAGGGAATGGGAAGCGGTTTAACAGTGGTGGTTTTGTGGCTGGTGGTAAAAAGATGAAGGTTGATGATCGAAAGGTGTTAACAGGGGGAGGAAAGGCATGCAAGAAGTGCGGGAGGAGCATATAGGAGAATGCAAGTAGGGATCGAAACTCTGCTTTTTGTGTGTGTGAGAGGGCCACATGGTAAGGGATTGTCCCATGTGGAATGATTTAACTGCGGCGAAGGAGGGGCATATGAGCAAAGACTACAAGAAACCAAGGGCTAAGAGCTTCGAGGCAAGGAAGGGGACTGAGAAGGAGAAGGAGGGGCAGAGGGCTAAGCCAGGGTGTTCACTATGACCATGGAGAGGCTAGGGTGGACCTCGACATTATGTCAGGTACATTCCTAGTAAACAGAACTTATGCCTTTGTGCTTTTTGATTCTGGTGCTAGTAGGAGATTTATTTCTATTGCCTTCTCTGATATGTAGAAACTACTATAGGTAAGTCTAATAGGATTTCTGATGTGGTAGAGGATTATGACATAGAGTTGGAAGGCAATAGGTTCTCTTCTAGATTGTTCATGATGCCCTTAGGTGGATTTGATGTAGTCCTAAGGATGGATTGGCTAGTAGTCTACAAGGAAAATATTATGTGTTGCAAGAAGATGATTCGATTGATTGCGCCCAATGGGAGTTTGCTGAAGATTTATGGCGATAAGGTTCGCACGGTCCCGAAAGTAATCTCGATGGTGGTGGTAGAGAAGTGTATGAGGCATGGATGTGGTGCATTTCTGGCCTATATGAAAGATGTAGATGTGGCAGTACCACGACGGTCAAATGTACTGGTCATGTGTGACTTTCTAGACGTGTTCTCAGAAGATCTATCAGGTGTGCCACCTGACTGCGAGATCGAGTTCCAGATTGATCTGATACCCATTGCCCACCCTGTTGCTAATGCGCCGTATCGTCTAGCTCCATCTGAGATGAAGGAATTATGACTCAGCTGCAAGAGTTGCTATATAAGGGGTTCATTTGACCGAGTATCTCTCCATGGGGTACTCCAGTCTTATTTGTAAAGAAGAAGGATGGTAGTATGAGGATGTGCATCGACTACGGTGAGTTGAACAAGTTGACGGTAAAGAATTGGTATCTGTTACTGAGGATTGATGACTTGTTTTATCAGCTCCAATATGACAGTTAGTTCTCAAGGATAGATCTCCGATCTGGTTACCATCAACCGAAGGTGAAGGAGCAGGGAATTCCTAAGATAGCTTTTCGTACATGATATGGACACTATGAGTTTGTCGTGATGTCTTTTGGTTTAACCAACGCGCCACCTGCTTTTATGGACTTGATGAATTAGGTGTGTTGACCTATGCTAGATAAACCAGTGATCGTGTTTATTGATGAGATCCTGATTTACTCAAAGAGCAAAGAAGAGCATGCTAGTCACATCTGTGAAGTGTTGGAGACGCTTAGAAGGGAGAAGCTGTATGCCAAGTTCTCCAAAATGCATGTTCGGGTAACACGAGGTTCGGTTTTTGGGTCATATGGTCAATCCTAAAGGGATTATAGTAGACCCGGCGGTGGTTGAGACTGTGATGCAATGGAAATCTTTAAAGACGCCATCCGAGTCCATAGTATCTAGGTTTGGCTGGTCACTACAGGAGGTTCGTCAAAGATTTATCCAAGATAGCTTTACCATTGACTAAGTTGACCCGTAAAGACGTGAAGTTTGTATGGGATCTAGAGTAGGGTGCTGGATTAAATGAGTCTGGTGCAACCAAAACTATACTTAGAAGATCTTGAGTGCAACTGAACAAAGACTTCTGAAGACAAAGATGCACTTTCAAATCTATGTTGAAGATCTTCCGAAGCATAGGGATGAAGAACTTCCGAAGGAAGAACCTAGTCTTCCGAGACTAAGTAGTTCTCCTTCCGAAGTAAACACTTTGAAGATTCAAGATAAAGTCTTCTGAAGAACAAAAGTCATGAAGACAAGCAGAAGTCTTGGAAGAAGTTATTTCTTCCGAAGTATAAATGGTTTCTGAAGAACTTATTCTTCCGAAGCCATTTAACCTTCAGAATAACTAACTATGAACCAGTGGATATAAGTAAGGTCTGATTGACATATGCTGCCAACTCTGATATACTGCATGGTGTTTTCCTACACCCATGTAGTTGACCATACTTTATTCCAGTGTTCACCTTTTCTAGTTAGTACAGTTACCAACTTTAGTTAGTAATAAAAAGTTAAGTCATGGACATGTCATGACTACCTAATCTAGGATAGTATTTTATCTTAGATACCTTACCTCTAGCAATGTAGTATTAGTTTAGATGTAAGTTCCAGCTGCTTTTTCAAGTATAACCGACTGTAGATCGTAGTATACATATTTTCTCAATGTAACTCCTTTAGTATGCTTTGTAAGAGTCTTGTAATACTCATTTGAGAAGTAATATATACAAGTATCTTGAAAAACTATTTCTTGTGTTCATTAACTTAGTATATTATCATTAACTTAGTTAGAGATTCTACATCGCCAAAGCGTGAGACTTTGTGAGTTTGTGAGGAAATATTTGTGTTGAGAGACAAACACCGATCCTGCAATTGGTATCAGAGCTTTTTAGGCTCTTGATTGTAAGATCTAACCATCCTAAATCACCGTTGTTTCTTCACACTCACTCACTCTACAAAAAAAAATGGCCCGCAACCAGAAATACTCTGAGACTAAGATAGGAACCATGACTAAGGATCCTATTGTTACTCCTGGTAATTTTAGGAGCTGGTGTCAACGTATTGAAGGTTTCATTGAGTATCAAGACAGTCGGATGTGGAGGGTCTGTCACTCATGGTCCATACAAGCCAAAGGTGGCATCACCAATTGGTGGGTGCCATGATTGAAAAGGTTGTTGAAGACTAGTCCGATGAGACTTCAAAAGAATGGACATTGATAGCAAAGTAATGAATGTGCTGCTCACAGCCATACCAAACTCCATAATGGTAGGCTTTAAAGACTGCAAAACAACCAAAGAACTCTTTGATGTACTCTGGTTCCTCTGAATCCAAAGAGTCCAAGAAGAATGTACTAAAGTAGAAGTTTGAAACTTCACTTATATTATTGGTAAGGCCTTAAGCCAACAATACTTCATGGACTTAATCACATCTCTTCAGTCCATGGGAGTGACTCTTTATAAGAGATACATAATAAGAAAGTTCATGAGTGCACTTACTCATGAATGGACTTTCTATTGTGTCTCTGTCAAGAGAACTAAGAATCTAAACACACTCACCATGACCGAACTATATGGGATACTTGATGGATAACGTATGGTAATGGTGACTCAGACGGGCCATCAAATGAACAGAAGCTCAAACCCACTTGACAGCAATGCTCTACATGTTGCTGAAGGATCAAGAACTCCCCAGCCCCAGATGTACCTGAACTACAATCAACAGCCATCATACTCCTCCGGGTCTTACCTCATATTTCCTGAGACTCCTAGGTCTTAACAAGCTCAACAAAATCCTTTCTATGATAGTTGTGCTTTTGTTTAGGAAATGAACACTCCGGAGATTTTCAATTATGTTTTGATGATCTAAAGTGTTTTAGCCCAGACGATGTTGAAACATGGATATTGTCCAACATATGGCTCTTTTAACCTACATAGAAAATAAGTTCTTTAAGATAACTGGAAGGCAATTTCCCCAGAACCTAACCAACTTTGGGTTTGATAAGTCAAAGGCCAATTGTTACAACTGTAAGCAAACTAGTAATTTTTCAGGGGAATGCAAAGCTCCTAGATGTGAACATACTAAAATTAGATTTTAAAATAGTAGAATCTGACTATAAATTCAAAATTAAAGGTAAGAGAAAATTGTATCATCTTTAGAACATAAAAACTCAAACTAAAGGGATCAAATAAAAAACTTAGTATCCAAGTTGCTGAGGCTCAATCCCAACTAGTAATAGCTGAGGCTAAAGCAAAGAAGTATGCTATTCAAGAGCATAACTTCAATACTATTCTTGCATCATCCTCGCACTAAAAAGTATGCTATCAAAACAAGAGTGGGTTGGGAACTAATAAAACTGCTCCACCACACTCTTATTTGTCTATAAGATAGCCAGTATGTGGTACTTATGAGCAAGAGGTTCCAACTGCTGACCCACCACACATTGAGAAGAAGAATAATGTAATAATGGTGACCACCACAGTGAAGGAGAGGGTAGAAAACCTCATGCACACAACTGATGATGAACCTCTGGCCACCAAAGATAGAAAGAATATGATTAGAGCAGCAACAAAAACTGCTAAGAAGGTGACTGAGTTTGAAATAAAAATAGACCCAAAGCAAAAAGGTGTATTTATCTCAGCTGGATTCCAAGTGCTTGGAAACCCTAATTCAGGAAAGGAGTATAGTACGAGTACTCCTATCCAGCTGAAGAATCAGAAGTTGAAAGGGAAGGCTGTTGAAAAAGATAAGAAATGCAAGAAACAACAGCCCACATTCCCTATCAAAGCTAGCATTGAATGCATAAGCTGTGGGTTGCATAACCACATGGCTAAAGATTGTTACTACAATCCAGCAAACACACATTATGCAAACAATGTTAATAAAGAAGGAATCAAGGATGTTTTAACATTTGGACCCTATTATTGGTTCAAGTGTTAAAGAAAGGAAAGCTTTTTTCCGAAGTCAAGTTGCTTTTGGAAGAAACTCATTTTTCCAAAAGGAAAATAGCTTCAAAAAACAAGCCCAAGAACAAGCAAAGGAACAAAAGGAACCCTTTAAAATCTTCCAAGAAGATGACTGCTTTGGAAGAAAGGGTGGTGATACCTTCTTTCAAGAATAAAGAAACCTCGGAAGCAAGTTCAGCAGCACAAGCCTCTTCAGGCTCATCTGCATTGATCAACCATAGGATGGGATGGAAGATCAGACAAGATGCTGTAGCTCAATCCTCTTCTTCACAAACCATAACTGAAACCCCATGTATATATTTTGGTTCAATTATGTCATCTACATTGAAAGAACCCAAGACCAATAAGGCATGGCTTAGAATAGTAACTAATCATTTCACTTTTTGTGTAGGGACATCCATATGACAAAAATGGAAACATTTAGATTGTGGATAGTGTATACTCTTGGCGCATGACTGGGAACAAATCACTCCTACAATAATTTTAACATTTTGATGGAGGTCCTGTTTAATTTGTAGGTGAAGCCGGAGGATACATTTCTGCAAGATTGGTGTTTCTCTCTCAACATAATATTTTCCTCATAAACTCAGTAAGTCTCACTCGTTTGATGTTGTAAAATCTCTAGCTAAGTTGATGATAATATACTAAGTTAATAAAAACAAGAATTGTTTTTTCAAGAAACTTGTATATATTACTTCTCAACTCAGTATTACAAGACTCTTACGAAAGCATGCTAAATGAGTTACAGATAGAAACTATATGTACTACTATCTACACCGGTTATACTTAGAAAACCAGCAAGAACTTACATATAAACAAATACTACATTACTAGATGTAAGGTATCTGAGATAAAATATTTCCCTAGATTAGGTAGTCATGACATGTACATGACTTACCTTTTGTTACTAACTAAATTTGGTAACTGCACTAACTTAAAAAGGTGAACAATGGAATAAAGTATGACAACTACATGGGCATGGGAAAATGCCATGCGACATATCATAGTTGGTAGCATGTGTCAGTCAGATCATACTTATGTCCACTGGTTCATAGTTAGTTCTTCCAAAGTTTAAAGGGCTTCGGAAGAATAAGTTCTTCCAAAACCATTTATACTTTGGAAGAGATAACTTCTCCTGAGACTTGTGCTTGTCTTCATTACTTTGTTCTTCAGAAGTCTTTGTCTTGAATATTCAAAGTGTTTACTACGGAAGGAGAACTGCTTAGTCTCGGAAGACTGAGTTCTTCCTTCGGATGTTCTTCATTATTATGCTTTAGAAGATCTTTAACATTTCTTTGAAAGTGCATCTTTGTCTTTGGAAGTATTTGTTCAGTTGTACTTCGAAATCTTTTAAGTGGAGTTTTTGGTAGCACCAACCTTATTTGATCTAACAATTTCTGGTAAAGGTAGTGTATCCAATGGTATGTTAAAAAAGGACAAAGTACACTTTGTCAAACAACTTGAACACAATCTCTTGAGTGTTTCTCAGTTTTGTGATCAAAAGCATCAAATGCTCTTCACAGAGCATGAATGCATAATCCTCAAACCCGGGATGACAATTCCTTGGGAATTGGTGCTTCTTAGATCTCCCAGGAGAGGGGATGTGTACAAGCTAGATATGAACAATGCTTCCTCCCTGGGTGAAGTATCATGCTTTCTTTCCAAAACTAATATTGATGAGTCAACTCTTTGGCATAAAAGAAAATGTCATGTTAATTTTAAACAAAGAATAAGCTGGTTAAAAATAATTTGGTAAATGGTATGCCTAAAAAGGAGTTTTTCTATAAAGACAACTGTGTTGCTTGCCTAAAACAGAAGCAACATAACGCATCCCACAAATACAATGAAGTTAATTACATCACTACTCCATTACACTTATTGCACATGAATTTATTTGGTCGCACAAGTATAATGATTATATGAAGGAAATCATATTGAACTTGTGATAGTGGATGATTTTACAAGATTCATATGGGTATTCTTTTTAAGAACTAAGGATTAAATAGCTAAAATGTTAAAATGTTTTATTCTTAAAATAGAAAATAAAATTGATCATATGGTAAAAACAATTAGAAGTGATCAAGGGACTGAGTTTAAGAATCAAGTTCTTGAATCATTCTATACCTCAAAAGGGATTACCAGAAAATACAGTGCTCCTAGAACTTCTCAACAGAATGGTGTTGTTGAGAGAATGAATATGACACTTATTAAGGCTGCAAGAACTTTGTTAGCTGATTCAAAGTTGCCTCTAACTTCCTGGGCAGAGGCAGTCAGCACTGCATGTTATGTGCAGAACAAGGGTTCTCATTATTAAGCCCTATGGAAAAACCCCTTATGAGTAGGTGTACCATACTTAACATAAAAGACAATTTAGCAAGATTTTCTGAAAAGTAGGATGATGCTATCTTTATTAGGTATTCCTCAAGCTCTATAGCCTATAGAGTATACAATATTAAGAATCAACAATTTGAGAAATCATCCAATATTGTTTTAAATGAGCACACTCCTTGTGTTAAGTGGAATGGCCCTTACCATGTCTTTGACTTAGAATTGTTTCCCAACTATTCTAAACCATCTTGTGGGAATGTTTTAGTTAAAACAGGAACTCAAAATGACTCCTCTAATGATCAGGTATTTGAGTTACCCAGACCTATTCTAATTTCTCCAAGAAGACATGAAGAGCAAGATCCTACTACTGCAAGTCCTGAAAGCTTAAATATCACTAGTTGAAATCAGTTGAACCTCAAAATTTATCAGCTGATAATTCTAACTATCTACGCCAAGCTGATGAAGACAGTAATCTGGAGGAACAGCCAACTGTTAATGTTGCTTCACAATAAAACACAATTGATGTTGTCACTCATTCATTCAATCAATCCTCATTGAATGAGTGTGACACATCATCTGGAACCAATGTTCACAATCCTGAGCAACACTTTTCAAACTTGGATCTATCTATGCAACTAGATGTGATTCCCAGGCTCAGGATACATAACACTCATCCAGCTAAAAACATCATTGGGGATGTCTTAGAAGATGTGAGAACAAGAAGTCAGACCCATAATGGGAATTTCTACTTGTACTCATGCTTTCTCTCCTAATTGGAACAGAAGAAGGTGGAAAAAGCTCTCAAGGACAACAATTGGGTTGAAGCAATGCAAGAGTAGTTGCTTCAATTCAAGAGACAAAAGGTGTGGAACTTATGCCCATTGCTACCTGGTCAAGTCCCTATTGGCACGAAGTTGTGTTTTGCAATAAAAGAGATGATAGAAGTTTGATCATCAAGAACAAAGTCAAAGTTGTTGTTCAAGGATACACACAAGAGGAAGGGAAAGATTACACTGATGTCTTTGCACCCGTTGCAAGACTTGAGGCTGTGAGAATTTTCCTAGCTTTTTAGCATCCAAGAACTTCACAGTCTATCAAGTTCATGTCAAATGTGCATTTCTATATGGGGATATCGATATAGAAATCTATGTTTGTCAGCCACTTAGATTTGAAGACCCACAACACCCCAACTATGTGTGCAAACTGGATAAAGCTCTTTATGTGATGCACCAAGCACGTAGGTTGTGGTTTGAGACACTGTCTTAGTTTCTTTTGAAGAATGGCTACACCAGAGGCCCCATAGATAAGACATTATTCATAAAGAAGTCTAGGAAGGATATGTTGCTTGTACAAGTATATATTGATGACATCATATTTGGTTCTTTAAATTACCAAATGTGCAAAGACTTTGAAAGCATCATGAAGAGGAAGTTTGAGATGAGTTACGTGGGAAAGATGGATTTCTTCCTTTGAATTCAAATGAAGCAGATGAATGAAGGGTTATTTATCAATCAGTTTAAGTATGTCAAAGACATCTTAGAAAATTTATGAGGAAAGATTGTAAGCCAGCCAAGACACCAATAAAAAGAAATCACAATCTTTGTCCTTATTTCAAGGGAGGGGATACTGATCGCCATCAATACAGGACAATCTTTGGATCTCTAATGTATCTTACTGCAAGTAGACCTGATATCATGTTTGCAACCTGCATTTATGCAAGATATCAGGCTGCTCCCATGGTGTCTCACCTAATTGCTGTCAACAGAATCCTTAATACCTTAAAGGGGCTCCCAGACTAGGACTTTGGTATCCTAAGAACAAGGATTTCAACTTTTATGGATACACTGACAATGATTATGGTGACTGCAATATTAACAAGAAATCCATATTAGGAGGATGTCAATTTCTTGGTGGACGGATCATCTCTTGGCAATGCAAGAAGCAACCATGTGTCTCTACATCAATTGATGAAGCTGAATACAATGTTGCTGCAAGCTAATGTGCTTAGCTGCTATGGATTTAAAATCAGATGTTAGACTATGGTTTTAACTTCATGGAGACTCCTATCCACATAGAAAACAAGAGTGATATTTCTATCACTGAAAATCCAGTCAAGCACTCCAAGACAAAATATATCAACATCAGGTATTATTTCATTCAAGATATAAATGAGAAAAACTTGATCAAACTAGTCAAAGTTGATTCAAATGAACAATATGTTGATTTGTTCACCAAAGCCTTTGATGAACAAAGATTTAAGTATTTAGCTATGACTATTGGGATGATTAACAATGACTAATCAATCTCTTTTGAAATACTTGTGAAAATATGTCTTATCTAAATCGTCTATTTACAATTTAAGCCCTATTACAAAAAGTTTTCTCCAAAATTTTCTAAGTATAAATTCTTCTGAAGAGAAATTTACCCTCGGAAGAGACCTTCATTTATCTTCAGAAGGCAAATTTCTCCGCATAACTATTCTCTTTTGAAGAGTTTTTCGCCTCGGAAGATTATTAGATCAAAATTCAAATTTCCTTCCGAACACTACTAACTTCTTCGCTCAGAAGAACACTTTACTCTCAGAAGCAAATCTATCTTCAAGACATATTCTGCTTCGGAAGGAAAAGTAGCATCGGAAAACAATCGGGATAGAGAAACACAAGTGTTCTCTCGGAAGCAATTTTACTCTCAGAAGAGAACTTTACTGTGTAATGGAATTCTTTGGGCCCCAATCTATAAAAAGTAAGATTTTACTGATGATTGTTAGAATATTTTAAAAGGTCTTTCTTACTGCCTATGTTAAATCAAAAACCCAAACATTCTTTCACCTTATCGGTTTGTTTTTTTAACCACCGTTTAAAACTTTTAGACAATCTTTCTTTACTTTCTTTACCACTATAAAAGCCCTAAAATTTCCGTTGTCTTCTTCACTTACTCTCAAATTACTAGTCTCAAACTCCTTCAAACTGAATCTTTACCAAAACAACGGCCTTGTATCCCTAGCATAACCAAGTCGCCATCCTTGACTCTTCAAGGGATGCCGATTTTGTCCCAATCATCCAACTCCTAAACCAATCTGCGTACTTCACTATTCTAACCATTAAACCCACTATCTACACAAACCATATGGTTGATTTTTTGTCCAGTGGTCAAAATGAAATACTCAACGGTCAAAGGGTTATCTGTTCTAGAGTATGCGGACAGGGGATTACAATTAGTGAAACCACTATCAGGGAGCATCTTGAGCTTCATGAAGTGGACGCCCCCACCGAGTTCCCCAAACTAGATTTGGAAGCTACCTATACCCAAATGGGATAGGGAGGAGATATCAGCAAGTCAACATTCTACAAGTTAAACTTCTCCTACAACTGGAAGTTCTTGTTGCACGTCATCCTGCACAGCTTGTCCAACAAGTCTGGGGGATGGGATCAAATCCCGTATGATCTAGGCTGCCTAGTCCACGGGTTGATAAAACGCCTCAGATTCAACTACTCTAGGTTTGTGCTAATAACTTAAGACGTAATCTCACTAAGAATATATTTTACATGTATGTTAGGTATATCCAATACATAATCAATTGTGAGCTAGATGAGGATAACCTAGAATATGCAAATGTTCTAGTTGTTCCCGAAATGAGGCCGGGTATCATTAAGATGTTGAAGATATCCACCAACTTCACGGGAAGGTTCACTAACCTGCTTTCAAGTATGCTTGAGCCAATGGCTCCTGGTGACATCCCTGCATACCTACCAGGTGATGAACCCAACACCAGACACCACCACTTCACTGCCAACTATTTATTCCCACCCTATCAAATTCACATTCCAAAGACGCCCCAAAAGAACCATTGTTCAATCTATTCTGATTGAACAAGTCCCCTCTGTTCAAACTAATAAGGCTAGAGTGTAACAAACGGCACCCATTTAGCCAGAGGTCCAACCATCCTCTACCATTGACCTTAATATCAGTGTTGAGTCTCCTCGGTCTCAACCTGATGAGCCTATAGCCCTAGCTTCAAGCCCTCAGGGTGAGTCCCAACACTCCTCTGAGCATCCAAAAAAGGACACCCATATTATTGGCTAAATGCCACTGGATGTTGACCAAGGTCCCGGGTCATTAGGTGTAACTTCCATATCCTTCACTGACCTATTAATCCAATCTGATAAAGATCTTATGTTTCATCAGGGCCATGATGTTCATCTACCATACCACTCTCCAGATAAACTGAGCATAAGGGAAGCTCTAATTTCTAGCCCACATCATTAAAAATCTCAAGGCCAAACTAGCTGAGACATAGATTTATAAGTCTATTAGGCATGTACCTGTTCAAGTCTCTTTAAGTTCTTCCTCTAGCTCATCTACTTCTCAAGATGATGTTACCAAAAAGGGGGAGAATGTAAAGAGACAAAGTCATGAGGAACCTACCCTGGCTTTCTCAACTCTATTTTAAATCTATCCTACAAAACAATACTCTACAACCATCTTCCCTCTGCCACCACCCATATCCATTTAAGTGGACCCTAGGATGCTTATTGATCTTCATAGATTCATAACCAAGTATCTTATAAGCTCCTCACTTGAATAACCCTCACCCTATGTTGCCATAGCCTACTTTGGAGCTAAAGAGCTTTAAAGGTTGAATGCACCACCTACCACTGATAAAGAAGTTGGTCAACCTATGGTACGTATTGAACCTGAGATTGACTTTGAAGGGGAAATAAGGACTCATGGTCTAGCAACTGAATCGGTTGGGACAGGTGGTGATAAATTCAAGTTACGGAAGGGATCATGGAAATATCATCTTTATCTGATGATTGCTTATCACAGAATCTATTCTTGATCTAGCCTATGAGGTAAACAGTGAGGACCTTCTCAAAATCCTTCTCTCTCCAACACCACAAGTTCAACCCCACTCTCCTAAACCTGAATCATCCAAGCTAGAATCTCCAAAGGCTGAGTCTTCCTCATATCCTAAAGGAAAATGGAAGATGACTGCTGAAGATATTCTTGAAGAGGAAAGGTTTGAAAAGCTAAAAAAAAGATACACTCGACACTGGGAAACTGCTGGCTGCATGTAGCAAGGCCGCAACAGTAACTCAAGAGTCTATTAACAACAGAAGAAAAGTGGAAGAGATAGATAGGCTCATTAATCTAAGAGTAGAAAATAAAGAAATACTCCTACTCCCACTTGATGAGCTTGTTAAATTAGAGAAGGGAACCCTGTTGGAAAAGGAGAAGGAGGAAGCAGCAAGGTTGGCTGAAGAAGAGGATAAGAGGAGAAAGAAAGAAGAGGCTGAGCAAAGGAAGAGGTCAGAGATGATAGCCTTCTTATAGTCAAAGGCCTATTCTCTGGAGGAGCTGACTCCTCATGAAAATGAGACGATCTTCTTTCTTTTCTATAAAGAACAAGATAATATCAATAAGGAGAGGATGAAGGCTACTAGAGAGAGGTTGAAGGAGAAGAAGAAGAATAAGGAGGAGGCCCAACTTGTAGCTGCCAAGAAGGTGGGAGACAAAGCATGGATGAAGCTTATCTCAGGGCCTATGACTTCATTGGTAAGTAAGTAGGTCCCATGTCTTAGAAGACCCTACAGTGACATATCAGTGATATCAAAGCTGACAATCGCTTAGGAAGAAGGAAGGCGGTATATCAAACTCAAGGTATATAGATGATGGTACCCAAACCAACACCCAAACCACAACTAACAAAACCTAAGCCTACACCTCTTCCCTTTCTTATCAAAACTAAACCAACTACTAAACCGTACACCCTAAACCTACACCATTAGCCTTACCTCCACCCTCATCCACTGCCTCTCAACAACCACTACTACTACTCATCCTAAAACCCAAAACATAACCCAAAACCTAACCATTACCCAATCCATCCTCTGAACCATCTGAGCCTCTGACCATAGAGGAATTTAAGGAGATCAAGAGGAAGCTCATTAACTACACAACATTGAGCGACACGTCATGTAAGGAAGAGTCCATAAGACTGAGATACATTGATGGCTCTTCCTTCTTCCTTATAGGAGATGCATTCCTTGATCTGCCCTTGGGAACACTGGACCAAACTCTTCAACTCCTGGCTACAAACTCAGACTCCCTCAAGGAAGAATAGAAGAAACTGAGAAGAAGACTGGTGACTCTACTGGATACCAGGAAAGGGGACAAACTGCCAACCATGCCCCTTACTCCTAGGAGGAAAATTGTCCAGTGGAGGTTTGATGAACCTTCTAACAATTTTGTTGGGGAAAGGGTGTAAGGCCTCGATCCCAGACACCTCACAGTTGGTCATTCATCACACATAAAACATACGATTAATTAAAACATTGTAGCGGAAATTGATTTAAAACCATTTCATATATATATATATTAATGACCACTTTTCCAAAGTAATACAATACGGTTAAAGTTACAAAATATTATAATTGCAATACATCACAAAAATGTCATTGTTAAATGAATGGATGCCATCCCAAAAACGCCAAGTAGCTGCCCCTTGCCATCCTCAACAACTTTTACCTACCAACTGGAAAACACATAAAAGTCAGCGTTGCTAAGTGAGTTCTAGTTTTATAAATAAAATACTTTACTTTTGTTAAAAACTTTCTTTACTTTCATACATGATCATGCACCATACGTACAAATAGAGAATATTACTTTTAACTTCCTTTAACATCCATTATTCATCATCATATATATGGCATGCTTTCATTTCATGCTTTCTGTTAACATTCTCTTAGTTTCGTTCTCATTCTTTCATAACGTACTCATTATCATTCTTTTACTTTCATACTTGTTTTCTTTCTTTCTTTCTTTCTTTCTTTAGTACGTTACATCAATCTTTTACATTCATATGGATTGATGAACAATACCTCGAGCAATATGCATGAAGCTGATGTTGCACCTGTGGTAATTAAACCACGAATATTGTGCACGAAGCTGATCTAGTCACCTAGGGCAAGTCATCTCTCCCGTTCATTCAAACCAATTGGTCCTACCCCGAACAATGTGCATGAAGCTGATGCTGGACCTGTGGTAATTAAACCACAAACATTGTGCACGAAGCTGATCCAGTCACCTAGGGCATACCAAAGGGCCTTGTCAATCTCGAGGATTGACCCTGTGTGCATCCTTTGGGGTAGCTAACCCGCATCACAGTTGAGCTAACAACAACATGGTCGTGCACCTCCTTTCATTTGCTTGCAAGCCATTCTTTCGTTTATTACCTTTTACTTTTCATCATTGTTATTATTCATTTTGTTATGTTATTCTTTACGTTCTTTTATTCATTCGTCATACTACGTATAGTAATAATAATATATAACGTATTTTACAATATAATAATAATACGTTTAATCATCATTAAAAGATAACACATTATACATAATATACATTATTCATTCATTTCATAACCCTAATACGTTCCATAATCATGCTTATAATAGGTAATTATTGCCCATAAGTCAACTTGATCAAAATCCTGGACTTTCTGTTGTTCCTGAAATTTCAAAAAATATTATAATGTTTAGGTGCATGGGCACTATTTGGGCATTTCTGCCCTGTTCAGACGTTTTGCCACTATGCAGACGTCCGGGCTTTATACTTAGTCATCTTTCACTTAGACGCATGGGCCTATTTAGGCGCATGGGCACTATTCAGGTGTTTGGTCCTACACTTAGTCAATCTGGTCATAATCTAGATGGTTGGGCACTATTCAGCCGCATGGGCCTGACTTAAACACATGGGCACTTAGGCGGTTGAGTACTGTTCAGACGTTTGGACCTTTGGGCTGTTGGGAATACTTAGAAAATTAAACCGTTAGATGCATGGTCTACTGTTTAGACGTATGGGCAACGAACTTTCACTAAACTGACATAAATCAGTCCCAATCCAACATATATCATGTTCTAATCTTAGTATTAACATTCTAAGCATCATAACATAAACATAACCACATAAAAACCCCAAATTAACTCCCTCCCACATACACATTCACACACACGTACGGGTAAAACCCATTTTTTATAAAAACATGAACACATGCATTTCCAGCCCCAAAATGTGTTAAAAACATGATAAAAAAGGGGTTCTAGAACTCACCTGAGCTGCTTTCGGGTTTGAACCCTTCTCTTGGATTTTCTCAGTCGTGCTTAACACCTAAAACCCACACATATACACAACCCGAACATACAATCACATTTATAAGCATACAACAGAGACTAGAAATGTCTAGAACATCATAAAACCGAGAATTCTTACCAAAAACTTCAAATTTTCCTTCTTCTTCTACAACCTCCGAGAATTCTCTGCTCTTCTTCTCTCTCTCACACAAAATCCGAATGACAAGGTGTAAGAGGCAACATGGGCGGCCATGTTGCTTTATTCACTAACTTTTCAAAGTTGTGTCCTTTTGGACCCTTTTAACCCCTCAACTTTGGTTTTATAGCTTTTCTTTCTTTTCCTTTACTTTTATTCCTTTATAACTATTAAAAATAACCGGGTGTTATAAGTCCACCCCCTTATATAGGTTTCGTCCCTGAAACCTGTTATTCCTCAAACAAATAAGGGTAATGCTGCCTCATCTATCCTTCAATCTCCCATGTAGACTCGGATCCCTTCCTGTGCTTCCACTATACTCGCACCAGAGGAACCACTTTATTCCTTAACCTCTTCTCCTTACGATCAATGATCACCACTGGTTGTTCCACGTAATTGAGCCGTTCATGCACTTCGATGTCCTCCAGTGGTACAAACATATCCTCGTCTACTACACACTTCCGCAGATGAGATACATGGAATGTCGGGTGAATTCCACTTAACTCATCTGGTAGTTCCAACCTATAGGCCACCTCTCCTACTCGAGAAATGATTCAGAAAGGTCCTATATACCTTGGGTTCAACTTGCCCTGCTTTCTAAACCGAATGGTACCCTTCCAAGGTGAGACTTTTAGCATCACCCTATCACCCACCTGGAACTCAATCGGTCTACGCTGTTTATCAGCATAAGACTTTTGCCTATCTTTGGCTGCCTTCATAAAGGCTTAATCTTTTCTAACTTCTCAGTTATAGCTTCGATCACCTCAATACCTCCCAACTCTTTCTGACCAATGTCACCCCAACAAACGGGTGTCCTGCATCTCCTACCGTATAGCATCTCGAATTGGTTGTATGCCAATGCTGGTATGATAACTATTGTTGTACGAGAATTCTGCTAACGGCAAATGGTCATCCCAACTTCCTCCAAAATCGATCACGCACGCTCGAAGCATGTCCTCGAGTGCCTGGATCGTCCTCTCGGACTGACCGTCCGTCTAAGGGTGATAAGCCGTGCTGATGTGTAGCCTCATCCCCATCGCATCGTGGAATTTCTTCCAAATCTTTGATGTAAACCGAGTGTCATGATCAGATACAATAGACACTGGTACACCATGATAAGCTACAATCTCTTTGATAAATAGATCCGTGAGTCTCTCAGAGGAATACGTCTCTCGGATCGGTAGGAAGTGAGCACTCTTCGTCAAACGGCCAACCATCACCCCTATAGCATCATACCGTTTCGGGGTACGTGGTAACTTCGTAATAAAGTCCATGGTGATATGATCCAACTTCCACTCGGCTATATCCAACAGCTGGATTTTCCCGTACGGCTTCTGGTGCTCCGCCTTCACTTGCAAACAAGTAAGGCATTTACTCACATACTCTGCCTTGTCACGCTTCATACCCGGCCACCAATAAACCTTCTTCATATCCTGATACATCTTGGTTGCACCGGGATGAATGGAGTATCGAGTCTTATGAGCCTCGTCCATGATCTTGCCACGTAAATCCCTGTAACGAGGAATCCACATTCATCCGAATCGGGTCCTAACACCAATTCACCCAATTCCGTGACTAGACCTTTCATCCTTTCAGAGTTCAGGCGATCTTCTTTCAAATCCTCGTCTTGGAACTCCTTGACCTGCGTCATCATATCAGAGGTCATAATCACCTGATAAGCTTTCACGAGAATTGGCTCGGGTCTTTCCTTTCGGCTAAGGGCGTCTGCCACCACATTGGCCTTGCCTGGATGGTAATGGATCTCACAATCGTAATCCTTTATGAGCTCCAACCATTGCCTCTGCCTCATGTTCAAATCTTTCTGCTCGAAGAAGTACTTCAAGCTTTTATGGTCTGTGAAGATTGTGCACTTCGTCCCGCATAAGTAGTGCCACCAAATCTTTAATGCGAAAACCACAGCAGCTAGTTCTAGATCGTGGTAGGATAGTTGACTTCGTGGATTTTCAGTTGTCGGGATGCGTAGGCTATCACCCTTGCACGTTGCATAAACACGCAACCTAGCCCAGAATAAGATGCGTCTGAATATACCACTAAGTCTTCACTACCTTCGGGTAATGTCAAGACAGGGGCTTGTGTTAACCTCATCTTCAACTCCTCAAAAGCACTCTCCTCTTCTTGACCCCACACAAACTTCACATCCTTGTAAGTCAACTTAGTCAGAGGTGAAGCTATCTTGGAGAAGCCTTGGATGAACCTCCTATAGTAGCCCGCCAAACCATGAAACTACAGATATCAGATGGCGTCTTTGGAGACTTCCATTGCATCACCGCCTCAACCTTTTCTGGGTCCACCATAATTCCTTCAGCATTAACGACATGACCCAAAAATTGAACCTCGCGCAACCAGAAAGCACACTTAGAGAATTTAGCATACAACTTCTCTCTCCTAAGTGTCTCCAATACCTCACGTATGTGGCCGGCATGTTCTTCTTCACTCTTAGAATAAATCAGGATATCATCAATAAACATAATCACTGATTTATCCAACATTGGCCGACACACTCGGTTCATCAAATCCATAAAAGCCGCTGGCACGTTGGTTAATCCAAAGGACATAACAAGAAACTCGTAGTGTCCATAACGCGTGCCAAAGGTTGTTTTAGGAATGTCTTGCTCATTCACCTTCAACTGATGGTAGCCAGATCGAAGATCTATCCTCGAAAACCAACTGGCACCTTGGAGCTGATCAAACAAGTCATCAATCCATGGTAATGGATACCGATTCTTCACCGTCAACTTGTTCAACTCACGGTAGTCAATACACATCCTCATGCTACCGTCCTCTTCTTTACGTACAAGACCGGAGCGCCCCAAGGAGAGATACTCGGTCTGATGAAACCCTTATCAAGCAACTCTTGCATTTGGTCCATCAATTCCTTCATCTCCGTCGAAGCCAATTGATACGGTGCCTTAGCGACAGGCTGAGCTTCGGGTATCAAGTCGATCTGAAATTCGATTTCACGATCCGATTGCACACTTGACAAGTCCTCTGGAAACACATCGGGAAAGTCGCACACCACCAGTACATCAGACAATTAGGGTGTTGACGTGTCCACATCCTTAACGTAGGCCAAATAAGCACTACACCCATGCCTCATGCACTTTCCTGCCAACGCCTTCGAAATCACTTTCGGAATCGTCGTAACTCGATCACCCTATATCGTCACCGAACTCCCGTCAGCCGCTGTCAGTCTAATCATCTTCTTTCGACACATGATGTTTGCTTTATAGGTTGCTAACCAATCCATCCCTAGTACTATATCAAATCCACCTAGGGGCATCACATGTAACTTAGCAGCAAACCTATGACCCTCTAATTCTATGGCACAGTCCTCTATCATATCAGTAACTCTAGTGGACTCACCAATAGCAGTTTCTACATCAAAGGGCTCATCGATACGTCTACTACTAACAGGCAGTATAGCACAGAAATCAGCAGAAATAAAACTCGTACTAGCACCAGAATCAAATAACACAGAAGCAAGAGTTTGATTTACCAGAAACGCACCTGACATAACATCGGGGTCCGTCCTAGCCTCCTCTCTGGTCATTGTGAATGCTCTGGGCTCGCCCTTTGCTCCTCAGTCCCGGTCTTCTTCCCTGCTCCGGAACCCTCTGCCCTCGGCTTCTTGCACTCCCTGCTCATGTGGCCTACTTCACCATAGTTGAAGCACCTCGATGCCTTGCAATCTCTAAAGATGTGGCCAGGCTTCCCGCACTTGAAACAGACATTAAGCCCCAGCCTTCACTCGCCAGCATGCTCCTTTCCACACTTCCCGCATCTCTTCACTCGTGAGCCTGCGGCAATCACCCGTAGATCATCCACCCTTGCCATCTTGTTATTCGGGGTAAAGCCACCCCACCCAAACCGCATCTGGTTCCAGTTCCGATCGTCACCACCAGTCTTCTTCTTCTCAACCGCCACCACCTCTCTCTCGTCATACAATCTCCCAGCCAAGTCAACCACCGACCTAAACGTACTCGGTCGGGCGGCGATCATATGCCTACGGATATCCGCCGGCAAGCCCTGGAAATATCTTTTGATCTTTCATGACACGGGTGTCACCTGATACGGCACCAGCCGTGCCATCTCGTTGAACTTCGTGGTGTATTTTTGATATGTCATGGTTCCCGCCTCCAGTTGCAGGAACTCCCTTTCCACCTTGTCCATCTCCCGATGAGGACAGAACTCCTCAATCACCAGCTTCTTCAGTTCAATCCACCTCATCCTGCCAATCACTCTACTACACTCGGCTTGGACAGTGTTGTCCCACCAGCATAAAGTCAAGCCCACAAACAAATGAGTGGCGAACTTCACCTTCTGGTATTCCCGGCACTCGCCGATTTCCAGAACAGCCTCCATCTCCCTCACCCATCGGTGAGCAGCAGCCATAGTGCCATTACCATTGAAGGTAGGGGGCTTGCATCTTTGAAATGCCCCACAGTTACAGCCTAGTGCTGCCTCCAGTACAGGCTTGTCTTCCTCCTCCTCATGAGTAGCGATAACCGTCTCGCTCTCGGGCTGCTCTCTCCCTCCCGAAGGCCTATTCCTATCCCTCCTCTCCCTTTCTCTAATAGCCTTAATCACTTCGGTCACTATAGACGGCAAGATCGTCTGCATGACCTGATGAACCTCTTTCACCACGACCTCCTTCACCGAGGCTCTCAAGTTAGCACTTTCATCTCCACCCTCTAGATGAGGGGTCTCAGGCTCCTCATAGGTCACCTTCTCAACTCTGGGCCTTCCTCTTGTGGCCCGTGGTTCAGCACCACGTCCACCACGCGCTCCGCCTCATGAACCCTTAGAAGATCTACCTCTGGCCATTCTCTATCACGCTATAAGATTTAAACACTAACACGATCATTGAAGGTAATAGCTCAGTTTTTGTCAAGTATTGTAAGTCCCTAATTACAATGGCCAGTTTTGATTAGCCGCTTACTACACTCTTCACACCCCAAGCATTTCCTATCCTGACTACATCAGTATCTAAATCTACTAAGGGCAAACAGATCAAATAACATGCGCACAAAATACCGGTTAACATTAAAGAAATACCTGATGGCACGTTGCTACTTGGACTGGCATCCCTTCCCATTGTTCTATTTTCAGTTTAAGTTTAGGTTTCTTTTAAAAATATTTACCCGTTTCACTTAAACTTTGACTCTTGTTAGGTCCCTTAAAAGATTAACATTTAGTCTTTATTGTCTAAGTTTTGTATTTTATACTAGTATAGGGACTTTTTGTGTAAATTTAGTTCCTTAGGTTCTAGTATAAATAGCATAGACGTAGTATAGATTGCAAGTTGTTGTATGTTTTTATGAGAACTGCTCTCTATCATTTGTAATCGTCTTTGCTATCAATGAAATATGAATTTTGTTGATTTTGCACGATTTGATTACAATTGCTTGTATTTTACTTTGAATTGTTCATATAATTTTTACAGATTGCTCTAATTGATCCTATTAATTGGTATCAGAGCTCTCGGTTGAGTGTTTTTGAAGGTTCTGTCGAAGATAGAAACTTCAAAAATCCACTGAAATCTGTAATCAATTGATAATTCAAGTGAAATATTGTGAATCGAAGCTGTGTTTTATCATCAGAAACATGTTTTGAATCACAAATTGCAGTTTATCTCATAAAAATCGAGTGAATTAGTGAAAAACAGTTCGAATAAGTGTTCTTGAGTGTTTGACTTTGAATCTCAAAAATTCATCGAAATTTGTTGATAATTACAGAAATTGAGGTTATAGGATTGATTATCGGTATAATCATGAACTAACTGTTAAATTTCAGCTCAATTCATCAACAATTGAAGGATTTTGAGATTTCTGAGTTCGTTAAATTCATAAGAATCTGATGAATGTGTCGTATTAGGGCTGAAAAACACTTAAATCTGCCCAAGTGTTTGGTCGTTTGAGAACTGTTAAGTCGTTTCTCAACTGTTCAGTCGTTTTACCCCTGGTCGTATTACCACTGTGGGTACTCTGGTTGGACATACTACCACTGTGTAGTCATATTACCTCTAGTCGTATTACCACTGTGGAGTCGTATTACCACTGTGATAGTTTCACTTGTTGGACATATCAACACTGTGTGGTCGTATAACTACTGTGTGGACATACAACCACTGTGCGATAGTTTCTATTGTGTTGGAAATGTTCTAAGGCATTCCCTTAGACATATCAGCTGGTCGTTTTACACTGTTGAGACGTTTTACACTGTTGGGACGTATCACCACTGTTCGGACATATCAGCCTTGACACTTGGAAATTTTTCATAAAATTTCAAAAATCCAAAAAATATTTTTTTTAAGTCATTTTCTTAATTCAAAAGCTTAGAAAACGACAAAAATATAAAAATGGTGAAATTAGAAGATTCTGAGAACAGAGTTCCAAAACTTAAAAATAGAGCTGATTTTAAAAACTGGTCTCTTAGACTGAAACATCATTTGAATTCCATAGACACAGATCTGTGGAAATCAATTGAAAAGGGACCATACATTCCTGTGACTACTGATGGTCCAGACAGAGGATTTGTGTATACAAAAGATACACAAGAGCCATATCCAGAAGATAACCTACATGGAGAAGACTTAAAGAGGGTGAAAAATGATGTTAAAGCCTATTCTCTCATGTGCAAAGGGGTTACCTTTGGAAGTATTATCCAGACTTGAAAACTACCAAACTGGATATACAATGTATAAAGCTCTGAAGATCATATGTGAAGGAGGGAAAGAAATCCAAGATCTGAAAAAGCAAAAACTAAAAAGGCAATCGGAACTATTTGAGCACATCTCAGGAGAAACAATAAATCAAATGATGAATAGGTTTGTGCAATTAACTACAGAAATGTCTACTTTGGGAATCAAGAATGATCTTGAGGACCTAAACAACAGACTTCTGAATGCACTACCATCTTCTTGGAAACAAACTGTCACTTTACTGAAACATACTGAGAAGTTTCCAACGGATCTTGATCTACTCATTGCTAAAATTGAATCTGTAGAGATTGATGAGAGCTCAAGAAATAATGATAGACATGCATCAACAACTCAGTATAAGTATGTTGCTTCACCAGCAAATACTGTAGAGAATGTATTTCTGGCTAAAGACCAATCAACTCCTGAAGATGAAGGTGATCTGTTTGTGGGAGCAGGATTCTTCACCAGTACACCTGCTTACTCCACTTAACCACAACCACAGTCTTCACCTAAAGCTCAAATGCCTAAACCTTCAACTGAGATGCCATCTTCCTCAAACTCTCCTAATCCAAGTAAGGTGAAAGATGTGATCAACATTCTTTTACAAGATGAAGAGTCAAAAACTGCTTTCACTACTTTCATGGCAAGCTTTCAAGCTTATCAAGGCAGTCATCTGACTCAAATGGAGCAAGTTTTACAAGATTTGTTTGAAATGGATCCAGATGATTTAGAAGAAATGGATCTTAACTGGCAAATGGTCATGACAGCATACAGAACACAAAAGCATTCCTATTCTAACAGAAATTACAAACCCAGTGCAAACAAAACTGTTAGGTTTGATAAATCAAAATCAAGATGCTTTAACTGTAACAGCTATGGTCATTTTTCAAGAGAATGTAAAGCTCCAAGAAACCAAGGAGGAAATAATCAAGGCAACTCAAATGGTCAAAAATATCAGCAACATGCAAACAAGACTTTTCAGAAGCCATATCAAAGTCTACCAATGCTAGAACCCAAAGAAGATAAGAACAGTGAGGAAACTAAGAAGGCACTGGTTGTAAAACATTAAAGATGGTTATGACTGGAGTGCATATGCAGAGCAATTTACTGCTAATCTCACTGCTAATCTGGCATTAGTTGCTGAAGTTGATGATGAAGACTGGTCTGAAGTTAAAGATCCTAAATATGATGAATCAGATCAAGAAGAAGAGTATGATTGGAGCGACAAATCAGACCCAAAAGATACTACTGAAGAGGTTGCTCTTATGGCTCAATCAGAACAACCAAAGGTTGTTAACTCTTCTGATACTGAATCTTCAAACTCATATCCTGAAATACCAGTAGACGTGAGATAGAAAATGTGCACAAAAGCATGTTTTGAACTAGTTGAACACTACAGAACATATTCATTCAAAATATGTGACAAGCTCAAACAAGAAGAATCAAGGCACAATAAACTAAAATCAGATCACAAAATTGCTGATGAAAAGATAATGTCTCTTCAATCTTCATGGAACAAAACTATTAAAGAACTTGAACTTGCAAAGAAACAACTTGAAGAGATGAACAAAACACTTGATCAAGAAAAATTGGCACATGCAGCAACTCAAATAGATTTAGCCAAAGTTAAAAGCTCAAAGAAAATTGTTGAGCAACTGGTGAATGGAAGAAATAACAAAGATAAAACAGGACTAGGATTCACACATGAGCCTATGCCTGAATCAATCTCAAAAACATTACCAGAGAATTTCAATACACATGATCATTCACCGGAAAACAAAGCTAAACTGAAAGAATTTCAAGATCAAAAGAACTTTAAAAAGAAAAATGTTGAAGTTTATGAAGAAACTGACTTAGACAAGATCAAAAATGGTCATCCAATCAAAGTCAAATCGTATGAACCTCAACAAAAGCAAAAGAAGCTGTTTGTACCGAAAAGTGAAACTGTTATTGAACAAAGTGAACAAATGAGTGAAAAATCTACTGAATTCAATAACAAACTTAAAGGAAAATGTGAAGAAGCTAAAACAGATAATAATATTTCTGATGATTCAAGTTCAAATGAACTAACTGAAGTTCAAGAGTGTCAAAAGGAATCTTCTCAAGATTCAACTAAACTTCAAAGCAAGAAAACTTCATCAAGATTGAGAAATCAAAGACGAAGAAAAGCTGCAAAAGCAAAGAAAACTGAATCAATTAATCAGTCACAGAACAATACTCAAATTAAACCTGTGAAGTTTGTGTCTGTAGGAACTTTTGACTTGAAAACAAACACAAAAATAACAACTGCACCTAAGATCAAATCTAACTCTGATCTGAGAAGAAGTTCAGATCATAAGACTTCCGCTGTGTATAAAATATTTGAATCAAAGGAGTCAAAGAATTTTGTTCAAGTTCAAAAGAAAAATCCTAAAGATCAAAAGACCAAATTCACACCAATTAAACAACAAATTAATTTGCCTAACCTAAAATTTAAACAAGAATCAAATATTGCTTCAACATCAAGGGTTAATAAAATGTTGTTTAAACATTCTGAAAAGTATTGTGATATCTGTGACATGTACAATCATGACATTTCAGAATGTTACTTTAACAAGTATTGCTACATATGTGATATGACAAATCATACCACAGCTGAGTGTTATTTTAACAAATACTGTGCTTTGTGTGATGAAAGAAATCACAATACCAATGATTGTTACTTCAGGATGAACTCTTCAAGGAAGGAATTCAATAATCAAGGCTTTGTAAATCCACAATTTATAAGAAATCAAAATATTGGATTTAAATTTTCACAACAACAACCTTCCTTGGGTTTGAGATCTTTCAGAAGAAATAATTCTGATTTTATCAAATCACAGCAATACCATCAAGAAAAGTTTATTCCTCGATCTGTGAGAATAAACCAAGGAACATTCTCTAATGATTCATACAAGAGTTCAAGATTTCTTGATAATGCTTTGAAATCAAAATCTCAAAGAGATAATCAGTTGGTTTCTCAAAAAGGATTTGAACATGTTAAAATTCAAAAGAAACCAGATGTCAACAAACTTCATTTCAAACAATTTACAATTGTTGACAAGTTTGGCAAGCCCAAGACCATCTCGGCTTGGGTTACTAACTCACCTTAAATGTTTGTGACTGCAGGTACGCCCGCGGAGACCAATCAATTCATGGTATGTTGACAGTGGGTGTAGCCGGCATATGACAGGCAATCAAGCCTTGTTGCAAGACTTTAAGTTAAAGGATGGTACTCATGTTGCTTTTGGAGGTGATGCAGGTGGAAAGATAACAGGAGAGGGAACAGTGTCCAATGGGATTATCAGTTTTGATAAAGTCAACTTTTGCTCACAGTTGAACTTTAATCTTCTAAGTGTATCCCAAATTTGTGATAAATCTTATTCTGTTCTTTTTGATAAATCTCACTGTTATGTCTTGAAACCAGGTTTTCAGATTAGCAATGACTGGGTGATAGTTAAAGCTGCTCGAGACAGAGATGTATACAAATTGGATATGTCTCAAGTGGATCTTGCAACTGAAACTACTTGCCTGATTGCTAAAGCTTCAAATGATGAAAGCCAGCTTTGGCATAGACGTCTTGGTCATTCCAACTTCAAAAACATGAACAAGCTTGTAGCAGGAAATCATGTTATTGGACTTCCTTCCAAGAAGTTTTCAACAACTGATCATTGCTCAGCATGTCTAAAGGGAAAATAATATAGAGCGTCTTATAAGTCCAAACTGATAAACTCAAATGCCAAACCACTCCAGATGTTACATATGGACCTTTTTGGACCATCTAATGTTAGGAGTATTGGTAGAAAATCATATTGTTTAGTCATCATAGATGATTATACAAGATTTTCATGGGTTTTCTTTCTTCAAGCTAAATCTGAAACTGCAGATCTTCTAAAAGAATTCATTAATAAAGTTGAAAATCAACTTGAACAAAAAGTAAAGATAATAAGAAGTGATAATGGAACTGAATTTAAAAATGTTAACATTGATTTGTTTTGTGCAGAAAAAGGGATAGTTCATCAGTTTAGTGCTCCCAGAACTCCACAACAAAATGGAGTTGCTGAAAGGAAGAACCGAACTCTGATTGAAGCTGCCCGATCTATGTTAGCTGATGCTAAAATTCCAATCACTTTCTGGGATGAAGCGATATCAACAGCATGTTTTGTTCAGAATAGAATCTTACTTGTTAAAGATAAAAAGAAAACTCCATATGAGTTAATGTTTGATAGGAAACCAAACATAACCTTTTTAAAATCATTTGGTTGTCCAGTTATGATTTTAAACTCAAGTGATCATTTAGGAAAATTTGAAGAAAAAACTGATCATGGATTTTTCGTTGGATATTCATCAGTTTCCAAAGCCTATCGAGTTTATAACTCTAGGACAAATACTATTAATGAAACATTCAACGTTAAATTTCTGGAAAATTCTTTTCCATCAGTTTCAAATGGTCCTGCATGGTTATTTGATATAGATTCTTTGTCAAACTCATTTCAATCTCACTTGTTTAATCAATCTGATGATTTTTCAGGTAAGAAGAACTCAAGAGGAGATCTTGGATCTTTCAGTGATGATTCAGATTCTGATGATTCAGATGATGCTCGCCCAGATTATCCATTTTTTTCATTTGTCAAGGATTCAACAATCCAATTTAATGACAATGGTCATGATGCTTCAGCTTCAGATCATTCAGTTTCAGCAGATCAAGAAGAATCACAACCTATTCCTAATGATGGTACAGAAATTGGACATCCTAAGTCTGGCACATCTTCCATTTCTAGAGATGCAATTGATCATAGTAACTTGGATTACTTTCTTAATTCACCGACTCAAGTTCCAAATTTCACTCCACATTCTTCTTCCTTATTGCAACAGCTCTCCAATTTGAACCAAACTAATCTGGATGTTAATGTTCAAAGAACTGAGATTTCGACATCTCGTATCCACAAGAACCATCCAACATCACAGATTATTGGTCCTCTGAATGAAAGAACTACTAGGAGTAAATCTGAACATGCAAATGTTTGTTTATACTCTTGTTTTCTTTTTCAGATTGTTCCTAAAAAATGTCACCGAGGCATTACAGGACAATGGTTGGATTGAAGCTATGCAAGAAGAACTTCTTCAATTTCGAAAACAAGAAGTGTGGAAGTTAGTGGAATTACCTGAAGGAGAAAATGCCATAGGCACAAAATGGTTGTTCAGAAATAAAACTGATGATCGTGGCATTGTAATAAGAAATAAAGCAAGACTTGTTGCACAAGGATACACACAGGAAGAAGGAATTGACTATGATGAAGTATTTGCTCCAGTTGCAAGACTCAAATCTATTCGTGTTTTCCTGGCTTATGCATCATTCATGAAATTCAAGGTGTATCAAATGGACGTCAAAGGTGCATTCTTGTATGGTCCAATCACTGATGATGTGTATGTGAAGCAACCTCCGGGCTTTGAGGATGCAGAATTTCCACATCGAGTGTATAAGCTTAGCAAAGCTTTATATGGCCTACATCAAGCTCCTAGAATTTGGTATGAGACATTATCTCAACACTTGATTTAACATGGATACACAAGAGGAAAAATCGATCCTACTTTATTCATAAAGAAGGATAATGATGATCTCTTATGTGTGCAAGTGAATGTATATGATATCATATTTGGTTCTACCAGTCCAACACTGTGCAATGAATTTGAAGAAATCATGAAATCTCGTTTCCAAATGAGTTCTATGGGAGAAATCAATTTCTTTCTTGGATTGCAAGTACAACAATCTGCAGATGGTATTTTTATCAATCAGGAGAAATTTGTTGATAAACTTTTGAAGAAATTCAAACTGCATGATTGTCAGTCCATAAGAACTCCAGCTGACGTAAACACCAAGATTGAGCCTGATCCAAAAGGAAAATCAGTAGACCAAACATTATACAGATCTATGATTGGTTCTTTGATGTATCTTACTGCATCAAGACCAGACATCATGTATGCTGTATGTGTTTGTGCTAGGTATCAATCACACCCGAAAGAATCTCACTTAATTGCTGTCAAAAGAATATTTAGGTATCTCAAAGGTAAACCAGCTTTAGGGCTTTGGTATCCTTACGAAGGTAATTTTGAGTTACATGGATACACAGATAGTGATTATGGTGGATGTTGTCAAGACAGAAAATCTACAACGGGTGGTTGTCAGTTTCTTGGACCCGGATTAGTTTCATGGCAATGTAAGAAACAAACAAATGTTTCTGTCTCAACTGCAGAAGCTGAGTACATAGCTGCATCAGCAGGATGTTCTCAAATACTTTTGTTGCAAAACCAACTGCTAGATTATGGGTCCAATTTTCTTAAAACACCCATTTACATTGATAACACTGTTGCTATGTTCATTACAGCTAATCCAGTTCAACACTCAAAAACAAAACATATCGAAATTCGATATCATTTGCTAAGAGATAATTTTGAAAAAGGTTTAATCATTTTGATTCAAATAGCAACTGAAAAACAGTTGGCAGACCTATTTACTAAAGCTTTTCTACCAGGAAGGTTTGAGTATTTAGTGGAGTCAATTGGACTTATTAACCATGTGTAAACCTGGTTACAAATTTGAATCTTTTCATCATCAAATACTTTCCTAAATCTGATATTTTCATAAGGGTAACTTTTCATAGTTATTGCCTGATTGTTTGTGTGTGTGTGCTTTCTTTTATAGAAAAACAAATACAAAAATTAGAAAACTCAAAACTCAAATAGAAAATTATAAATCAAAAATCCAAAAATAGAGTGTTGTTCATTTTTCATTCATTATTTTAGGAATGAATCTGTGTTTGCCTTATGTGAGAAATGATAGTACATTAGTAAGATCAGTTGCATACTTCACTCGTGAATAAAGTCTGACATGATCAGGATTTGATGTGTAGACACTATCATGCTAGTATACTGAACAAGTAAATTCTTGTGATTACCCACATCCTTATGCTTGTTTGTGTATTCATCTAAGTACATTTGAGTGTATTAGCTTATCAGATTGACTGCTTGTTAAGCTACTCCTGCTCACACCTAATGGTAATGTGACTAATCATGAGATCTGTTACAAGCATCATTTACTTCTCTGTTATGAGTCATCATAGACCTGAAGTGCTAAGATATCCTATGTTGTAAGTCATTACAGACCTGGATATTCTCATTTGATGCAAAAGATGCCAATGTGCACAACCCATTCAAAAGGATGGTTAGAGTTGATCAAATGGTTATCCATGATCATTCTCTATTAAATTCAGTAACATGAACTCTGATTATGCATATTTGTTAGGTAATAAGTTGAGAATATGTGCTTTCTTGCATGTCTTGATGATGGTTGATCCTCTAAGTCTTGGTATGAGTCACATCTTGTCATATACTTCTACCATACTCATGCAAGAATTGAAAAAGTAAGTGAGCTGATAGTTTGTGTCAAAAACACTCATTTGCTGTCCTTAGATCTTGTGTCTCCTTTGCTGTGATATCACTGACCTGGAACACACTTGATCAGGATTTAATCATTGTCTATGACTATCCACATAATTTTTTATTTTAATGTTCTCATCTTATCTAATATGATCTCACTGCAATCTATGATTCTATTGTAAATATTAGATTTTCATTCTGCTTTAATTTTGATTTTATGCATGTTTTCTTGTGTGCAGGCAATATAACAATGTTAAGTGTGATATTCTAATGATCTATTGGTAAACTTCTAAGTTTTGAGTAACTTAAAAGTTTAGGGGGAGTAATAAACCAATAAGAATATTCTCAGAAAATCAAAATGATCATGTTGAATTAAAAGGATGATGCTTTAATTTCAAAGCATGTATGTGTTTATCTATGATAAAATGAGCTCATAATTTTTAGTAAGTGGAAAAGCTTATTTTTAGCAAAGTGGAAAAGCTTCTGTGAAAAGTTGAAATCAAGACAATATTTTGAAATATTTGGTTGTTCATTTTGAAACTAAGATGAAGGGTCAAAATGTAAAAAGTTAAAATTTGAAGGTTAAAAATGTAAATTTGAAATTTTGAGGGTCAAAAATGTAAAAAGTTTAATTTTAAGGGTCAAAATGTAAAAAGTTCATTGTTGAGGGTCAAAAGTGTAAATTGAGGGAAAAAATAAAAATAGGTTATATTGTTTAAATATTAGTATGAAATATTACTAATGTGTTTAAACAGTGTGCAGGTGGAAGATTTGAAAAATATAAGTGCAAAAATGCATGAACAGTTGTTATATGGCTGAACAGTTGTCGTATGATCAAACAATTATTGTGTATTAGTTGGTTTGTAGACATTTCAGCATCATTATGCTACTGAACAGTTCTTATACGACTGAACAGTTCTTATATGTCTGAATAGTTGTCATATGACTGATATTATACGACCAAACAGTGCTCGTACGACTGGCCGTTTAATACTGAATACTGCTCATATGTCTCACACTTAGTAAAATTTGTGACCTAATAAGACTGAACAGTTCTTAAACGACTGTACAGTGCTTATACGGCTACCATTTTTTTACTTAGTATAAAAAGCATACTTGTGTTGTTCATTTCATTATAATTTCAAAACCCTTGTAAAACCCTCTGACCTTTCAAACTCTCGAACTTTCAATCAAAAACCCTCATTTTTCGTTCATTTCAAGCACAAATCACAGATTATTGATAGAGTTGTTGTGATTGTAAACGTAAGTTTATGATTATCATTCATCTGATTTCGTGTTTCAATGAAAATTGTGTGATAGGCGTTCAACTCCTGTACGGTCGTTTAACCCTAAACACTTAAAAAATTTCAGATTAATCTTACAAATCTTACAAATGTGCAAAATTGATGATTGAATCTTGTTTATCTAGTGATTTCGATCATGATATTAGGTTAAACTTGTTTTAATCTGACATTTGATTGAATACCCTGTTGATGTTCTTTGATGAACAGTAACAGGAGATGAAGAACCCGATGAAGAAGATGAACAGATTCATGAATTTTTTTTAAAAAAATGAAAAATTAATTCAAATTGATAAAAAAAATCATCAATTCAGGAACTTAAGAGTTTTAATAAAATGATATGAGATAAAATAAACAAAAGTGTTAATTTTTAAATCAAAATCAATTTTGAAAATTCATCTTTTATTAAAATCAAGTGTTTGCACTTAAAATTTAAATTTCAATTTGATTTTAAAATTCAAATGAATTTTAACACTTCAGTTTATAATATCTTAAATCATTATATTTCTATACTCACATTAAATCATTTGCTTCAAATGCACAGATTGTCTAATATTTTTGATTTTAAATGTTGCAGATGGCTCAGTTAAAGTTTGCACCAGAGCATAATATTTCTGCATTGCTTGATGAAGAAGCACAAGATGCATTATCTTATGAAGGGATGATAAGATTTCTTCTAAGAACAAAATATGTATATGCAATGTGCTACAAAACTGTGATCTATGACAGACTGATTAGACAATTCTGGAATACTACCAGAGTTGAAATAGGTGATGAAGGCAGAAAAGTTCTTAGAGGGTTTGTGACCAGAGATAGAATGATTGAAGTGTCTGAAGCTTCTATCAGAAATGCTCTAAGACTAGGTCCAAATGATCCTGAAGATCTCTGTGAATTGACTTTTGATGAATGCAGAGAAACTTTCATGGCTATGGGTCATCAACACCAATTTCCTAAACAGCAATTTCATAGAGCAAGAGTCTATAACCACTGGAAACTTTTATGCTATGTCTTTCAACATTGCTTGTCCAAAAGAAGTGCGGGATGGAATTCATTTTCTGTGGATATTGCATCACCTATTGTTGCCTTAATCACAAATCGAAGATTTAATATGTCAAGATGGATTCTTAATGGATTTGTGTTCAATTTAGAAAAAGGAACAAGACACAAATACTTGATGTATCCAAGATTCCTCCAAATGATCATCAATGAGGAATATCCAGACATACATGTTTATGGTGTTGGTGGAGATCGGTTGGAATTGGAAAATATGTCTGAAATGACATATAAGAAGTTAACAATGATAACAGGTGCTCAGAATGTTCCTATGTTTGACTACATTTTAAATGTAGCAAATGATGAAGTTGACATTACTGTAGAGCATTATCATTTTTTAGAGGGTGAACCAATTGATCCTGCTGATCTGATAGATGAGTTTCCTATAGAGGAAGATGATCAAGATGTGGAAGGTGATCGAGATGATAATGATGATGATGATGCTCATGATAATGATGATGATGATGCTCATGATGATGATGGTGGTGGTGTAGCTGAGACACACCAAGATATAATTCATGAACCACCAATGTCTGAGCATGAAAATGAAGCTCAAAATGAAGATGAAGAAATAGTTGGTGATGAAGTTCATGATCAGGAAAGTGAGCATGATGCAGTTGATCATGAAATTGAGCATGAAGAGGAACAGACTCACATTGAGACTGAACAAGAGATGGATGTAAATAATCAAATTTTTGATTATGAGTTCATTGATTCTTTTCATTGATCAAAATATACCAGTTTCTACAACTCATGTGGCAGTTCAAACTGATGAGATTGTAGATGTTGATGAACTTGATAGATTAAAAGATGAAAATAAAGCAAAAGATAAGGAGATTGCAGATCTAAAGGCTGAGATTGAGATGATAAAGAAAGAAAATGAGAAATTGAAAGAAGAAAGTCTTAGCAAAGATGAAAAGATTGTGGCTTATGCTAAAGACAAAGAAGATGTGATTAAAAATTTTGAGGTGATGATAAAAGACTATGATCTTCTTGAAGAAAATTCAAGAAATTGACTGAAGAAAATGAAAGTTTGAAAGAAAACTTGAAGTCAAAAGAATCTGAAAAACCCAATTCTCCTGAATTAGTGATCGTTTCAGAAAATATTCCAATTGATGTTGAGAAGGTATCTGCAATGGAGAAAGGGAAGAGAAAAATAGATGAAATAGATGTTGAAGTTGTACCTGAATCATCTTCAAAGGTTCAGAGAACTGAAGAGTTAATTGAAGAAGAAATTCAAGATAGCCAAGAACCAAGTACTCAATATAAAATTGGTGCTTTGGAAGACTTGGAAGATGAATTTGATGATGATTGGTATAATGAAGTTCTTGATGATGAAGATATGAATGAAGAATTTGAAAATCTTCCTTTGGAGCATGATCAAGGAGTTGGTGACATTCCAACAGATTTTGAGGAAAGGTATAACTTCTTGGTGAAAATGAAGTACAACAGAGTGTTCTTAGATGGGCTAACTGTTTCTCAAATCAACGATGAATATGAGAAGTGTTTAGCTGCTGAGTCTTCTGCACCTGTTGATCCAAATAAAATAAGTTTGGAACATGGTGAATGGGATAGATGACAGGAGAGCATAAACGTTGAAGAAATTTCTAGTTCTGAATTGCACCATCCAGATCCAGATGAGATGAGCATAACTGCTTTACGATCATGGTTGCAAGCTAGGAATTATCCATGGAAAAGATTGAAGAGATTACAAGGAGAATCTTTGAGGAATTTAGTAAAAAGCTTTCAATTGGCTGAAAAACAATCGAACAAAATGATCATTCTAGATACTGATAATCCTCAGTATTTAGACATTACAAAAAGAACTCAGATCTTGAAACCCCAAGAAATCAAACAGATGGCTCAAAAATCTAGTATGCTTGAAAGAAGGAATGAATTGATGATCATGTTTCCTCAAACAGAAAAACAAGTATACAAAGCTTCTTCTGATCAAATTCAAATTTTTGATAAGTCTAGATCAACTGGAAGATAAGGAGTACTTTGCTTTGCTAAAGAAAAACAAAAAGTTAAGGGGTTTACAAACAGAAGAAGAACATTTTATGATTGAATTTTATGATAAGTATTTCGAAAAAGTAACTTCACCAGGATTGAAGGTCATTGAAGGAAATCAAAAGACAAAACCAATTTTGAGATGGTTCTATAACACCTCAACTTTTGAGTTGAAGTTGGTCCAAAATCTCACAAACTGGGATGAGGACATGATTTCATTGTTTGGTACTTTTGAACTAAAACTACTTCACCCGAGTTATATTTCATTCTTGGCTGTACAAAAGTTTGAGAAGGTGATTCCTGAAATTGCAGAACAAGATAAGAAATACTTTATCTCAATCATTAATGTAATGAATGCTGCAATGGAGCGAATTTCATTGAGAAAGGCTCTTGCATATGCAAACATCGTGAAGAAAGATATTCCAGATATTGAGTTTATGAGAATATCAAGAAAAGGTGTGCTTGAATTGTATACAAAAGACTGCGGAATTCCAATTGAGCTATATGCTAATGTTGATATAGCATGTTTGTCAAAGAAAACGTTGGAAAGAATGAAGCAGTTAGATATAAAAACCAATGAATCAAAACCAGAGCAAGCTGTTCTAGCAAAGAAATTCAAGTCAGCAATTGAGAATGCGTTGAAGGAAATTGAAATATACAAGCAGAAGCCAATGTTTAAAGTAAAAGAAGAGCCTGAGGATTTCTTTGCAGATTGAAGAATGATGAGAGAAGATCAAGATAAAAGAAGAAGTCAAAGGATGCAGAGAAGATAAGATGAAGACAAAGACAAGATTGAAGATAAAAGAAGAAAAGAAAGGATGGAGCTGAACTGAAGACAGAAGACAATGTAAATCTTAGGGGGAGTATTGTTAGGTCCCTTAAAAGATTAACATTTAGTCTTTATTGTCTAAGTTTTGTATTTTTTATACTAGTATAGGGACTTTTTGTGTAAATTTAGTTTCTTAGGTTCTAGTATAAATAGCATAGACGTAGTATAGATTGCAAGTTGTTGTATGTTTTTATAAGAACTGCTCTCTATCATTTGTAATCGTCTTTGCTATCAATGAAATATGAATTTTGTTGATTTTGCATGATTTGATTACAATTGCTTGTATTTTGCTTTGAATTGTTCATATAATTGTTACAGATTGCTCTAATTGATCCTATCAATACCAACTTGTAAGGCCCCGATCCCGGGAACCTCACAGTTGGTCATTCATCACACATAAAACATACAATTAATTAAAACATCGTAGCGAAAATTGATTTAAAACCATTTCAGATATATATTAATGACCACTTTTGCAAAGTAATACAATACGGTTAAAGTTATAAAATATTATAATTGCATTACATCACAAAAATGTCACTGTTAAACGAATGGATGCTATCCCAAAAATGCCAAGTTGCTGCCCCGTGCCATCCTTAGCAACTTTTACCTGCCAACTGGAAAACACATAAAAGTCAGCGTTGCTGAGTGAGTTCTAGTTTTATAAATAAATACTTTACTTTTGTTAAAATCTTTCTTTATTTTCGTACATGATCATGCATCATACGTACAGATAGAGAATATTACTTTTAACTTCCTTTAACATCCATTATTCATCATCATATACATGGCATGCTTTCGTTTCATGCTTTCTGTTAACATTCTCTTAGTTTCATTCTCATTCTTTCATAACGTTCTCATTATCATTCTTTTACTTACATACTTGTTTTCTTTCTTTATTTCTTTGTTTAGTACGTTATGTCATTCTTTTACATTCATATGGATTGATTAACAATACCCCGAACATTGTGCACGAAGCTGATGCTGGACATGTGGTAATTAAACCACGAACATTGTGCACGAAGCTGATCCGGTCACCTAGGGCAAGTCATCTCTCCCGTTCATTCAAACCAATTGGTCCTACCCCGAACATTGTGCACGAAGTTGCTGCTGGACATGTGGTAATTAAACCATGAACATTCTGCACGAAGCTGATCTAGTCACCTAGGGCATACCAAAAGGCCTTGTCAATCTCGAGGATTGACCCTGCGTGCATCCTTTGGGGTAGCTAACCCGCATCACAGTTGAGCTAACGACAACATGGTCGTGCACCTCCTTTCATTTGCTTGCAAGCCATTCTTTCATTCATTACGTTTTACTTTTCATCATTGTTATCTTTCATTTCGTTACGTTATTCTTTACGTTCTTTTATTCATTCATCATACTACGTAAAGTAATAACATAATATATAAATATTTTACAATATAACAATAATACGTTTAATCAACATTAAAAGATAACACGTTATACATAACATACATTATTCATTCATTTCATAACCCTAAGACATTCCATAATCATGCTTATAATAGGTAATTATTGCCCACAAGTCAACTTGTTCAAAATCCTATACTTTCTGTTTTTCCTGAAATTTCAGAAAATATTTTAAGTGTCTAGGCGCATGGGCACTATTTGGCCGTTTGCCCTGTTCAGACGTTTTGCCACTATGCAGACGTCCGGGCTTTATACTTAGTCATCTTTCACTTAGACGCATGGCCTATTTAGACACATGGGCACTATTCAGGCATTTGGGCCTACCCTTAGTCAATCTGGTCATAATCTAGACGGTTGGGCACTATACAGCCGCATGGGCCTGACTTAGACGCATGGACACTTAGGCAGTTGAGTACTGTTCAGACGTTTGGACCTTTGGGCGATTGGTAATACTTAGAAAATTAAACCGTTAGACGCATGGTCTACTGTTTAGACGTATGGCCAACTAACTTTCCCTAAACTAACATAAATCAGTCCCAATCCAACATATATCATGTTCTAATCTTAGTATTAACATTATAAGCATCATAACATAAACATAACCACATATAAACCCCAAATTAACTCCCTCCCACATACACATTCACACACACACATACGGGTAAAACCCATTTTTTATAAAAACATGAACACATGCATTTTCAGCCCTAAAATTTGTTAAAAACATGTTAAAAAAGGGGTTCTAGAACTCACCTGAGCTGCTTTCGGGTTTGAACCGTTCACTTGAATTTTCTCAGTCGTGCTTAACACCTAAAACCCACACACATACACAATCCGAACATACAATCACATTTATAAGCATACAACCTAGACTAGAAATGTCTAGAACATCATAAAACCAAAATTCTTACCAAAAACTTCGAATTATCCTTCTTCTTCTGCAACCTCCGAGAATTCTCTGCGCTTCTTCTCTCTCTCTCACAAAATCCGAATATCAAGGTGTAAGAGGCAACATGGGCGGCCATGTTGCTTTATTCACCAACTTTTCAAAGTTGTGTACTTTTGGACACTTTTAACCCCTCAACTTGGGTTTTATAGCTTTTCTTTCTTTTCCTTTACTTTTATTCCTTTATAACTTTTAAAAATAACCGGGTGTTACAAAGGGAGAAAGGTGAAGTCAACAGACTTGACACACCATCTTTGCTACACCTAAGTAGATTTGATATTGCTGAGTTAGCAGAGAAACCGTTCTCCAGTCCCTCCAACTCTCAAGTAGCTGCTCATATTAGAAATCACCTAAGCAGCCTTCGTCTTGCTAAGCTAACCAAGAAAGGAAGAACTAAAGAGGAGTTGAAGTTGTGAAAGGAAGAAGGAAAAGGTGCCACTGCTAAAGGAAGTTCATTCCTTCAAATAATTCAAAGCCTTACTTCAGATTCCATAGTTAGATGGTGTAAGGCCCCGTTACTGGGACGATTAAAGTTGGACATTCATCGCAAATAATATTTAAAGCATATTAAGATTCGTTAGAATACTAAAAACATTGCAGCGGAATAATTTAACAAAAACCACTTCATGCATTAATAATTACTTTTGCCAGATAATACATCGTCGCTAAAGTTACAAAATAATATTCAGTTTCATTAAAAGGAAAAAATAACATGTATGCATAATATGGATTCCAGTCTCTTATTTGCCAAGTAGCTTCATCCTCGTGCTACCCTTAGCAACAAATTAACTGCCAGCTGAAAATGCATAAAAGTCAGTGTTGCTGAGTGATTCTAATTTTATAAGTAAAATACTTACTATTTACTTAAAAACATTTTCTTTACTTCGTTCATGATCATACATCATACATACATCAAGGTATTAGTTTATTATTTTCCATTATCACACGTATTCATTTGTTTCACGCTTTTTCATTAGCTTTCACTTCTATCCAGATCTTGTCATAAGCTATACCCCCATCATTGGGCACAAAGACACCTCAGTCTCGGGGTTAAGCGACAAGGATCCCCTTTCGCATGTATGGATCAGTCACAAAGACTGACTCCCCATGTGTGTGAACCCTTATGGGTTAGCGAAGATCGCACGCTATATAACACATAATTGAGCTAACAACTCTAAATGAGTTGCGAACCTCCTTAAATTTTGCTTGCAAGACTTTTATTCATTCGTTATGTTCTATTTCTCGTTATCTTTAATCTTTTACTTCATTTACAATAATAATTTATGTATACTAACTTTAACACATCATGTAAAGTCATGTAATAATGCATAACATGGAACATAATAATCTGACCACAAACATGCATAAAACCAACAATACATAATCACTAAACATTCCAGGTCTTAGCCTTTAAATTTCTATTTCCCCAAAATTTTAGAAAATTTTCTAAGGTATTAGGCGTATGAGCACTATGTAGGCGCATGGGCACTATGTGGGCGTATGGGCACTATGCGGGCGCATGGGCACTATGCGGGCGCATGGGCACTATACGGGCGCATGGGCACTATGTGGGCGCATGGGCACTATGCGGGCCCATGGGCACTATGCGGGCCCATGGGCACTATGCGGGCGCATGGGCACTTTGCGGGAGCATGGGTATTTGGGTGCATGGGAACACTTAGGCATCTGAGAAAAACTTGGGCGCATGGGAACTATTTAGGCGCATAAACACTATGTGGCTGCATGAACACTATGCGGGCGCATGGGCAGTTGGGCGCATGAGCAGTTGGGCGCATGAGCATACTTAGGACCATGAGCTAAGTGTTGGGTGCATGGGCATACTTAGGCGCATGAGTACTTAGGCTCATGGGTAACTTAGGCGCATGGGCAACTTAGGCGCATGGGCACTTTATCAGGTCTACACCATACAAATTTTTGGTCCCCAAATCATCATCCTATCACATTCTTTATCCAAAATTAACTTACTAAGCACCCCAAACAGGCATAATAACAGTAAACACAACCACACATACTCGAATATACATTCATCCGCATAGCAAGACTAAATACGTATGGTATAACATAATTGTGAGTTTGTAAAAGTCATTTCCATACATTTTCAGCCCTAAAATATGTTTAAAATAGAAAAATGGGGGATCTAGAACTCACCTTTTGCAGTCTTCAAATGAAACTTCTTCAAACTGGAGCTCATAAGGTGTTCTAACACCTAATTCATGCCAAAAGCACACAACCGAACACACCTACACATATAAGGCTCGATCCAAGCTGAAATTTCGGTTGAAACCTTACAAAACACAAGAAAAACTCACCTTTCAGCAAAATAATTCTTTTTCTTCTCTCTAGAACCGATGGAACTCTGTTCTCTCTCTAAAAAGTGAACAGCAGTTGGTGAAGAAAGTAGCGGGCGGCCGTGCCACCTTTTTAAACGAAATAATAATCAATTTTTCCTCTTGCACAACTTTAACACCTTAACTTGGGTTATTTTACTTTTCTTTCTTTTACTCTTCTTTTTCTTTCTTTTATAAAATTTCCGGGTGTTACAAGTCCACCCCCCTTATATAGGTTTCATCCCCAAAACCTATCACTCTTTAAATAGTTGTGGGTAATGCCACCTCATCTCATCCTTTGTCTCCCACGTAGACTCGGACCCTTTCCTGTGCCTCTACTGTACTCGTACCAGTGGAACTACTTTATTCCGTAATCTTTTCTCTTTTCGGTCAACGATTGCCACGGGTTTCTCTATATAATTCAGTCATTCATCCACTACAATGTTTTCCAGTGGTACAATCATATCTTCATCTGCTAAGCACTTTCTCAGATGAGATATTTCTCGGATGAGATACATGGAATGTTGGATGAATCCCACTTAACTCATCAGGAAACTAACCTATAGTCCACCTCTCCTACTCGAGCAACGATTCGAAAAGTTCCTATGTACCTCAGGCTCAACTTACCCTGCTTTCTAAGCCGAATGATACCTTTCCAAGGTGAAACCTTTAACATAACTTTATCACCCACCTTGAACTCAATCGGTCTACACCACTTGTCAGCATAGGACTTTTGCCTATCTTTTGCTGCCTTCATAAAGGCTTTGATTTTGTCTAGTTTTTTAGTCATAGCTTTGATCACTTGAATGATTCCTAACTCCTTCTATCCAATGTCACCCCAACATGACGGCGTTCAACACTTCGTGTCGTATAGCTTCTTGTATGGTGGTCCTAACTTCCACCAAAATCAATGATGCATGCTCGAAGCATATCTTCCAGCGTCTGGATGGTCTTTTCCGACTGACATCCGTCTGATGATGGTATGTCGTACTGATATGTAACCTCGTCCCCATCGCGTCATGAAATCTCTTCAAAAACTTGGATGTAAACCGAGTGTCACGATCAGACACAATAGACACCAGCACACCATGACGAGTTACAATCTCTTTGATGAAAAGAGCTGCCAACCTCTCAGATGAATATGTCTCGCGGATCGGTAGAAAGTAAGCACTCTTCGTCAAATGGTCGACTATCATCCATATGGCATCGTAACCTTTTGCCGTACGCGGCAACTTTGTAATGAAGTCCATGGTGATGTGTTCCTATTTCCACTCGGTATATCCAAAGGTTGGATTTTCCTGTATGGCTTCTGATGCTCCGCCTTCACTTGCAAGCAAGTAAGGAACTTACTCACATACTCGGCTACATCGTGCTTCATTCCTGGCCACCAGTAATCCCTCTTCATGTCCCTGTACATCTTCATGGCACTGGGATGAATCTAGTATCGAGTCTTATTAGCCTCATCCATAATCTTTCCCCTTAGATCCCCATAACGAGGTATCCACATCCGTCCAGCTCGGGTCCTAAAACCGAGAGTGTTCTCACTCAATTCTACGACAAGACCCTTCACAAGTTCAGAATTAATCTGATCGTCTTTAAGCGCTTCGTCCTAAAACTCCTGGACCTATTTCTTTACATCAGCGGTCACAACCAACTGATAGGCCTTCACCCAAATCGGCTCGGGTCTCTCCTTTCGGCTAAGGGAATCCGCCACTACATTGGCCTTGCCCCGATGGTAATGGATCTCATAGTCATAATCCTTATAAGCTCCAACCATCTCTTTAGCCTCATGTTCAGGTCTTTTTGCTCAATGAAGTACTTGAAGCTCTTATGGTCAATAAAGATGGTGCACTACGTCCCGTATAAGTAGTGCCTCCAAATCTTCAACGCGAAGACCAAATCCTCTAGCTACAAATCATGGATACGGTAGTTAACCTCATGGATCTTCAACTGTCAGGACGCATGGGCCATTACTTTCCCCCGTTGCATCAACACGCAAACCAGTCCCGAATAGAAAGCATCCGACTAGACAACCAAGTCTTTGCTTCCTTTGGGTAACGTCAAGACAGGAGCTTGAGTTAATCTTGTCTTCAACTCCTCAAAACCATTCTTTTACACTTGACCCTATACGAACTTCACATCTTTGCGGGTCAAGTTAGTCAACAGAGAAGCTATCTTGGAAAAGTCTTGGATGAATCTCCTGTAACAACCCGCCAAACTAATTGAACTACGGATCTTGGATGGCATCTTTAGAGATTTTCATTACATCATTGCTTTAACCATTGCTGGGTCTACTATGATACCTTCAGGATTAACAACATGACCCAAAACCTAAACCTCCTTCAACCGGAATGCGCATTTGGAGAACTTGGCATAGAGCCTCTCCCTTCTAAGCGTCTCTAGTACCTCCCGAATATGACCAGCATGTTCCCCTTTACTCTTCAAATAGATCAGGATATCACCAAAGAACACAATCACTAATTTATCCAACATCAGCCAACACACCCGAGTCATCAAGTCCATAAAGGCAGCTGGCGTGGTGGTCAAACCAAAGGACATCACGAGAAATTTGTAGTGTCCATAATGCATGCGAAAAGCTATCTTAGGAATATCTTGCTCCTTCACCTTCAGCTGATGGTAACCAGATCGAAGATCTATTCTCGAAAACCAACCGACAACTTGGAGCTGATCAAACAAGTCATCAATCCTATGTAAAGGATATCGGTTCTTCACCGTCAAGTTTCTTAACTCACGGTAGTCGATGCACATCCTCATACTACCTTTCTTTTTCTTTACAAAAAAGACCGAAGCACCCCATTGAGAGATACTCGGTCGAACGAACCCCTTATCTAATAGCTCTTTCAACTGAGCCATTAGTGACTTCATTTCAGAAGGAGCTAGATGATATGGTGCCTTAACAACAGGTTGAGCACCAAGTATTAGATCAATCTAGAACTCGATCTCGTGGTCAGGTGGCACAACAGATAGTTCTTTCAGAAACACGTCCGGAAAGTCGCACACAACTGGTACGTTGGACAATTGTGGTGCTGACGCATCCACATCCTTCACGTAAGCCAGATAGGCGTTACATCCATGTTTCATACACTTCTCTGCCACCACCATCGAAATCACTTTTGGGATCGTGCTTACCCTATCGCCATAATTCGTCACTACACTCCCGTCAGGCGCAACCAATCGAATCATCTTCCTTCGGCCCACAATATTGCCTCGTAGGCTGCTAGCCAATCCATCCCTAAGGCTACATCAAATCCACCTAAGGTCATCATAAACAGTCTCACAGGAAACTTGCGACCATCTATTTCTATGTCATAACGTTCTATCAGATCAGCAATCCTTGTAGTCTTACCGATGGCAGTTTTTACATCAAAGGGCTCATCAATAATTCTGCATTTAACAAGAAACTTAGCACAAAAAGTAGTAGAAATGAAACTCCTACTAGTACCAAAATCAAATAACACAGAGGAACAAGTTTGGTTGACTAGGAACGTACCTGACACGACATTGGAGTCCACCCTAGCCTCCTCCGTGGTCATAGTGAATACTCTGGTGCTCGCTCTCTACCTTTCATTCCTGGTCTTCTTTTTCGCCCCAAAACTCTCAACCCTAGGCTTCTTGCATTCCCTACTCAGATGGCCCTCTTCACTACAGTTATAACACCTCATAACCCCACACTCTCATGCCACATGCCTGTGCTTCCCACATTTGAAGCAGACGTTCAATCCCCACTTACACTCCCCCGTATGCTCTTTTCCGTTACCGCACCTCTTCGTCCCACACCTCATATAACCACCATTCGATCATCCACCCTTTCATTTTTGTTATTTGGAGTGAAACAACCATGACCAAACTACTTCCCATTCGAGGTCTTGTCACCACCTCCCTTCTTACTCATGTCCACTATAGCCACCGCTTCTCTCTCAATATATAGTATTCCCGCCAAATCAACCACCAACTTGAACGTACCTGGTCGGGCGGCGATCAGATGTTTGCTGATATCCGCTAGCAGACACTGAATGTATCTCTTGATTTTTTCATGACACGGGCATCACCTAATCTAGCACCAGCCTTGCCATCTCGTTGAATTTCATCGTATACTGCTGGTGTGTCATGGTTCCCACCACCAACTGCAGGAACTCCCTCTCCATCTTATCCAGCTCTTTGTGAGGGAAGAACTCCTCAATCACCAGCTTCTTCGGTTCTGGCCACCTCATCCTGCCAATGGCCCTGCTACCCTCAGCATGGATAGTATTTTCCTACCAGTATAAGGCCGAATCCACGAACGAGTGGGTAGCGAACTACACCTTCTGATCTTCTTGGCGTTCACTGATATCAAGTACCACCTTCATTTCCCCCACTCATTAGTGAGTAGTAGTAGCATTGCCATTCCCATCAAACGTTAGGGGTCTACATCTTTGAAATGCCACGTAGTTGCAGCCCTGTGCAATTTCCTGCACCGCTTCTTCCTCCTCGTCCTCACTCGAGACGATTGTATCAGCCTCCGGTTGCTCTCTTTCTCCTCTCTTGTTGTTCCCTCCCTCAGCGATCTTCCTCTTTTCCTTGAAGCATTATGTGTGCTCTATTTGAGGCATTGTTGGGAAGGAAGTGTAGATCACCGGTATATTGGGCTAAAGCAGGTGAAAGGAAATTAATAGGTCTTGAGATCGTTAGAAAAGTTACATTGATAATCGATATAAACTGTTAGAATTCTATATGGGAGATCACATCTCGTTCAAGGTCTCTCCCTTTAAAGTTATTGTTTGATTCGAAAAGAAAAGGAAATTAGCTCCAAGATATGTAGGCCATTCGAGATCATCGAAAGGATTGGTCCTGTGGCTTATCGTTTAAAGTCACCACGGGAGCTGAGTAGTATGGACAATACATTTCACATTTCAAATTTTAAGAATTGTTTAAGAACCTCAATTTTGTAGAAGAACTTCTATTTTGTAGAAGAACTGATATAGATTATGGATAGAAAAGTTAGCGGTTCAAACACAACAACATTCTAATCCTCAAGGTTCGATGGAAATTTAAGAGAGGCCTTGAGTTTACTAGGGAGCGTGAAAATTAGATGCAGCTTAACTGCCCGCATCTGGTTACGGAGAAAGTTTCAATATATTATTCTAGTTGAATTTCGGGACGAATTTCTCTCAACTGTGGGATACTATGGCATCCGTCACTCTTAGGCCTGCTAATTAACCTGAAGCTTGTTATGTTTTGATTATGCATTTATTGTTTTTGTGAGATTAATATGTTCTTAATTGTGGTAATTGATATCGTTATTTATTCACGTGAAATTCTAGTAGATAAAATGATTAAATTAGATTAAGATTATATAAATTATTATTATTATTATTATTATTATTATTATTATATTATTATTATTATTATATTATTATTATTATTTTATTATTATTATTATTATCATTATTAATATTGTTTATTTATTATTATTATTATTATTATTATTATTATTACTATTACTATTACTATTACTATTACTAAACTATTGTTATTGTTCTTATTCTTATTCTTATTACTATTATTATTATTATTATTATTATTATTATTATTATTATTATTATTATAATAATAATTATTATTATTATTATTGTTATTGTTATTGTTATTATGTGCATATATATAATATCATTAGCATATAAATCTATCGAAACACGCTTGTGACACCGCGTACATTAAACGCACAAATATTAGTTTGGGTCACATCAAAGCCCATGTTTATATCTCCCTAAATTTGTTCGTTAAGGGTTATGTTTCTAAAGTTTGGTTTAAATAAAAATAGATAGGAAACGTTTAGGGTTTAAAATAAATATTTTTCAAACTAAAAGAAATTAATTCTTAATTAGTTTAGGGACTAAATTGAAATTAACTAAATATATATATATATATATATATATATATATATATATGTATACAAACAAACTCTCGACAACTATAATCGCACAAACTCCCCTTAGGAAATTCTTATTCCATGTGAGTGTACATTGCTTGAGCAACCTGAAAGCGAGTTGAGACAGCCTTAGTGCTATTTTTGGATCACTCCTAGTTGTTTCAATGCTGATTTTACCATATAGCATATCCAAGGCAATATTTTCATAGATGAAGAAGAATGTGATTTCATCGGCCGGAAGAAGTTCATTATGAATCCCTGATTTATTCGGAAGATTTTGAATGTTGCTCATCCTGAGTTGGCTGATTCTGATTCCACTCCTTATTCGGTTACAGTGATGAAGATGAATATTTTCACATATTTGATGGGTTCACGAGGGAATGCGTGGAAGGTTGATCACTTTGCCAAACTTGGCCGATTTATAAATGGTTATCAATCTGATGATCAGCAATCACATCAGCAAGAGACTACTAAGCCAAAATAGACAAATCCACTTGCTTCATCTTCTCAAACTACTAATGATGTTCTAGCAAGTTCTGAGATAGCTAGAAAGTCTATTGATAAGGACATTGATTCTTGGTCCAGTGATAGTGAAAGGATCAGACAAATTCCATATATACTGTAAGCAAGACCCAGAGTGCAAGTTACACTAACCAAGTGCACTACTGATGACATTGATAATGACTTTATTCATAAGGATTCACCATCTAGTTAGAGGAGGAAAGAAGAGGATGTCCGGGAAGAAGGCTAATTCTGATAATAGTTCACGTGGTACGGGTAGAGGACGAGGTGTGATCAAAAGACGTAGGACCTTGATGACCACTGTGTCTACTAGTACTGATGTACCAGTGTATAAGCCTCAAGTCACTATCAATGAGGCGGTTTATAAAGATATTACAGTGATAGTTACAGAATCAACTACTGTAACATCATCTCTAATGCCCATTACAAATGACTTTGCACGTACACCCCCGAGAAATCAAGGTGATGATGACATGTTTGGTATGGAGGACTTCATTAATTCTCCTTCTCGGGAAAGGAAGACTAGTTGAATCACTTCTATCTTACCTACTAGTGTTACTTTTGAGCATATAGTTCATAATCTTAAGAGGAAAATGTTGGACCTAAAAATTGAGACTGAAGCTTACCAAATTGAAAATCAAGTAAAAAAGTTGACTTATCGGTACTGATCACAATGAAAGAATTTGATAATAATAGATTAAGGGAGAGTATTGTTGGACCTCAAAATTGAGACTGAAGCTTACCAAATTGAAGATCAAGTACAGTTGACTTATCGGTGCTGATCACGATGAAAGATGTTGGTAATAATAGATTAAAGGGGAGTATTATTGGGTCTGAAAGATAGTCTAATATTATCAACATAGTCAAAGTCAACAAAAGTCAACGGTTAGCGTTAAAGTCAACGCAAAAGTCAAACCGACGTGTTCGAGACGAAGATCAGAGATGATAAGTTGAAGATATATTTGACTAGTAGTTTATTGTTAATTAATATTTTTGCGTCAACAAAATATATTTAATCATGTTTTAGTCATTTTTATGATTTATTTGTATTTTCCCTAATTAGTTTAAGTCTAAGGGCTTAATGTGTCATTAGTGAGTATTATATTCACTATAAATAGTGCAGGACTGGTTAATGGATGATCAATACAATAAGTCTTTCAATGAGAAGAGAGTTACAGTACTCAACAGATCAAATAGGGAACCGGGGATTTGAGAGTTATGATGCAAGGAACACTAGTAAGTAACGAGATAGAACTTAAGACAATATATAAGCTTTTCAAGGATGATATATATTAATCTCAAGTTCTCTTACAAGAGTTACAATGCATAAGAAATAAGTTATAAGAGATTGAGATACTTTATACTACACCCTACAACCAGCCATACTTGGAAAACCAGTTGGAACATTTAAAGACAACAAAATCAATGTAGAGTCAAAAGGCAGATTGCCTTTTGACCAGTGACTATGACATGCCATAGCTCACATCCTAATATTATACAAAAAACATAAAAGTACATAAAGTAGAAAGTTATAGACAAAGAACCTAATATACTGTTACAAAAGCGTGGACCTTTTCACCAACTTAGGCAAGTTGGTGAGTCTTTAGAGTTGCAGTGGAAAGTTGGTTAGCTTTTGTAAAAGTACATCAGAAAAAAGCATGTTCTTCTAAGTCTTCGGAAGAAATCAGTCTTCACTTCATTAAGATTCGTAAGACTTTGTCTTTAAAGCTTTGGAAGACTTCATCTTTGGCTTTGGAAGATTTGATCTTTGGCTTCGGAACAGTTTATACTTAGAATATTTCTTGTGCTAAGTATAAAGCTTCCTCAGGAACCTTCGGCTTCGTAACATTTTATACTTAGCATGATTTTCATGCAAAGCATAAAACATCCATAGCAGTTCTACTTGGTACTTTGGTGCATGCATGCAGGAAGCCCTTTGGTTTCTTTGGTTGCATCAGCCTCTATATAAACCTTACAAACTCCCTCTAGGCAGATGCTACTAAAACTGAGATGGTTGATCTTTAGTTGATTATCCTCATCAGAATCATGGCCATTCCTTTCTTCACTAGTTGGTTAGGATCCCTCAGACTTTCAAAATATCTTCTCATGTCATGAAGATCTTGCAAAGGTAGATCGAGTATGTCTTACCAGAAGTAGGCATCTTAACCTCCTAGATATCTGATGACATACCATCTGTCAGGATTAGCAGCAAAGGTCCATGATAGGATGGTTCTTCCAGTTACAAGAGGTTGTACTATGGTAGGAGTTGGTTGATCAGCTTCTTATTGCACCTCCTCAGGTTGTTCCGACTCATCCTGAGGTTTAGAAGTGGTTGCCTTTTTCTTCTTGCTTACTGTTTTTATAGCCATCGTTTTCTTCCTCTTTGGAGTGTTTAACCGAGAGGGCTGGTCTTGAGTACCATGTTGTTCTGTTATGCCTCTCTCAGTTAGGTCCTCTTCTCTCATAAGTTCAGAAGGAGAGAGAGTGGAGCCCTGCTGTGGATCAGAATATGAAGTTGGCTGTGAACCAGCTGAAGGTCCAGGTTGTGTTGTCTATGGTTCAACCTAAACCTCAACCTCCGGAAGAACTTGGGTTAGTGGAGAACGTAAGTCCACAAGCTCTCCCTTTTTAATCTTCTGTTTGATCACCCTAATGTGCTCATCCATAGTGGATAGTGACATTGGACCAAGCCTCCTTCTGGAGAATCCATACAGCTTCAAGAAGCTCATCATCCTTTGTCTGCCAGCAGACTTCTTTTAGTTCGTTTAGATGATAGCCCTTGACTTTGCAGCTTCTTCCCTTAATTTTCTCTTGGCAGCTTTTTGTTCATTCAAGAATTGTAATTCAAGCTGCTTAAGATACTCAAATTCAATGTATTCAATAGAGAGGGGAAGAAGTGCAAATGCCTGGTAGAGACTTGTGGCACTCAGGTAATTGATCATATTTTGTCTCTCAGCTTCTCTGTTTACCTGAGGTGGTTCAGCTGCCACAGTCTCTCTTTCAATACTTTCATGAACTGGGGAGAGAGGAGGAGCATCCTTGTATAGTCTCTTTTATCTTCTTTCTTCTTTGACTCTGAGGAGCAACCCTGTATCCTATGCCTCCTTTCTTTCTATGGTTAGCTCTAAGTCTATCAGTTCATTTAACTCTTCTAATAGAAGAGAGATGAGTTCATCAATTTTGTAGTTTCTGGTTCCTAGATAGTTCAATATGGCAGCCCTCAACACATCATTTTGAGTGTTTAGCCTGGGGGCTGACCTGATTGGAACTTCCATGAAGCCTGAGGAACCAGTTGAACTCTCTCCCCTTAGCTTCCTCTCCATCTCTCTTTCCTCCTCCTTAATCTCCTCGGGAGTCAGTTTATTTTTCCCTTTGTCACTCACAGGCCTTGGTGGCTAAAGGTGGAGAGCTCTTTGGCCTTTATTGCCTAATTCAACAGTCGGGCTCTGGCTAGAGAGAGGTTGTGAAGCACGATCACCAATTTGTATCTCACTGAGGGTACAGGATGTTGTTGATGGAGTGCTTGACTTGGTGACAATGCTCATAGGTTCAGTCACTAGGCCTTCAGTCAAGGATTCCCCTTCGAAGCTAATCTTAGGGTCCACCTCAACATCCAGTTGACCAACAACATTGCCTGCTTGTAATTATCTTCTTCTATATCTTATTTCCTCTATGAGCCTGTCTTGAACTCTTTCAACTATTATGTTAGCTTGCCTGTTTTGAATTGGATTGGAATGAGGCATATTAAGTAGAGAAAGACTGTCATAGTAGTTCAAGGTCTGAAAAATAAAGACCTCTTGTTGTCCTTGAACTCTATGTAGTATGGGGGCTCTTCTTTCATCATCATACCTCCACCCATGTATTTCATTTGCAGCTCCAAAAGGTGGGTGTGGCATTGCCCTTAGTATACCTTCCTTAAATAAACTTCAGATTAGTGAGTCTATATCAATATTAATTTGAGGAGGTTGCAGAGTCGGGACAATCACCAATGAGGTTGGTGAGTCCTCAAAGTCTGTACTGTTAGAAGAACTCCCAGGTTCTGTGATTGTAACAACTTCCTCCCCCTTTTTGGTAGCATCACCCACTTACATAGGTAAGCTAAAGGTTAAGTCAATGACATCCTTAGGTTCTTGTGTTCCTGGTTGAATCCTTCTGAAAGGTCTCCTAACTAGTTGCTGCTTGAGATCAGAGATCTCAAGTTATTGATCATTAACCCTTCTTTGCAAGGTAGTCACTTGAGATTATAAGTGACTAACCTTGGGGACTAAATAAGTGCATGTTTTGGAAAGTTTTTGCACGTTTAGTCTAAGATTGCCCTCATCTTCAGTAGTCGAATCACTGGGGGATGAGATAATTGAACCTAAGTCTTCTTCCTTATCACCAGCTTGTTGTTCTTGGCTGCTGGTTTTCCCCTGCACACTGACAACTTCAATTGAATTTTTAATAGGCTGGGTTACCATGGTTGAGGTCTTAATGATGTAATCACTTTCAGAAGTGACAGCCTTTTCCATATGGATCTCCTGAACAGGTTCAGCAAGATCCACCTCAGTTGGGGGTGGATGATGTGGGCTACACATAGGGGACACAAGGGTACTCATCTCTCTTTGAGCAGGGAAAGAAAAGAGAGACTCATGGTAATCACTGAGTGCTATATCTTTATCATAATAGAATTCTAGGCTGGGCGTGGGTTGATTTAAATCTAAAGGCTGGGGATGGTAACTTTCCCCTAAAGGTTGTTCACTAGAGTGTTGACACTCTGAGTGAAGGCTTAAGGTTTTTTGGGTCAGGAGCTCATCAGCTGAGCATGAGGAACCTCACGGCTGATTATTGGTGAAATAGGAGTGGTTTGCTCCTCAAGAGAAGTAGGAGCTCCAGTATCCACTTCTTCCTATATGGGTGGTGTTGTGGGGGCCTGCACGGGTTGAATAACTTGTGCAGGGATTCGTTTGGATCTTCTTTGGTAGGTGAGGGTTAATTGTGGTTGTGTAGGTGTTGTTGAAGTGGAAGGTGTGGGTTCAACACTAGCTGGTGCTGCTAGGTTGTCAACTTGAGCACTGAGCTCTAACATTTTTGGGACTAGGGCTATTTCTACCCTGAGAAGCCCACAGTAGGCTTTCTTATTAGTTTGAAGATGTTGGGCTTCATCTGTCCTATTTTAATAACAGTACCTGTTCCCCTCAACTGTGAGCCTAGTTCATAATTGAGAATGTGTTGAACATATCTAGGAAACATGTAATACTCTGAGGAGTCGAAGTTGGCAAGCAAATTAGTATATACAAACTGTGAATACCTGAACTTGACCCCATGAACCATTTCATGAACTATGAAGGAGAGATTCTCTGGAATTTGGTCCCATTCTCCATGTTTGTTAGACAAACTGTGAATAACAACATGTAGGGGGTACGTCCATTGAGAGGAAACCTTCCTTTTCTTGAAGGTTCTAACAGAGAAATCTCCCTCATTGCCCATCTGCTCAAAAAGAATGATTTACAACAGATTTTGGAAAGGACACTTCACCTTCTTTATCATCCAGCTATAAGTGTGAGTTAATGGAGGCTGGAGTGATGAACAGTGTCCTCCCTTGCACTATGGCAGACAGTGCCATTTCCCCATCAATGGTGACCTCTTGGTAGGTCCTCCAAAAGTCCGAAAGATGATCCTCATAAAGTGGAGGATCAATGGTAAGGGAGTTGAAGTAGTTGGAGAGTGAAAGAAAGCAACAAAACTCTGAGAAACCTGGGTCTTTCTAAGAGTCTAATAGAGCAACCTGGTTGTGTTGCTTGTGAAGCTGCATGGAAAAATGTGGTTGGTTTCTGCGGTTGAGGTTGGCCATTTTATGGTAGCTTTGGAGTGAAGAAAGATACGAACAAAGGCGGTCAGTAGGTCTTTAGGTTTAGAAAGAATTCCGATGAAGAAGATAGTGAAAGAGGGGGAACCATTGGGTATAATTATATGAAAACGACTTTAGACAAAGTTAATGCCAAAGGATAAACTTTGAAGTCTGAATGTCGGTCCCAACTATGAAAAAGTGTCCAAAAAGATAGTTTTCTTGGAAGTTGAGATTTTTTCCAAAGGAAATTTGTCTTCGGAATATCTGTGAAAATCTTCCAAAGCCAAAATTTGACTTCGGAAGATTTTCGTAAGTTTAGTGAAAAATGGCTTCGGAAGAAAATTTACTTAGGCAAATTTTCTTGCGAAGAGTATTTAGTCTCGAAAGAAACTGCTTTTGGAAGGAATTTGTTCTTGAAATATACATAAGTACTTAGAAGCATATTTTGGCTTCGGAAGAAATATGAAATTTCTTCCGAAGTTAAATCCCCTTTGAGCAGTTATGTGTTTTGAAGACTTAAAATTCTTCCGAATGCAATTTTAAGATCTTCCAAAGGGAAATACACTTGGTAATTTTTCAAAATGCTAAGGAATATCATTTTTTAAAGATTTCTTCCAAGATAAACTGGGCTTATGTAGGTGATTTGGGCAACTTAGGACACACACTGCCTTTTTAAGAAAATCTATTCAATGTTAATCATCCTAATAGTTGATATATGATATTTAAATCTCTGCTCATCAAAAGCTTTTGTGAACAGATCAGCACATTGTTCATTTGTACCATCCTTGATTAGTTTTAACAATCCCTTTTCATGATTATCTCTAATTAGATGATACCTGATATTGATGTGCTTTGTCCTTGAGTGCTACACAGGATTCTCTGTGATAGAGATAGCATTATTGTTATCTATGTGGATAGGTGTTTCATTGAAGCTGTATCCATAGTCCAGTATCTTATTTTGAATCCAAAGTACTTGAGCACAGCAGCTTGCAGTAGCAATGTATTCATCCTCAGCAGTTGATGCAGATACACAGGATTGTTTTTTACATTGCCAAGAGAAAATGCCAGTCCGTGCTTGCTGTCATGCTGGAAAATGTAGGGCTTTTGGTCTGTTTTACCTACTACTGGATTTGAACCAATGACTCTCGCCGTATGAAAGCGAAGGAATATCATTTTTTAAAGATTTCTTCCAAGACAAACTGGGTTTATGTAGGTGATTTAGACAACTTAGGACACACACTACCTTTTAGAAATAGATTATGTTTTTAAGAAAATCTATTCAAGGTTAATCATCTTAATAGCTGATATAAGATATTTAAATCTCTGCTCATCAAAAGCCTTTATGAACAAATCAACATATTGTTCATTTGTACCAACCTTGATTAGTTTTATCAATCCCTTGTCATGATTATCTCTAATTAGATGATACCTGATATTGATGTGCTTTGTCCTTGAGTGCTGCACAGGATTCTCTGTGATAGAGATAGCATTATTGTTGTCTATGTGGATAGGAGTCTCTTTGAAGTTGTATCCATAGTCCAGCATCTTATTTTGAATCCAAAGTACTTGAGCATAGCAGCTTGCAGCAACAATGTATTCAGCCTCAGTAGTTGATGCAGATACATAGGATTGTTTCTTATATTGCCATGTGATAATCCTTCCACTAAAGAATTGACATCCCCTAGATGTGGACTTTTGCAGTCATGTTGCAACCACCATAGTCACTATCTGTATAAGAATACAGATTGAAGTTAGAGTTCTTTGAATACCAAAGGCCTAGCTTAGGAGCACCTTTAAGATATCTAAGAATTCTTTTGGCAACAACCAGGTGTGACATCTTGGGGTTGGCTTGATGTCTTGCACATATATATGTAGCAAACATAATATCAGGCCTGCTGGCTGTAAGACACATAAGAGACCTAATCATTGCCCTGTAAAGATGTTCATCTACACACTCCCCCTCAAGATCTGGTCCAAGAGAGTGGTTTCTGGTACGGGTGTCTTTGCTACCTTACATTCAGTTATGTTGAATCTTGTAAGTATATCTTGTACATACTTTGACTGATTTATGAAGATGCCATTCTCAACTTGCTTTAATTGAATTCCTAGAAAGAAATTGAGTTCTCCCATAGCACTCATTTCAAATGTATTCTTCATCAGCTTCTCAAAGTCTTTATAGAGCTTTGGATTAGTTAACCCAAAGATAATGTCATCTACATATACTTGAACCGGCATTAAGTTATTTCCTTTTCCTTTGATGAATAGAGTTCCATCTATAGTACCCCTCTTGTATCCATGTTGACAGAGATACTAAGATAGTGTCTCATACCACTTCCTTGGAGCTTGATGCAACCCATAAAGAGCTTTATCAAGCTTACAGAGATAATCAGGATGATCTGGGTCTACAAAGCTAGGTGGTTGTTTGACATACAGCGCTTCATCAATTACCCCATATAAAAACGCACACTTGACATCAAGTTGGTAGACATTGAAGTCCTTGGATGTCGTAAATGCCAGGAATATCCTAAAGCTTCAAGTCTTGCTACAGGAGCAAAAACATTAGTGTAGTCAATCCATCTTCTTATACTATCCTGAACAACCAGTCTTGCCTTGTTCTTGATGACAAGTCCTCTATCATCCTTCTTGTTTCTAAACACCCATTTGGTACCTACAATAGTCTTCTCATGAGGAAGAAGGCATAGGTTCAAAACCTTTTGTCTTTTGAATTGAAGCAGCTCTTCTTGCATTGCTTCAACCCAACTTCCATCCATAAAAGCCTCATCAACTTTCTTTGTCTCTATCTGGGACAATAAACAAGTGTATACAGACTTTTTTTCATGGGTTTGTCCTCTTGTTCTCACCCCTTGTCAACATCTGCAACGATGTTTATGCTAGGATGTGACTTGTGTATCCTGAGTTGAGGGATCACAACAAGTTGTTTAGACAGATCTGGATTTAAAAATTTTACATCTGGAAATGAAGTGTCTTCCACCACATCAACAAACTTATCAAGAGAAACTTGATCCAATGAGTATGTGACATCATTGATGTTGTCATCAATGGAGTGGTTATCAACATCAGGAAATTCTGGATCACTGTCACCAATACCATTTCCTCCAACATTTGAAGTTCCTATATTTATGTCTTGTACCTCTGAGCTAGAATTTTCTGGTACTTGAGATGTGTCAGCATGATCTGTCATTATTATGCTGATAAGCACTTCATTTGCAGGGTTAGTTACCACTGGAGCTAAAGATGTAGTCTGTCTTGGTCTTCTCAGCTCAAATCTTGGATCTGGATCTTCTGTTGATGTGTTACCTGTTGGTCCTTGTTGGAATATTTGAAGATGATACTTACCAAAACCTAAGTGCCAAATCTCATGATGATTACCAAAATAGACACGGTGAAAATATGATAAAGATATGATCAAAACAAAGAAAATTGACCAAAGTCATACTTGGTCAAACTTGGTCAATCGTGGTCAAAGTCAACAGTCAAAATCAGCGGTCGTCCGGGATGACGTCAGCACCCTGCAGTCATGCATCAGCAATATAGAATTTATCAGACTTAGAACTATATTTGTGTAATCATTTTGTGCTTAAATGTAATATTTCTTATTATTGTAAGAGCATAAATGACTACACTTAGTCATTTATACTCAACATAGATAATATAATAGATAAAAAAAGTGAATAGAGTTTCAGAGAGGAAAACACACAAAAGGTGTAATCTCAACATGGAGAGAATTCAAGGTTGAGTGTGTGTGAGAAAGTGTTGTTGCAAACTCTCTTGAATTCCTCTAACATTATGAGAATTCAAGGTTGAGCGTGTGTGAGATTATTTTCTCACAAACTCCCTTGTAATCCTCTCGATTAGCAAACATATGAATGAATGAAATATTTCTGAATTTGTGTTCTTGTTGATTTTTCATCATTCCTTCATCATCATACATGTTCATCATCTCTTGCATATAAAGATCATCATGAAATCATCAACAAATCTGTGAGATTCCGCATCACAGATCTGATAAACGGCAATAATACGATTGCAATATTCGATCCATATATCGATTTCAACTATTGGTATCAGAGCCTTGGCTCAATCAAACATTGATTTCGATCCTGTCATTCAACAAACATGATTTCAGTGGTTCATTAGCTTCATAACATACATTTTGAGCTTCAAATCATCACATCTTCTTCTTCTAGATCATACAATCAACAAATGTTCAAAACATGAGTTAATCTACTGTTTTTGTTCATTGTGAAGAAGGATTTTTGTGCTTTTGTGATTTGAAAACCTCTAAAATCATTCATACACTGTTTTTGAGACAGATACATGACAAAACCATAGAAATCCATCGATTTCTACTGTTTTCCTCGATAAAACAGTAAACGATTACTATTTTATTGATTTTCATCAAACAAATCATTCAAAATCATTCATACATTGTTTATAAATCGCAAAACATCACAAAATCATAGAAATCACATCGGTCTCTAAGGATTTTTGATACAACAATACACGGGTATTGTTCTATCATTTTTTAGCCGACAACAAACCCTAGAAAACCCTAGTTTTATTCAAACACTCACATTCACATTTTGTGTTTATTTGGGTTGTTCATCAGAAAATTCAAAGAAGAACTGTATTCTTCTTTTGAATTTTTAACAAAAGTAACTTTTTTATCCAAAAAGTAAAGTTTCTAAGAGTAAACTTTTGTTTTCTTAAGGGTTTTGACTTTTTGGTAGGGTTTTGACCAATTCTCATGGTGTGACAACCTTAACAGAATATTCTTTCTGCTACCGAGGAGAAACATTCTCGTACCATCAAATTAATTAAAATTAATTAATTACCGTTATTCGGTAACTTAATTAAAATTAAATTAATTAACAAACAATCCTAGCGACTTTAGGATAAGTCAAATTTAGCATCAAGCTAAATATTTTAACTAATTCTAACTTAAACCGTTAAGTTAAAAATCAGAACAAACATGTCTGATGAATCGTCTGGAATAAACAGTGGTCTCAAACCACCGAGACTGAAAAACAAGGCTCATTTCAAACAATGGAAAATAATGTTTAGAAATTGGATCATTTTTCAGTACCCAGACTTGTGGACCTCCATAACAGAAGGACCGTATATCCCTGTGAACTTGGGTCCAGACTGTAACACACAAAAACCAATTAGTTTAAAGAATGTAGCTGGTGATGAACTAAAGAAGTTGAAAACAGATATGAAAGCATACAATATTTTGGCAATGACATTGCCATTTGAAATCTTAACACGGGTTGAGAATTTCAAAATAGCCAATGAACTATGGAAAGTTCTTCACACAATGTGTGAAGGAAGTTATGAGATTAGGGAAATCAAGAAAGAAAAATTGAAGACCCAATATGAAACTTTCCATCATGTTCAGGGTGAATCTATTCCCCAACAACTTCACAGATTTGTACAACTAGTAAATGAGATGATTGTATATGGTCTCAAATACGAATCTGTTGAAATCAACAAAAAGATGTTGCATACACTGCCTGAGAGTTGGACTCAGTCAGTGTCCCTAATGAAAGCAACATTAGATTTGGGAGCACTGTCCCTGGATTCTCTAGTTACTAAAGTGGAAGCACTAGAACTAGATTAAAATCCAGAAATAACAACACCATCAGACATGTAGAAGCATACAAGTTCAAAGAACTACAACATACAGGAAATGCTTTTCTGACAAACACTGTTAAAGATGAAGATGAAGAATTTCTAGACACTAGTGAGACATCATTCTTCTCTTCACCAAATTCATCCAGCAACATACAAAAGTAAAAGAAGACTGGTGTTCATGCTTCTCATGAAACAACTCCTCAAAGCAAACATAACCAACATCATCATGCTTCAAGCTCAAGCAAGCAACAACAGATAAAGCATCAAAACATACACAAGTTTGATAAGCCCATTGATGCTCTCACTATCATTCTTCAAAGTGAAGAGCAGAAGGCAGCCTGTTGGAGCATATATAGTCATATATAGTGTGTCCGTCGCTTGACGAATAGTCTAGGCTTAATGTTATACACCTTGTAAACACATGAAACTAGGTCATTCGCAGGAGCATATGCGAATGAGACTCAGTCGTACGACTGAGCCATGCTAATGGACCAGTCGTGCGACTGAGAGATGCGATTGGGGCATTCGTAAGACTGAACCATTAGAATGGTCCAGTCGTAGATTGAACCATACGCATGGTCCAGTCGTACGAGTGAACCATACGCATGGTCCAATCGCACGAATGGGCCCAGTCGCATCTAATATGGGCCGAGGCCTATATATACCAGTTTCATTATGTCGAAACCTAAGGGTTTTTGATAGTGTGCCCGGTGCCCAGGCGCTGCCGGATGAGAGGGGAGATCATGCTCGATCTCCCCTTGCCAAAAGTCTTGATTCTTAAGTTGTAACGAGCTTAAAATCGTTATGTTTTATCAATAAAATCATTCGATTATTGTTCGTGTTATTGATTGTCTTTTGGTTTTTATCCTTCCGTCAAGAACATGCTCGGATGTTTATCGATCCAGTGACTTCACACAGCCTATGCAGCCTTTTCAACAAGTTTTAAAGCATATTTTGGTACAAGTCTCACACCCTCTTGGATCATTCAATAAGATTTGGATGAACTGCCACCAGACATGGTTGAAGAAATGGATCTTCAGTGGTCTATGGCAATGATTGCATATAGATCAAAAAGGTTTCTGCAAAGAAACAGAGGGCTTAGCATGGACAAGAAAACAAATATTTGTTTTGATAAAACCAAAGTCAGATGCTGCAATTCTTAACTTTATGGACATTTCTCAAGAGAATGTCAATAGCCAAGAGTTGACAGAAACAACAATCAAACACAAGCATCAAGCAGCTACCATCCAAACAGATAGATCCCTCAACCAATCAGTATCCCTGCTGCACCAACTCCACCTCAAATCACATAATACAGTCCAAGTTAACAATCTAAATCATCAGCCATGATCATTAAGAAGGATGGTGAATATGACTGGAGCATGTATGAAGCTGAAATTCAATCACCAAATCATGCCCTCATGGAAGATATTGAAGTTAAAATTTCAGAAATCCCGAAAGAGGTAAAAGAGAACCTATGCACTCAAGCTTGCATAGATGAAGTCAATAGATACAGAGAACATGTAGACAAACTTTCTAAGAAAGTAATTAAAACAAACATTTTAAATGAAAGTCTTAAATCAGAACAAAAACAATATGGAATCAAAATACTTTCATTACAAAATGATTTGGACAAATTGATATCTGAAAAGTTAACATTGGCAGCTCAAGTTGAGCAACTCTCTGTATCCTTGACTGAGTCTAAAATAGTTCAAGCTAAAACTGAAGTGAAACTTCAGAAGTTTCATATAAGCAACAAGAAGTTTGAAGAACTTCTTGCTCAACAAAGGGCTTTTATAGACCCTTCATGTTTAGGGTATAACAAAGTTAATCCACCATATAATGATAATTATATTCCTTTACCTGATTCCATGACAAACAAACAGGGTGAGTCACATGACCCACATGACAGAACAGATGATTCAAAGCCATCATCATCAACATCATCAAAGTCATCATTAAATGATAGAACACCTGAAAGGATCTCAGACCTCGTTTGATCAATTAGATTAGGATATGCAGCAGAATTGTATAAGAATTAGACAAATTCAAGCAAGAACACAAATGATAGTGCAATGGAACAGTACGGTTATAGAGAGAGAAAGTATTTCTGTAAAGAGGAATATTTCACTCAATCACACGCTTCGGCACATACAAAATTAGGTCATCCTCCCTTATATAAGGAAGGTGACGTCAGCTGATGTCACTTGATAGTGACATCTAACCATTATTACAACAACTACTGAAAGATAACTAAACTACTGAAGATGTCTTACAACAGCTGACATCTTCTTACAAAAGCCAACTGTAAACTACTACAACTACTGAACTACAACTACTGAACTACAACGTCTGAAGAACAGGCTCTTCCGACGTTTTACAATAAGTAAACTACTGAAAGAAAGAAAACTACTGAACCTCAAATAGAAAACTACTGAAAAGGAAAACCATCATAACAACTGAAAAGTACTACTTCAGCTGTTGTGACAACCTCTGAAGTCTTCGATATTTGTAGTCTTCAGAACTTGAACTTTAGTTGATGTGTTCAGTACTTGAACTTCAGCTGTTGTCTTCAGCACTTGAACTTCAGCTGGTGTCTTCAGTACTTGAACTTCAGCTGAAGTTTTCAGCACTTGAACTTTAGCTGATGTCTTCAGTTGTTGTCATCAGCTGATGAAGCCTTCAACAGTTGTTGTGATGTCTGTGGGACTTAAAGGTTTTTCTGATCAGGCTCATTGTTTCTTTTGGTCCAACAAACTCCCCCTGAACCAATGCAGTCAAAACCTTTAACTTTATTGATGTCCCACTTATTAGGTAGAAAAGTGTTGTCTTTTTCTTCTAGATCCGCTCAGAAATGACCAAAATCAGCACAGGCCAGGGAAGAGGTTTCAAAGATCTGTTTGGCAAAGGATGGATGGGAACTCTGTCTTGGGGAACTAGACACAGAGCTATTACCCCATCCATTGAACCTACTTCCCAACTATGAGTCTGTAAGACTCTCTCACATAAGCCTCAAGTAATACTAGTTGATCCTCCTTGGTAAGGTCTTCGGCTTCTCCCTCAAAAAATGATTCAGGCCCATAATACTCTGAGAGGTATTTGACCTGCTTCCCTTTTCTTAACTCAATAGTTGTGATTTCTCTATAAGCAAATTCATCAGGGTGATTACCCTCTAGCAGCAACTGGAGTTCATTTTGTCTGACTTCCTCAAGCCTCTTGTATACTATCCCCTTTTTCACAAATTTTGTTCTCCAACAGCTTTTGTAGGGGAAGTTTAGCTTTATAGGCTTTCTTGAAGTCTTCTAGGATCTCCCAGGGTGAGATTACAATGGCCAGCATGATCACTGTATCTACGATCTTTTTCACTTGGCCATTGTATCTGTGTGGAATGTCTTTCTTGTGAATCCTATGACTCACCCTGGGATCAGGCCAAAACCTTAATCTCTCCTTCTGATATTGAAAAGTCTGTTTGAGAGCATATAACCTCTGAGCATGTTTTCTCATGGCTATAATTGATGAAGTTTGAGTATAGACTTTGTCAACCATTCTCAACACCTCCTCATCATGTAGTCTTTGCTGTTGCTCTTCTTCAATTTTCACTTTTACAGTTTCCATCTGAAGAGCAGGAGTGATTGTTGATGGTTGACTTTTGGCCTTAGGTAGTGTAATGACAGCTGAAATAGGCAGCCTATCCTCATCCTTATCATCTTCTTCTTCTTCTTCTTCAAGCCTCATCACCCTTTTCTTCCTCTTCTGGGGTGCATCATCGGCTATTGGTTTCTTAGGAAAGAGAGTTGGTTTTGAGGGTTTTGATGTGGGTTGTTTTGGTGTGGGAGATTGGACAGGCTATTCTAACATTTTTGTAAGCGAGGCCTTGGTGTGCTTGGCTAGATCAGTCCTGCTCCCAGCACCAGCTTCATTAGCGCTTCTATGATCATCCCTTTAGTAAATACTTTAGACGAACAGATCTTGTTGGTTATTTCCAAGATACTGTCCCTGGACCATGACTTTACTTCAAGGACTGATCTCCCCAGATACTTCGAAATGAATCTTGCCATAGCGTCAACTCTCTCCTTCTCCTTTTCACTATAGCAAGACCATCAGTGTTCAATCTCCTGAATCTCCAACCTCCTGATCTCAGAATCAAGTTTTGCTGTATCAAAGCCTTGCCTAAACAGCTGATCAATGATTTTATCCATTGACCTGCTGTGTTGGTCATTAGCTTTCTTGATCAAATCATCTAGATTCTTCTCAGCAGAATTTTTCTCACTTTCATCACCTTTCATTTTCTTATAAGTGACATGAAAGTCCTTCTCTTTCTCAGTCTCCTTCTCCATCTCCTTCTCTTTCTCCACCTCTCTCTCTACCACTTTCTCTTTCTATTTCTCTTTTACCTCTTCAACTCTTTTTCTCTTGATGACTTTCACTGACTCCCCCTTTTTGGTTGCATTGGTTGCAGGGGTTTGAATGTCAGAAAGTTTCTTTAACATAGCATCATCAATTAGGGTTTGAATGTTTGAGGAAAGCCTCTCATCAAGGGTTTGATTCACAATATCAGTGATGATAGGAGTGATGAGAGGCAGGGATGTTCTAAAGATAGCAACCATTTGCTCAAAGGGGTTCTGTCCCTGAGAAGTGGTGCCAAAAGCTGAGGCTGGTGGCTGAATTTTTAGGAGTGGCTCTGTGTGTGGGAGACCTTCAGAAGAATGTGCTATCTGTGGGTGAATGTTGGCAGATGGACATGATTCTTGAGAGAATTTGGCAAGTAGCTGTTTTAATCTACTTACCTCTTCCTCAAGAATAGTGTTCTGGGATAGAACATCATAAAAGAACCGCAGGTCATCATCAGTATTAACTGAATCACCTGACCTCCTGATTGTATCAGGATGAACATGTGCTGAGTGTGGATCAACATGCATATGTGCCCCATTGTCTTGGAACTGGGGACTTCCTGCCTCAGGATTAAATCCTTCATTAGCAGTTGCCTCTAGAGAGGACTTAGAGATGTTACCAACCCACCCTGTTCATGTGCTGAAGCAGGAGTAGTAGCAGCCTCACCAGATGTTTTGATCTCCTCTTCCACACTGGGAGATAGAACATTGTAATCCCTATGCTATGGGCTCTCAGCAACACTTGGATCCTCCCTCTCAGTAGTTAAGGTTTGCCCAGTTGTAATAGGTGCCTGGGGAGAGGGAGGAGTGTTGAGCTGAGTCAGCACTTTTGCAATTATAATGGTTGGACTTTGTGGGGTGTTTTCCGATGGGAGATAGGGGTGAATCTGTTTGCACCTGGGAGAGTGGTGCTCTTCAATGGTAACCTTCTCAAGTGAGATAGGTTCCAGAGATGTGGCTGCCCTGGAAGTGGTTGCTTCAGGATCCTGTTGAGAGGATTCCTGAGCGGTTGTGGCTGGTAGAGTCCTTGTAACTACTGGGGGATTAATACCAGTAGCTACTTCCTGCCTTTGTTATGCACGGGCATCCTCAGGGGACTCAACTCCCTGAGTAGCCTTTTTGGGCTTTTTGGTTTTGGGCTTGGTGGGGACTTTGGATTTGGAGGAGGAGGCTATGGGTTCCCGCTGCTTGGGTTTTAGTAGCTTGGTAGCCTGTTTAAAGTTGGTGTCTGAGTTGTGCCTGGAGTATACTTCAGGCAATACAGCCAGAGCAGGGACTCCTAGGCCAACAAGGCCCTCAGATTTTAATTGATTTTCGATAATAGCCATGAGAAACCTTGGATATAATATCCATCTGTTAGCCATATGTTTCATAGCCATATCTTTTAATTCTAAAAATATTTGATCCCAGGAAGATGATTTAGGGGCAAGGCAGACATTGACCATGTGAAAAATAAGTCTTTGAGGATCGTGGAAGTGCTTCTTTAGGATTGTGGAAGCACGGAGGTCGCCTTCATATCCATATTGGGTGAAAGATAGGTCGATGGTGCCCTTAGGATATTCAGTGGCGAAGGTGGCATCATTCAGATTTAGGGTTTGTCGAATGATGTTAGAAGTGATGGCCACCTTCTGTTGATTGACAAACGATTGGAGAATGACCTCGGTGTCATTTTCACCAGTGATAATGGTGGCGTTTGTCTAGAACTGTACGAGGGATACGGCGTGGATGATTGGATTGAGAAGAAAGGCCGTTTTGTAAGGAGAGGTAACCATCAGATCGATGGCGGCATCGAACTTGGTCCAAAAGGGTTATTTTGTGAGGTAGGCTACACAATTATGGCGTGGTTTGAGCTGCATGGTCGCCATTAATGTGAGAGAGAAGTTTCAGATTTTTTGAATGTTTAGGTTATGAGAATGAAAAACTCTGAAGTTAGAGTTAGGTATTTATAGGGTATGGTTATGAAACGGCTAATAGAAAACGTCTGAAGGTTTTCGTGTTATTCATTAGGTGTTTGAAACGACTGATGACATGGTTTTAACCTTCAGAGGTTGTAAACAACTGAAGACTTGATGTTAGTCATCAGTAGTTGTAAACTACTAAAGACTTGGTTTTCATCTTCAGAGGTTATGAACAACTGAAGACTTGGTGTTAGTCATCAGTAGTTGTAAACTACTGAAGACATGGTTTTGGCTTCAGTTGTTTTGATATGAAACAATAGTAGTTTGAATCAGTTGAGGAGTAAATTTACTCATCAGCTGTTATCATCAATTCAGATGTGTCATTCTGACCTCAACATTTACTCATCAGACTTTGTCTGATTTTCAGACGTTTCATTGGCCATCAGCTCTTTGGAATATTTATTCTTCAGCTTTTGTGAATGAATATTCAGAAGATCTATTAAAATAAATTATTCTTCAGAAATTGTGAACAAATGTTGACTTCAGTACTTGTGGAAGATTACTCATCAGTACTTTTAGACAAAATTTGTTCTTCAGTACTTATTTGTTAGAGAAGGCATCAGAAGTTATAACCTCATCAGTAGTTGTAACTGCATCAGTTATTTTCAACAAATAATGTACTTCAGTACTTTGAAATATTTTAATCTTCAGTAGTTATGAAAAATACTAAAGACTAAATAACTCATCAGTACTTATTTTTGACTTTTGGATACTAATGCGCATCAGCAGTTATGAGCTGAGAGCAGAGTAGTTGTGAGCTGAGAGCAGTAGTATTAGTCAAGTTATTCCAGCTGTAACATACCAAGCCTCAGGACCAGATTTTGAAAAGTTGCACTATCTAAAGGCTTAGTATATATATCTGCAATCTCATCAGCACTAGGAACAAACTTTGGATCAATCAGACCTTTTTCATAACAGTCCCTAATAAAATGATGTCTGATCTCAATATGTTTGGTCCAAGAATGATGGACTGGATTCTTAACAATACAGAGAGCTGAAGCACTGTCCATTAGTAATGGATTCTTAGTATCTATAATGCCATAATCCAATAACTGATTCTGAAGCCAGAGTACTTGAGATGTACAACTTGCAGCAGCAATGTACTCTGCTTCAGCAGTGGATGTAGCAATTGAAGCTTGTTTCTTACTCTGCCAAGAAACTAAACAATTGCCTAGAAATTGGCATCCACCAGAAGTTGATTTTCTGGTGACTTTGCACCCTGCATAGTCACTATCAGAGAAAGCAACTAATTTGCAAGAGTGCCCAGTGGAATACCAAAGTCCTAGAGATTGAGTTCCTTGCAAGTATCTAAAGATCATTTTTACTGTAATCAAATGGGATTCTTTAGGTGCAGCCTGAAATCTAGCACAGACACAAGTTGCAAACATAATGTCTGGTCTAGAAGCTGTAAGGTACATCAAGGAACCAATCATACATCTGTAAAGGGTTTCATCAACCGCTTTACCTTTCTGATCAACATCCAGTTGTGTGGAGCTGCTCATGGGAGTAGAACAGGGCTTACAGTTTTGTAAGTCAAACTTTTTCAAAAGATCTTTTGTATATTTAGACTGATGAATGAAAGTTCCATTAGCCCTTTGTTTGATTTACAAACCCAGAAAGAACTGTAATTCTCCCATGGCACTCATTTCAAACTTTTGTTGCATTAACTTTGTAAATTCATCACACAACTGTAGATCACTGGATTCAAAAATAATATCATCAACATAAATTTGAACAAGTAGCTTATACTGTCCCACTATCTTTATGAACAAAGTTTTATCTATGGAGCCTCTGGTGAAAATTATTTTGAAGAAGAAAATTTGATAATGTTTCATACCAGGCTCTAGGAGCTTGTTTCAACCCATGTAGAGCCTTATCAAGCTTATACACCCAATCTGGATGTTTATTATCCTCAAAACCTGGTGGTTGACACACATAAACCTCTTCTTTTATTTTACCATATAAAAATGCACTTTTGACATCCATTTGAATAACTTTAAGATTGTGGAAAGCACCATAAGCTAAGAACAATCTGATTGCCTCCAGTCTGGCTACATGGGCAAAGGTTTCATCATAATCAATACCTTCTTCTTGTGCAAACCCCTATACAACCAGTCTGGCCTTGTTCTTGACAATTTGACCCTTTTCATCTATTTTATCCCTAAACACCCATTAAGTGCCTATTGCACACTTACCTTGGGGTAAAGGAACCAGCTCCCACACTTGCTGCTTTTTGAACTAAAGAAGCTCAAGTTGCATGGCTTCAACCAATCCATTGTCTCTTAATGCAACATGATAGTTCTTTGGCTCTTGCTGACTGATGTTGATGGACAATAAGATCTGTGCAAGTGTTTGTAGGAGATTCAGCAGCAACAGATGTTGATGGAGATTCCTGAAACCATATAGAGATGGCAACTCAAATGAAGTAGAGGATTCAGAACTCTCATCAGCATTTGTTTTGAATGGAGCTGCTGAAGCTACAGGGGCATCAGGTTTAGATGACTCAGGCAGTTGATCACTAAACCTGAAAAGGTGAGTACTGTCAGCATCATCATCAGTACCACCAGGTGGAGAACTGTGTGCAGTTGGTGATGGATTATCGGGAACTACAACAGCTGGAGATTAATAAGGAACATATTGCAGTATATCCAAATCTAATAGCTCCATAGGGTTTTGTGGAATTTTATCCTTTGGAGATTCATTAAAATTCACATGCAAAGTCTCTTCAACCATCTTTGTTCTACTGTTGAAAACTCTATATGCTTTGCAAGTAGATAAATATCCAACAAAGAACCCTGCATCCACCTTTGATTCAAACTTTTGAAGTGGATTCTTTGTGTTTAGAATATAACAGGGACACCCAAATGCTCTAAAAAATGAAATCAAAGGGGCCAAATGATGTAGCACTTCATAAGGAGTCTTCATCAACCTCTGATTTACTAATACTATATTCTGCACATAGCAAGTTGTGTTGATAGCTTCAGCCCAAAAGGTCAGTGGCAGTCCTGAATCAGCCAACATTGACCTGGCAGCTTCAACAAGTGTCCTGTTCTTTCTCTCCCCCACTCCATTTTGTTCAGGAGTTCTTGGAATGCTGAACTGCCGCTTGATTCCCTTTGACAGGTAGAAGTCATCAAGTGTGTGATTTCTAAATTCTTTGCCATTATCACTCCTCACACACTTGACTGGAAGGGAATACTGTTTCTCAACATATAACACAAAGTTCATAATAGCTTGTGCAGCTTCATCTTTAGAGTGCAAGAAGAAAGTCCATACAAATCTGGGGTAATCATCCACAATTACCAGACAATATTTCTTCTTTGCCATGCTCATCACTCTTACAGGACCAAAAAAATCCATATGCAACAATTGCAACCAGGCAGTGGACTTTGGCTCTTCTATTAGAGGGAATGAGACCTTGTGTTGCTTCCCTTTTAAACAAGCAGAGCAGTTTTCATCACATTTGAACTCCTTCATTGGCAATCCTCTTACTAAACCATGGTAAATCAGCTGATTCATGTTTTTGAGATTCACATGACCAAGCCTTCTATGCCATAGAGTAGATTCCTAAGGAGAAGCCTTGGAGAACAGGCAAGGATGGCCTTTTAGATTGATTTTCTTTAACAAATCCAAGGCATATACTCTTTCTGTCCTGTTGGCCTTCAGGAGAGTATGATCATCCAATACCTTGTCAATCAAACTTAGAACTTTGGAAGACAGAATCCTGCAGTTCTGACTGGTGAAAAGGGCAATATGACCTTTATCACATATTTGACTGACACTCAAGAGGTTATACTTGATATTCTCCACATGGTTGAGATCATCAAACCTTATTTTACCATTGGAAACAAAGCCTTTGCCGATGATGTAACCCTTAGCATCATTGCCAAAAGAAGCAAACCCCTTCTTTCTTTGAGAGTAGTCATTAAGAAGAGAGCTGCTCCCTGTCATATGCATGGATCCTCCACTGTCCACATACCAGATGCTTCTTTGGCATGCTGAAGAACCCTGCATTCATCACAAGAAACTAGTTAGCTTTTGAGACCCAAACCATTTTGGTTTTGGGTCTGTTCTCATCAACAAATTTCATACTAATTGTTTTGTCATGAGGTGCAGCCTGTGGTGATGGAGATGGTGCAGAAAAGGGTTCCTTTGTTTTAGGCTTAGGTTTCCTTTTCTGTGGTTTAATCACAAGAACATCTATTTGGTTGACTCTCCCCAATAGATGTTGAACCATCATAACAAGTTGTGTCTGATTGTTTGCTAAAGCCTTCAGCTCATCAGACACATCAGTACTTGATTTTGATGGATTCCTGTGTTGCACCATCTTCCTGTGAACACCTTTAGCTGTTTCCTGATTAACCCCTTCCTTTTTGGATTCTTTAAGAATTTTCGGGTTTCAGGTTAAGATGCTACTGGTACAAACTTGGTTTCAAACTCAAATTTTATTTTATTAATTTTCTTTTTAATGTTCTTATCTTGGTTGAGTTTGGAACCCTTTCTATGCCAACAATCATCAGTGAGATGATTGAATAAGCCACATATTTCACATGACTTTTTCTTTATTTTTTGTTGATCAATTGCTGAAGAAGATGAAACTACTGAAGATTTGTTGTTCAGTACTTTCTTCCTTTTAGTACTTGTGGTAAGTACTGAAGGATTCTTAACTACTGAAGATTTGTTCTTCAGTAGTTTTCTATCAGTACTTGCAGTTTTCTTCCTTTCAGTACTTGCAGAGTTCCTCATAAATTCTTCAGCAGTTTTCAAACCCTTTCTACTTTCAGTAGTTTGGGTTTGTTCTTCAGGTGTTGTAACTTACTCTTCAGTACTTTCAGTACTTTGTGAGACAACACCTGAAGTGATTAACTCTTTCTTGATCATGTGACTGTCAGCATTTGACCTCTCAACTTTATCAATATCAGCTGATTAGTTTTCAGAGGTATTAATGCTGACTTCATCCTCTAATTCTGGTGCATTATTAGGGGATGGATCACATGATGAGGTGGATTGGTTATTGCTTTCTTCTTCAGATTCTACTAACATGGGAGTAAAATCTGTAGGAGGAGCAGTGTGATTATAACCAATTCCAAACTTCACATTCGAAGCTGATTACTTGCTGAGAAGCATTTCAAAACCCTTGCAGGAAGTTACCCAGCGTTCACACTCTACCTGGGTAGATGCAAGAGTTTCTTTGAGGTCCTTATATTTCTCTAAAAGTACCTCTTCCTTAGCCTTATCATCAGTGATTTGACATTTTAATTTGTAAATCTCATCATTTTTTTCATTTAGCACAGACTCAAACTCAGCTTTTCTTTTGGAAATTATGTTCTCTAGCTCAAGATTTTTGTTAATTAAAGCTTCATTTGCTTCTCTAATAGATGCAAATATGGCTATGCATGATTCAGAGCATAACTTGGCCTTGGCCTCTGAAGATACCTGTGATGTCAAAGCATTTGAGGATGAATCATCAGTAGACTCTAGGGCCATAAGAGCAAGATTTCCAAAAGGATTGTCACCACCATGTTGACCAGCACCAGGGAACAGTTGTTCATGATGACCAGACATATCATCTGGTAGACTGCTCCAGTCAACCATACCTGGGGTGAAAAAGCTGTGATGTGGTTGAGATTTAGATTGTTGATGAGATTGAGATGGTTGAGGCTCAGGAAGGGCATATGGTTATTGAGCAATGGGTGGTTGAACCTGACTTGTCTGAGGCATGTAGAAGCAGGGGTAAGGATATGGCATAGAACTTTGGGGAACAAAATATGCGGTTGATGATTTAGCTTGTGATGGATGACCAGAACTGGTGGAATGATGCCCTTTGTTTTGTGAGTTATTACCTGGGAAGGTCACAAAGGGTGCAGATTAGTTAGATCCAGATGATCTACACTCTCTTGCAAAGTGTCCAAGCCTATGGCACTTGTGACATCTCAACTTGCTCTTGTCAAAACCAACTTTAGTTTTGCCAGAGAGACCTGGGAATTTCCTACCAGTTCTTTTGTAGAACTTTTGAGAACTGATATTGATCATTGCCATTTGGCTCAAAATATCCATCTCTTCCAGATCATCATTTGAAATTCCTTTCAAGTCCTCCATTAAAAAAGCACAAATTATCACCACTACCACCTGAACTACCATCCACACCAACAAAAGCATGTTCTCCAATGTTAGTAGAGAAATCAATATGCTCATCATAGGAACCTTCTGATGTAGCATACTCTGACTCCTAACCTATCAGTGCAGTACTGCCTGATACAAACTCATCAGTGAGCTTTCCAGATGAAGACAACTTCCTTTTCTGTTCTATATCTCTTTCAAATGTTAGCAGTTTCCCATGAAGTTGGGTGAGAGATAGAGTGCTCAGATTTGCACTAGAGCGTAGGACTTTAGTGTATGTGTCCCATCTCTCAGGCAGGGATCTGAGGAATCGGTTATTCATCTGGCTGTTTGTATATTCTTGTTTGACCATTTTCAGTTCAGAAATCAAACAGGAAAATCGCTCAAACGGTTGAGTCAGAGACTCACCCTTCCTATGAGAGAATGTCTCATATTGCTGGGCAAGGATTTCCCTAGTATTTGCCAAGACCTCATCAGTTCCTCGAAATTATTCTTTCAAAGTAACCCAGAGGTCATGAGCAGTTTCATGATGCATAAGCCCTGAATAGATTTCATTAGGCAGTGCCATTGCCAAAATTCCATGGGCATTAGCATCAATTTCGAACAGCTTTAGATCTTCATCCGAATACTGATCAGGTTTCTTCAGAACTTTCTCATTTGTTTCCGGAGTACTGACCATAGGCTTGTATGGTCCATGTACCACAGATTTCCAACATCCTGCGCTGTTGATAGACAGGTGATGGAGCATACGTCGTTGCCATATGTTATACTCACTCCTAACAAGCATCAGAGGCTTTGTTGAGGGACCAGTATTGTGAGGATGATTGGTTGGTGTCGACATTTCACAAATTCAAACAAATTCAAAGTAATTTCAACAAATCTAGCTCAAAACCATGTAGAACCTCAAATTAATTGACCAGAAGCAACAGAAACTCAAACTCTAAAACCGATTCTTGCAAATTTGCTAATTCGATCAAACGTAGATATCAAAAGAGCAGTTTCAATGATCAATTCTTAAATTGATCTATGATTAACTGGCTCTGATACCATTTGAAAGGATCTCAAACCTCGTTTGATCAATTAGATTAGGATTTGCAGCGGAATTGTATAACAATCAGACAAATTCAAACAAGAACACAAATGATAATGCAATGGAACAGTACGGTTATAGAGAGAGAAAGTATTTCTGCAAAGAGGAATATTTCATTCAATCACACGCTTCGGCATATACAAAATTAGGTCATCCTCCCTTATATAAGGAAGGTGACGTCAGCTGATGTCACTTGATAGTGACATCTAACCATTATTACAACAACTACTGAAAGATAACTAAACTACTGAAGTTGTCTTAAAACAGCTGACATCTTCTTACAAAAGCCAAGTGTAAACTACTATAACTACTGAACTACAACTACTGAACTACAACGTCTGAAGAACAGGCTCTTCAGACATTTTACAATAAGTAAACTACTAAAAGAAAGAAAACTACTAAAACTCAAATAGAAAACTACTGAAAAGGAAAACCATCACAACAACTGAAGAGTACTACTTCAGCTATTGTGACAACCTCTGAAGTCTTCAATACTTGTTGTCTTCAGCACTTGAACTTCAGCTGATGTCTTTAGTACTTGAAGTTTAGCTGATGTCTTCAGCACTTGAACTTCAGCTGATGTCTTCAGGACTTGAACTTCAGCTGATGTCTTCAGCACTTGAACTTCAGCTGATGTCTTTAGTTGTTGTCATCAGCTGATGAAGCCTTCAGCAGTTGTTGTGATGTCTGTGGGACTTAAAGGTTTTTCTGATCAGGCTCATTGGTTCTTTTGGTCCAACAACACCTTTGATAGAATTTGTTAAAAGTCATGATTAACCACAAACTAAAGCAACAAATTTTTATCAAGGAGAAAACAATGAATTTGATGAACAAACTTCTGATGAAGATGAAGCTGACTTATTGGATGATGATTCCACTCAACCAATTACTAAAAGTCACAAAGTTTCAAGTGTGGTTGAAGTTCAAACAAAACAAACAAAGCAGACTCAAGGATTTGACATCTGCTCCCATGGAAAGAACATTGAATCTTTCAATATTTCTATTAAACAAACAAACAAAGGAAAAGGAAAATCTCCTATTCTTCAAAAACAATCAACTATGACTTTTAATATTCCTCTCAAATCAAACTTAAAACCAAAAGTTGCAAACAAATAAGACAATCCTGATTTACCATATTGTGAATGGTGTGATCAATACACTCACAGCACTGAAAAATACAAATATGGTAAATGTTGCAAATACTGTCACATGAACAATCATAGTACTGAAAGTTGTCATTCTCACAACTATTGTTCTATCTGTAAAAGGAACAATCACAATACTGATACTTGTTTTTTTAATAAGAAAAAAAAGCAAAACACATAGACTCAAGTTGTAAAAACTAATGAGAAACAAACAATTCGTACTAAAAGAAACAAGCCAGGAGTACCAAGACAAACTCCTCATCAAAAGGTTGCTCTAGACAATGACAAATAATTTATGACACCTTTACACAAACATCAAGGAGACATAAGTCTCAAACCAGACAAACATCAGATATTAGCTCTAGTAGGAGAAGAGCTCAAAGTACTTCTCCTGATAGAGCTAAAATCAATCAAAGGAAATCTAGTGTACCTAGAATTCCTAAACCACTAGAAATTGCAATCTTAGAAGAAATTTGCATTATGGGAAAAGACGGAAAACCCAAGACCATCATGGCTTGGGTTGCACCATCTAACTGATTTCTTGTGTTTTCTTAAGGACAGTTATGTAGACCTGCCAACCCAAGAAAAGTTAGCAGTGGCTGATCCCATCCCATGACAGGAACGTTCTACCTGTTCAAGACGTTTATGATGCAACTGAGCCAAATGGAGCAGATATTAACAACAATTCAATGTAGGACATAAATCACTTACAGAAACAATGATGGCAATGCAAGAAACAATCGATGTTTCATTCCATCTGCTTAGTCTGAGTACATTGCTACATGGCTAATTATTAATGATCTCTATTGCATTGATAACACATATTCCATTTCTTTATTTTCTCAAAACCAAAAATCCAAAAAAAATTAGAAAATCAAGAAAAATCCAAAAATATTTCTCTTGAATCATCCTGCATTTACATGAGAAATGATAGTAAACTCATCTACTACCTTCTGCATCTATTTTTCAAATCAATAAAGACTGACATGACTTTGTTTGATATGTCAGTAGGCTCAGCTTGAATTCAAGATAAGCATATTTATGATTAACTAAATCAATATGCATTGTGGACCAAAACAATCTTAGGATATTGGTAAGCAATGACTTTTCCAAGTATTTGCTTGTGTGGTTACCTAAGCACATCATGTGAAAATAGTTTATAAACTTATCATTGATAAAAGCATCTGTTTCTCCTTTGTTGTATGTAAATACAGACCTGGAGTAAACATGAGGATAACTTCTATTGTGCTCAACACAAACCTAGTTGTCCTTGCACTAAAAGTGTTGATGCAAAAGAGAATCCTAATATGGATCAATGCTAAAAGAATCCCAATAAGGATCAATTTCCAATGTGAAGTATAAAAGAATCTCAATGCGGATCAAATATAAAAGAATCCCAAAGTGGATCAAATCATGAGAATTTATACTCTAAGTAGCCTGGTTCAAGTTGCAATAAAGTGCCACCTTGCATTTCATGAGGAGAGTTATTCTTCCATACTTCTGAGTGTGGGGTACTCAATTAGCATATTTAATCAAACCAAACATGATAAATATCACAAAGTGTTGAAAATAGATCCTTGCATGAGTTTAAGTGGACAAACATACTTACAATCAACTTTGTTCTTCGTCTATGTCTATTCCAAACTTTAAACATTCTTAGATGTAGAGGATTTTGGATTAGTATGATCTCATTGCAGTTGAAGGATTCATGCTTGTAAATATCTTAATTTTGAAAAATCTAAATTACCAAAAAGATTTGTCATTTTTAGTATTTTTCTTAGTTTTGGTAGATTTACATGTGTTATTGATTTAGGAGTGAAACTTCCATGCAATACCTCTACCGAGAGGATTTAGACTTTTACAGGTGATGAATTGCATGACATGCCTAAGTTTCTTATTCAGTTCAAGATGTTAAAAGAACTCTCTTGCTTCCTTCAAAGATCTCCTGCCAGTTGCTGAGAACTAAGAATCCTCCTCTTGGTGTCTCATCCACAAAAGTTCCTCACTCTCTAAAGCTTTTATTGAGGGAGATTATATGTTAAGTTGAAGAATTTCTGATGCTTCTCCTTCACTTCTGAAGTTGAGATAAAGCTGCCGCTATTGCTACCTGTGCAATCCACAGTGTATGCAAATGGGTGTATCTTCAAGTCTTCAAAATATGACTAGAAGATCAAGCTGATGAAACATACATCAAGTGTTGAACCAAAGTCTTTATGTGCCGAAACAAAGTCCTTTTCTCAATGCCTTTAGATGAAGTTTCTAAGAAGATGCTACCAAAAAGAAGGAGAAGACTGCACTACAAGACTGCGCATCAATCAACATACAAAGTTTTGATAATCATGAGGTTTTGGCAGCATCATCTTAGGGGGAGTAATGTTGGAATATTTGAAGATGATACTTACCAAAACCTAAGTGCCAAATCTCGTGATGATTACCAAAACCGACCGGTGAAAATATGATAAAGATATGATCAAAAAGAAGAAAATTGACCAAAGTCAAACTTGGTCAAACTTGGTCAACCGTGGTCAAAATCAACAGTCAACATCAGCGGTCGTCCCGGATGACGTCAGCGCCCGGAAGGCACACATCAGCAATACAGAATTTATCAGACTTAGAATTATATTTGTGTAATCATTTTGTGCTTAAATGTAATATTTCTTATTATTGTAAGAGTATAAATGACTACACTTAGTCATTTATACTCAACATAGATAATATAATAGATGAAGGTGTAATCTCAACATGGAGAGAATTCATGGTTGAGTGTGTGTGAGAAAGTGGTCTTGCAAACTCCTTTCAATTCCTCTAACACTGTGAGAATTCAAGGTCGAGTTTGTGTGAGATTGTTTTCTCACAAACGCCCTTGTAATCCTCTTGATCAGCAAACATATGAATAATGAAATATTTCTGAATTTGTGTTCTTGTTGATTGTTCATCATTCATTCATCATCATACATGTTCATCATCTCTTGCATATAAATATCATCATGAAATCATCTACAGATCTGTGAGATTCCGCGTTACAGATCTGATAAATGACAACAATACGATTACAATATTCGATCCATATATCGATTTCAACAATCCTAAAACATTGTCACATGATTTATTAAAACAGTTGGTAACTAAATCAAGATCAAATAGCCAATCAGGACCAGAACCTTTCGCACAGGGTGTATGCTCATTGAAGATCACATTGCCTGATTCTTCAACTACTTTAGTTCTGAGATTGTATACTCTATAAGCCTTAGCTTGAGAGGAGTATCTAATGAAGTGTCCATCATCTAATTTGTCAGCAAACTTGGCTACTTGATCTTTGCTATTCAAGATAGTGCATGGACATCCAAATGACCAGAGAAAACCAATGAAAGGCCTTCTTTTGTGCCATAGTTCACAGGGAGTCTTACCATGAGTCTTGACGACTAAAACTCTGTTCTGCATATAGCAGGCAATATTAATTGTCTCTTCCCAAAAGGTAATAAGAAGTTTAGAATCAGACAACATGGTTCTTGCAGCTTCAATAAGTGTCCTGTTTCTCCTCTCAGCAACTCTGTTTTGCAAAGGAGTCCTGGGAGCACTATATTGTCTTGTAATACCCTTTTCATCACAAAATGTATCAAAGATTTGGTTCTTGAATTTAGTTTCTAGATCACATCTTAAGGTCTTGACCTGTGATCAATTTGATTCACAACTTTCTGAATGAAATTCTTCAAGATTTTAGGACTTTCATCCTTAGTTCTAAGGAAGAAGACCCAAGTGAATCTTATGAAGTCATCTGTGATCACTAGACAGTATGAGGTCCTTCGTAAACTCATTACACTGGTAGGGCAAAGAGATCAATGTGTAATAAGTGAAGGGGAGTAGTGATAGAATTCTTAACCTTTGGTTTAAGAGACACCAAGTGTTGTTTCCCTTTCTGGCATGCAACATAGTGATCATCACTTGTAAAATCTTCTTTGGCATTCCAGTTATCAAATCATTCTTAATCAGTTTATTCATGTTCTTAAAGTTTACATGGCACATCCTTTTATGCCAAAGGAAAGATCCATTGCTATTGGCCTTAGATAGAATGCAAGTAACTTCTCCTGAGGGGAATGTTTCCTGCAAATCCATCTTGTATATGTTCCCTTTCCTGGGTGCTCTAAGCTAGATATGCTCTTGAGGAATAACCACCACGAGCTTGAGAACAATGCACTCAGTAAATTGTACCGAAGATCCTTAACAAAATTTACCTTCTTAATGTTGAGCTTACCATTTGTGACCATGCCCCTTCTAGTAATGTAACCACCAACATCTCCTCCAAAAGGAACTGGTCCTCTGTCAATTTTCTCAAAATTTTGAAGCAAGGAGTCATTGCCTTTCATGTGCTTGGAACAACCAATATCAATGATCCATACATATCTTTTGGTCTTCAGCTGTTCCTTGGCTTCATCAAGATCTGTCATCAGTGCTTGGTTTATAGACACATCTTCTACCTAGAAGCTCCAATCGAAGCCTCCTTCTTCAATTGCAACTGCAGCTTGCTGCTTAGGATTCCCAGTGTGTGAGGTTCCCTCAATGTAGTTTCGCTTGGGTTGTGCTTGGCCACCATTTGTCCTGGGTGCCTTGCACTCCCTAGGAAAGTGTCCTATTTGGTTACAATTATAACACTTTACTTTGCTTTTATCCAGTCCAAACTTTCCACTGGATACATTGCTAGAAAACTTTCTCCCTGTTTTGTTATAGAACATCTTGGCTCTATAAATGAGAAAAGCCATTTGTTGAACTATTGCCATGTACTCAAGGTCATCTGGATGGATGCATTCTAAATCTTCAAGGGTGAAGAGAAAGTGGCCTGTGCTTTCATCATGAGACATAAAGGCATGTGTTGAGCTTGTCTCTTATAATGGGCTTCAATGAATGTAGCTATCCTTTGTTGTCTCAGGGAAGGTGATGAAAGGGCCCTTGGGTGAATTATCAGGGTAAGAGATGTAATGGTGTAATGGTTATCCACAATCCCTTCCAACCACATGAAGGGCAGAACTCTGCTGATTATTAGAGTTGCCAGATGGATTTCGCATGTTCATATCCATCTGATAACCACTGAGTATGCCATACAAGTCAGTGAGAGTTAGGGTCTTAAGATTTGTAGTTCTCTTAATGACCACACAAGAGTGTGTCCATTGTCTTGGAAGAGAGGACATGAACTTTTTTACGATGTGCCAGTTCTCTAGTTTTACTCCAACATCCATCAGAGTACCAACAATCTCAACATACCTGAAGTATTGTTGAGTCATCGTTTCACCTGCTTTGAAGGTGAAATTCTCAAACTACTGCTTCAGAAGATCCTTCTTGTTTTCTTTTACATCAGAAGAACCTTCATACATCAGCTTCAGTGCATCCTAAAGCTGCTTGGCAGTATTGCACTTCTTGAAACCTCTGTAGATGGCATTTGGAAGAGTAGTTTGGAGGGAAATCATGGATTACTGATCTATGTCTATTTTTTTCCTATCCTCTTCAGAATAGTTAGCCACCTCCTTTGAAATCATGCCACCTCCAGAAGCAGCTGAAGAGGTGCATGGAATATAAGTCGTTTAATAATAGACTCCCACATCCTGCTATCTTGTGACTTGATAAAGCCTTCCATTCTTAGGCACTAAGTATCAAAATCATCAGGAGTGTCCGAAGGGAATTTACCATGGTATCGGTTTCCATATCAGCCTTGTATGCTGCCATTTGAGTTGTTAAGTGATTTATGAGAACTGAGGAGATTTAAGATAATGAGATCTTACAATCAAGAGCCTAGAATGCTCTGATACAAATTGCAGGACCGGTTAAGGGATGGTCAATACAATCAGTCTCATAATGAGGAGAGAGTTAGAGCAGTTAACAGATCAAATAGGGAACTAGGGATTTGAGGGTTATGATGCAATGAACACTAGTAAGTAAAGAGACATAACTTAAGACCATATATAAGGTTTTCAAGGATGATGTATATTAATCTCAAATTCTCTTACAGGAGCAACAATGTATAAGAAATAAGTTATAAGAGATTGAGATATTTTATACTACACCCTACAACCGGCCATACTTGGAAAACCAATTGGAACATTAAAAGACAACAAAATCAATGTAGAGTCAAAAGGCAGATTGTCTTTTGACTAATGGCTACAACATGACATAGTTCACATCCGAATATTATAGAAAAAGGATAAAAGTACATAAAATAGAAAGTTACAGGTAAAGACCTTAATGTACAGTTACAAAAGCATGGACCTTTTCACCAATTTATGCAAGTTGGTGAGTATTCAGAGTTGCAGTGGAAAGTTGGTCAGCTTTTGTAAAAGTACATTAGAGAAAATCATGTTCTTCTAAGTCTTCGGAAGAAATCAGTCTTCACTTCATTAGGCTTCGGAAGACTTTGTCTTTGAAGCTTTGGAAGACTTCATCTTTGGCTTTGGAAGATTTGATCTTTAGCTTCGGAAGACTTAATACTTAGAATATTTCTTGTGCTGAGTATAAAGCTTCCATAGGAACTTTTGGCTTTGGAAGATTTTATACTTCGCATGATTTTCATGGAGAGTATAAAACTTCCGTAGCAGTTCTCTTGGTACTTTGGTACATGCATGTAGGAAGCCGTTTGGTTGCTTTGGTTGCATCAGCCTCTATATAAACCTTACAAATAGGTAAGTGGTAAATGAGGGTTTGTAAGGTTGAATGAGCCAATTGATTTGAGGGTATCTACTTTATAATATCATATTCAAATCATTAAAGATCAAACAAGAGTTTTCATAGTTTTCTTGAGGTGTTCATCGTTTTTTATCATATTTTGTGTGTTTGATCCAAAAATTTTTACAAGTTCATTAATTCCTGTGTTTGGGACCAACAATATGGTAGTAGTATAAAAGAGAAGAACAAAAAGATTTTAAATTTTATTAATTAATTTGTTGCTTTAGATTATAAACTAAATAAAAATTGAGAATTTGATTTAACAAAATTAAGAAATGATAGTATTTTCTTGATATGCTTGTTTATGCATGACTTGCTCTGTGTAAGAAATGATAGTATAGGACTTGATGTCTATGTCACTTTAAATGTTATGCTCATCAAATCTGAAAAATGGTTGTCTCATTATATGATATGCATGGTAGGATCAGCCCTAAAACAAAGTAAACAGTGATTGTGTAGGCAAACTAAAGTTTAGAATTTGGCGATAAGGATCAATTCCATAACGTATCGGCCTGCACAAAGATACAAGTCCTTGCCAATATATATAGACACACACACACACACACACACACATATATATATATATATACATACATATATATATATATATATACATATATAGGCCAAACAAAGTCGTACTGAGTACCCTTAGTACTGTCAAATCTGTAAGAACAAAATCCCCATTGTTGGACCTTTACGAACTTGCTGGAAACGGACATATCTATATATATATATATATATATATATATATATATATATATATATATATATATATATATATATATATATATATATATATATATATATATCTATATATATATATAGATATATATATAGAAAATTCAAAAAATTTAAAGGTATGATTATCAAAAGTGTTTTTATTATAGGATTCAAAGTTTGATTAAAAAGAGATTTTATATTTTTATTAGATTTGTTTTTTTAATAAAATACTTTTAATCAAATTGAAGGTTCCGGTTAAATTTAACACTTCTATAAATACAAAAGTCCAATAATCATTCATGGTTAAATAATTGAAATTTTAAAAATCTAATATTAAATTTCAAGTTTTTGAACTTCTCGCATGCGAGAAGTTATTTTATGCGATTTTGGCTTCCCACACGCGAGAAGTCAGAATCTTTTTAAAAGGAACAATACGCGAGAAGTTATCTCATTTGCATCGCATACCAGTTTCATTTTTCCAAAAAAATCTTTTTTAATTGTCGCTTTCGATTTACTTGTTATTATTGTTCATTGTTTTCAGTTTTTGATTACTGACACTTACAAAGGTATATTGCAGATTAAAAGATGGATTTAAATGTCTTTGAACTTGAACCGAATCTTCAAATATAAATAAACATTATATCTAATGAAATTAACCATGGATTGACTTAGTAAACACTTAATCGACACCTATACAACAAGTTTTGATGGTTATAACTCATTATAATGACCGTAATTTGATAATGTGTATTAGGGTTGTTGCATGCAAAAGTAACTAAAAAGATGAAGAGACGTGAAAACTCTGTTATTCGCACAAAAATATTCGCAAGAGCGTCTTGACCAGTCGCACGAGACGTTGACTTTTAGTCAAAATTGATTTCATACGATAAGAAACCTTTCACGTGACAAGTTAATACTATTTGAAAACTACTCGCATGCTAAAATTTTGACTTTTGGTGCAAAAAGTTCAGTTTTCAAAATTTCTAAAATATTTCAAAGTCTAATTTTAATAAAATTTGTAACTGATTAAATGTTTACTTTGATTGCAGATGGCTAGATCAATGAATTTTAATAAGAACCCTAATGTTGTAGCTTATCTTGGAGACATGCTGGAAGATAAAGCTTGATTTCATTCTCTTATCGAAGAACTTAAGACATCATGGATTTACTATGCCACTAAAGCCAATCCACCTATTTACACTGACGTTATTGATGAGTTTTGGAAATCAGCTGCAAATGAGAGAGATGCTGAAGGAGAGCAATGTATTGTTGCTACAGTGAAAGAACGAAGGGTTGTGATCACTGCTGAGATTATCAACCATGTTTTACAGTTAGGAGATCATCCTAGTGCATCTGTAAAAATTGATGATGTTGTTGTAAGAGATTTTCTTCAAAGGATGGGATATGATCATAGATCTCCATCTTTAGAGAAGAAACATATACCTTCTTTTTGGAAGTTTATATTCCATATTGTAGTTTATTGCCTTATCAACCTAAAGACTAGTCCAGATAGCCTAACTGTAGTTTTTAGATCACTGCTAGTATCACTTGTTGATGATCTACCTTACAGCATATCCAAGACATATTTATATATCTTACTAGCATAAGGGGAACGCTTGGAATAGATATCATTTTGCCAAACTTGGCATATTTTTTTTGACGATTATAAACAAGTAGAACAACAACAAACTACTAAAGAAAAATTTGGATCTGACCCTATTGGTTCATCTTCCAGAACTCCTGATGGTATTCCAATTAGTTCTATTCAAAAGAGAGCTATGATAGATGATGAAGAGATTGATTCCTGGTTTGATAGTAGTTCAAGTGATGATACTTCTAGTGATGATATAGGCAAAGTTCCTTACATTCTTCAAGAAATACCTAGAGTGCTATTTACACCACTTAAACGCACAACTAAAGATACTGATATAGATTTTGTACCTAGAGACTCAACGACAACAAAAAAGATAAAGATATATATGGAACAAAAGAAAATTATTCATGATACAAAGACACATGATAGGGGTAAAGGACAATGTTGTTATTAGAAGAGATGATCACTTCTTCATCTATCAGAGACATCCTATTATCTGAGTAGTCTGTGATTGTTAGTGAGGCTATTCATAAAAATATTAAGTGATAGTTACAGAATCAACAATTGTAACTGATACACTGATGACATCTATTGAAGCATCAATATTAACACTAGAAGATGTCCAAATTACTTTTACTCAAGTTTAAGATGATAATGATGTCATTAGTATGGATTATATGTTCAATATCTAATACTATATTAATATGGAACTCTTGTGGGTAAAATGGTAATTTTACAAAATCTCTTAAAATTAAGAGGTACAAGTTGTGTTGCATATGGTACAAGCACATGTTACAAGTCATAAACTTTCTTGAAACCCACCCACCCAACACCCCTAACCCCGTTCAAACAAGGCGCCTTTAGGCTTTCACTGCCCCTATTTCAAAATTCAAATAGGGTTCTTGCAGAGCTTTGATTCGACAGATCAAAGGTGTAAAATGGCGAACAAATCGGTGATTATCGCTTCATCACTGACCGGAGAAGCCTTCGAATCGATCGACGTTGAGTTCTCCGACTCCGATTCATGGTAAGTCGTTGATCCGTCGGATTCCGATGACGGAAACTTCTCCTACGGTGATAATAATCTTTGTCAGTGATGACAAAGAAACCATTTACTAGATCTCCATACGCGTGTTGCATTGGTGATATTTAAGGTCCTTTTAAAGTGATCCTCTGACTCCGATCTTATGTTTTTAATGTTCGTTTCCTCTGTAGGTGGTATACCTGCCATAAAATGGACCACATTGGCTTTACGTCCGGTTGGTTTTGTTCGGTTTTTGTTATAGATATTATTTTTGTTTGCCCTAATCGCACCTCTCATCTACTAAATCGTGGCAATTTGTTGAAACTTGGGTTTAGTTTTACAGGTCTTTGTGATTTTAGTTCTGCTAAAAACAAAACATGAGCAATAAGAGTTTTAGAAATCAGGTATGTTCATCTTATTTGAGTTTCTGGTGTCTTTTGTTTTGTCTTTTGTTTTGAGTTTTAGTAATTAGGTATGCTTTAGAAACCAAGTTGTTGATGATTCAGGTGCAGCTAATGAGGCTTTGATTGGGCAAGTTTAATATCTTTGTTGAGAAAAATGGTACATTACTAAGGTTATGTGCAGGTATGTTTTAGAAACCAAGTTGTTGATGATTTAGGTGCAGTTATGAGGCTTTGTATGGACTTGAATGATACTTCGAGTATATATATCTTTTAGTAAATTATTGCTACTCTAATACAATAATTCGTATTGATTTAAAGATATGGTCCTAAAAACAATGAGGTTATGTGTTTCTTAGGTTAAAAATCTGAAAACAAAAGATATTGGAGATATTATTAATCAAGAACAGAAATGCTGCTACATATGTAAATCATCTTTATGGTTTTCTATTATCTATTTATTGTTGTGTGCATGTTTGCATTTCAAATAAGTGAAGCTAAGGCTCAGTAGGTCGGAATTTATCAAATTCGTATTTATGGAAACTATGCTTCTTTGGGTTTATATTCATTTGAACATTACTTTTGTAAAATAGTCGTCGACTCTTTAATTTCTTGGTGCACAGAAGTTGCTTAATGAAATGTTAGCACATTAATTTTCTTTTCTTCCTGTTTCTGTCAATTAAAGATTAGGACTTTGAATTTATTTTGAATATGTTTTTTTTGTCTATTATGGGTTAATGTGCGGAGGAGTTCAATATTATTCTTTTTTTTTTCTTTTTGTAGCTTAACAGGATTTCAAGGTGATTTTCTTTTGTACTCTCAACTTTTGTTATGTTTTATGCGTATTCAAATTCAATGTTCTATCAATAATTATTATTTTTAACATTTGGATCAATTGCTTTTGCTAATATTATTGTTCTTAGTTTGATGAGGTGAAGGATTAGTTACTGTTACTGTATTAGAGTTGTAAACATGAGTAAATGAATCCTTGTCATGACTGTTATATTCTATTATTGTGGCTTTATCATTTTAGCCGAAACTTAACATGTGTTTTATTAATTAAAGATTGCAAATTTGTAAATAGGTCAATCTCAAGCGATTATTTTGATCCAACATATTGTATATATACAAATGGAGCACCACTCGAGTCAATCCATTTCAAAGTGACTGTAATAAAATTGGTATAACATAAGGTAAACTCTAGATATTATGGAACTTTGCTCCCACAATTACTAACAATTATTTTACAGAATATTGGTTATTGTATTATGAGAATTATGGTATTTATGATGCTTCATTTCTTGAATTTGGTTAAATAACAATGCCTCTGACCTATGGTAAACCTGTGTGAATTCACTATTAGATGTGGCTGCATGACCCAACATTGCTGCTGCTGTAGGCATACCGACATCTTATTCCTTGCCTACATAGATAATCATGGCAAGTTGAATGCTTTTGTTGATTAGATCTGAACTTCTAGATGTGTTAAGATGAATGGTCGAGTAATCGATCTTTAAGGTGCACTAGGGTATCATTGACTGTTGCTGTAGGTTTTGCTAGAGCCTTATATGCCTGATACACACTAAATCAAAGGTCAAAACAAAATTGTCAATTGATTGGTGCAGTAGAATTATTTATAATGTTGTTTCACTTTTTGCATAAATGGTAATATTGTGTATTATTCTTTTCTTATTGGATTCTCCTAACCATAAATCAATATTTTAACGCAACATAGATCGATATCTTGATGGGACCCAAGTAGCAGTATTTAACTTTGATGCATTCATATTTCTCTAAGAGCAGCTTTATTTGAACGACTTCTCTAAGGAAACTAGCAAACGAAACTGATTATACAGGTTTGTGAACTTCTGATGCATTAACATATCTCAAATCTCTATGGTTAATGATTTTGTCATTCATGTTGACATACCAAGAATCATTCTCTTCTCATTCATATGATGTTATGTGTGTTTTTTATGCATTCATATTGTAGTTAACAAGTGAAACTGATTATGTAGGTATGTGAGCTTTTATAAATAGATTGAAATCATGGCTAAGGTTGTGGAAGCGTAGTAAATGGTTTCTTTGTTATTGCTTATGTTTTGTTTTGGCTTTTAATAATCTTTGTCATCACTGACAAAGATTATTATGTTTTGTTTTGGTGATAATAATCTTTGTCAGCGTAGTAAATGGTTTCTTTGTTACGCTTTGTCATTTCTAGATTGATAATAATCTTTCAGAATACGCGTGTTGCATTGGTGATATTTAAGGTCTTTTTAATTTTTGAACAGGTATATAACCTTCATAGATCTCCATACTTCTGGGAGAACCCCAATGAATTTGAACCCGAGAGGTTTCTTGTTCAAAGAGATAACAATAATATTGAAGGGTGGGCTGGTTTCGATCCATCTAGAAGCCCTGGAGCTCTATACCCAAATGAGGTTTATACCTATCTTATTCTGTCATGGTCAAAGTACAGTCATTAGATTGGATATCGGGTCAAAATAGGTTTAGGTAGAAACGGTCCAAACGGACTTAGATTGGATATCGGGTCAAAATAGGTTTAGGTAGAAATGGTCCAAACGGACCATTTTTAGTACATTTTAACTATGATTACAAAAACAATAACTACTTTAATCTTTCAAAGAAAAAGAATAAAGAGGTGGTATGCACTAAAATAAACCTTGGGTGACTTCCAACATGTTTTGGATTTGACCCGTTTGAGCTCAAACAGGGAACTGAACGATAATAAGCTTACGGGTCATATTCCACCAGAACTTGGAAAGCTCACTGACTTATTTGACCTGTAACATTTGCAAATTTCACTTAGTTCCTTAATAAACTCTACTTTTTCTTCGTTAAGTTAATAAATAATGCTTTTTGGTTGTAGTAATGTTACGGGAAATAGACTTGAGGGATGCATACCTGATATCTTAGCTCTTGTACTAATCTCAACAGGCTGTAAGATTTCAACTTTTTATAAAGTCTACATATTTTCGCATATGTTTTTGACAAACGGTAAGAAACCATTTTACTTCACAGCAATGTGCATGGGAACAAACTGAAGGGAACCATCCCTGCTGAATTTCAGAGGCTCGAAAGCATGACATACTTGTATGCATCCCATTCTCGAGTTCATGATGCATTGACACTCATCAGGTAAAAGAAAGTTATGTATTTCTTCATGGGATTTGAATCTTTTTTTTATTTGGTTTAGGAATCATTCATCAAACAACCTTGCGGTCCTATTCCAATTAAGCTGTCTCGGATCGGTAACTTGGATACACTGTAAGTGATTCTAAACCATTGATGACGTTTACTTGATCGAACTATCGGTTGTAATAATTGTTGTTTGTTATATCTGCGCAGGGACCTTTCAAACAACAAAATCAGTGGCCCGATCCCTTCTCCGCTTGGTGATTTGGAGCATCTTTTGAAACTGTAAGTTTGCTTTCTTAAGTTAAGCTTAAACAGGCCATCATTATCACATGTTTCTTTCCATTGTACAACAATAGGAATCTAAGCTGGAATGAGTTCACAGGATATTTACCAGCTGAGTTTGAAAACTTAAAAAGTGTCATGGACATGTAAGTGATCATATGATTTCCATCGTATGTTTTGTTTTGGTGATAATAATCTTTGTCAGCGTAGTAAATGGTTTCTTTGTTACGCTTTGTCATTTCTAGATTGATAATAATCTTTCAGAATACGCGTGTTGCATTGGTGATATTTAAGGTCTTTTTAATTTTTTGAACAGGTATATAACCTTCATAGATCTCCATACTTATGGGAGAACCCCAATGAATTTGAACCCGAGAGGTTTCTTGTTCAAAGAGATAACAATAATATTGAAGGGTGGGCTGGTTTCGATCCATCTAGAAGCCCTGGAGCTCTATACCCAAATGAGGTTTATACTCATCTTATTCTGTCATGGTCAAAGTACAGTCATTAGATTGGATATCAGGTCAAAATAGGTTTAGGTAGAAACGGTCCAAACGGACTTAGATTGGATATCGGGTCAAAATAGGTTTAGGTAGAAATGGTCCAAACGGACCATTTTTAGTACATTTTAACTATGATTACAAAAACAATAACTACTTTAATCTTTCAAAGAAAAAGAATAAAGAGGTGGTATGCACTAAAATAAACCTTGGGTGACTTCCAACATGTTTTGGATTTGACCCGTTTGAGCTCAAACAGGGAACTGAACGATAATAAGCTTACAGGTCATATTCCACCAGATCTTGGAAAGCTCACTGACTTATTTGACCTGTAACATTTGCAAATTTCACTTAGTTCCTTAATAAACTCTACTTTTTCTTTGTTAAGTTAATAAATAATGCTTTTTGGTTGTAGTAATGTTACGGGAAATAGACTTGAGGGATGCATACCTGATATCTTAGCTCTTGTACTAATCTCAACAGGCTGTAAGATTTCAACTTTTTATAAAGTCTACATATTTTCGCATATGTTTTTGACAAACGGTAAGAAACCATTTTACTTCACAGCAATGTGCATGGGAACAAACTGAAGGGAAGCATCCCTGCTGAATTTCAGAGGCTCGAAAGCATGACATACTTGTAAGCATCCCATTCTCGAGTTCATGATGCATTGACACTCATCAGGTAAAAGAAAGTTATGTATTTCTTCATGGGATTTGAATCTTTTTTTTATTTGGTTTAGGAATCATTCATCAAACAACCTTGCGGTCCTATTCCAATTAAGCTGTCTCGGATCGGTAACTTGGATACACTGTAAGTGATTCTAAACCATTGATGACGTTTACTTGATCGAACTATCGATTGTAATAATTGTTGTTTGTTATATCTGCGCAGGGACCTTTCAAACAACAAAATCAGTGGCCCGATCCCTTCTCCGCTTGGTGATTTGGAGCATCTTTTGAAACTGTAAGTTTGCTTTCTTAAGTTAAGCTTAAACAGGCCATCATTATCACATGTTTCTTTCCATTGTACAACAATAGGAATCTAAGCTGGAATGAGTTCACAGGATATTTACCAGCTGAGTTTGAAAACTTAAGAAGTGTCATGGACATGTAAGTGATCATATGATTTCCATCGTAAGTTTCCTTCGGGTTTTTGATAACATAAAAAGGTAAAACACAAAAGTTTCCTTTGGGTTTTTGATTACATAAAAAGTTTTGTGATGCTCCTGACATAAATAAACTAAACAATAGAAGCCACGCATGTATTCTAAAAACAAATATCGTATTGTGAAATATGTCGATTTCAGCGCCGCCGCATCGCGCGGGTTCCTTACTAGTTCCTGTAGAACATAGATGTTCTGCTGAAACTTCCATAAGCTCACTAATAAAAGCTTCATTAGAACAGCGAGTTCAGGTTTTAGAAAGAGCGATGTTGGAGAAGACTCAATAGATTTATGATCTACATCAGTTGAACACGGAAAAAGATGCTAAGATCACTAGCTTGTAACATAAGCAACAATTCTTATTCATCTATATTTAGATCTTAGAGAACAATCTTAAAGAGTTTATATCCAGGTTTACATCTACATCTAAGTAGCCTAATCAGAGTAGATCTTCTTTGTTTGGAGAGTCAAGGGGACAACAGTTTGCTATTCTAGATCATGTTGTTGTTACTCATATAAAAAGACCACTATTGTAAACCTGATATGGTATTTACTAAAAGAGTTGCAGAAGATCAACCATTGGTTCATGAGATTGGTGATGTGATTGTTACACCTGATCATGTTATTCAAAGTATTCGGCATAATGATGATGGTTTGGATAAGGTTGATTATAGTCGTGATGATGATTCTCAGTTTGATGATGACGATGGTGGTGGTGGTGGTGCTGATGATGATGGTAAAGATGATAAAGTAAAGGAGAAGGTTGATGCTGATGATGACCAAAGAGGAGATATGTGCTCAACAGTGGGTCCTTCTGGTGATTCATGTTCTAAAAATGTCTTAGGACCAAGGTCTGATGATCCAGAGGATTGTGAATCGGTTGATCCAGCTACCCAGGAGTTGTATGAGAAGGAATTCTATTCTTTTCAGCAACAAATCTTAGCTGAGGAGTTTAAAGAAGATTTGTGTCTGTTTGATGACTTGGAGGACTCTATTGATTACATAGATTTATTCAGTAACAGTATGAAGAACTTATTTTTAGATATTTTATTAATAGAAGGAAAGATTGCTACATACTCTGGAGTTGTGCAGCCAGCTTCCGATCCGAATGGGATGACTAGAAAGATTTTTTTGTGTCAATTATGAAATCTTTCCATGCTTCTTCCTCCACCTCCACCTTATGTTCATATTTTATGACATTCCAAACCTTTCACATGTTACGGAAATTCTGAACCTATACTAAACTAGGCTTATGATGGAGAGAAGAAGTATATTATCAAAAGAAGAGCCGGAGCGATAGAGTACTTTCAAGATGAGCATGACTTCCACACACATTTTAAGTCCCAGTCCCCGGGACGCTTACAGCTAGCCAGTCATCGCACATAAAATATATAATTACATTTGTATTTCATGAAACATCGCAGCGGAACATTTAAATAACTTTCATTTCTATATAAATGCTTTTGCAAGTTAAGACAACATTCATTACAAAACATCGTTTCTTCGCATTACAATGCAAAAACACTATACAAAATAATGACATCCAAAAAGAGTTGAGTAGCCGTCCGTGCCATCCTCAGCAACGTTACCTGCCAACTGGAAACACATAAAAAGTCGGCGTTGCTGAGTGAGTTCTAGTTTTATAATAAAATATTATTTTCTTTTGCTAAAACCTTCGTTACTTTCATGCAATCTCACATCATACGTACACATAGATAATATCATTATTATCTTCATCATCGTTCGTTTTGTACATTTCGCACATTTCGTACTTATCGCACTTTTCGTACATCACTTATTATCTAGATCCTGTCAAGCTTTACCCTATTCATGGCACACATCCACGATTACTGAGGTCGAATGACAAGGATCCCGTTTCGTACTTTATTATTATATTTCGTTAACGTTCATTTTATGCTTTGTCACTTCGTTCATTTCATACTTTAACATCTCGCTCGTTTCGTACTAACTCTAGATCTTATCAGGCTTTTTCCCCATCGCGGTCTGAAACCACCATTCCGAGCACAAAGCTCCATTACTAATTGGCACAAAGCCCGTGGCCCGAAGCCACCGTTCTAGGCACAAAGCCTGTTGGCATAAAGCTCGTGGTCTGAAATCACCATTCCGGGCACGAAGCCTCATTTCTAATTGGCACAAAGCCCGGGGTCGAATGACAAGGATCTCGTTTTGAGTTTGTTGCGACAGAAGGGTCGCTCACCTCATACATTTGCTTTCATTCATTATTAATGCATACGTTCTTTCATTACGTTCCTTTTTTCATTATCTTCCACTTTATGTTACATAATACTTTTGTTTATTCCTAAACATTCAACGTAAAGCCACAATCATACATAACAAGAACGCAAAAATAAACATATGCATACCAAATCATCGCCATACAAGGCACCATCATACATACATAACATCTAGCATACATAAACATGCAATATCATCATGCTCAACATAACCACTAAGGCCTCAACATTCATCTTACATGAACTTATGGGAACTTCCATGTCAAAACTTACATCTGCACTTTCCCCCAAAAGTCAGTACTTAAACTACGCTTTTCCTCGGGTATGCAAGCCCTAAGTGGGCGTATGGGCACCCTTCAGTCGCAGGGCCTCCCATATAACTGAACCCCATGCGAATGAACACCAGGCGATTAAGCCTCATGCGAATGGACATCCATACGAATGAACACTGTGCGAGTATACCTTATGCGGATGGACACTATGCGAATGGACCTTATCCGGATGGACTCAATGCGGATGAGTACTTATGCGAATGAGCTCTCAGTCGCATGACTCCCCATGCGAATGGACCTCCAGTCGTGCGATTGAACTTCAATCATGCGACTAAACCTCAATCGCACCCCATTCGGCCGTATGGCCTCCAGTCGGTTGCCTAGCCCTAACTAATGCAGAATGCAGTTCATCCCGAACCCAATCTGCCACTTTGACCTCCAAGTTCATCCAAACCCATTCTAAGCCCAAATCAACCATCCTAAACCTTAGGAATGCATACCACAATACCATTCAAGCATGCACAAGCCCGGAAACAAACTCCAAACGCATCACATGCAAACACTTCCAAATGGGTCAAACACACACACATACAAAAACGGGTTTACTACGTGTTCTAGCCCCAAATCAGTTGAAAACGAGTAAAGAGGGGTCCTAGAACTCACACAAACAACACCAAGAAGAAGAGCTTCGTTTAGGCCCGCTACACGATGTTTTTGCACACTTGAACCCACCCGAACCAAGCCTTTTTTCTTCTCTTCTCCGTTTTCTCTCTTCTTTCTCTCTATGGCTGAATTTTCTCAAGTGTGGGAAGGGTGTGGGCTGCCCTCCCCTCTTAGTACCCCACTCTTCCAAACTTTCTCCCGTTTTGGCAAGTTTGGTCCCCCGTTTATTTCTTTTCTTCTTTTGTCAGCTTTAAAGAAAATATCTGGGCGTTACAAGTCCACCCCCCTTATATAGGTTTCATCCCCGAAACATGTTATTCCTCAAAAAAACGTGGGTAATGATGTCTCATTTCTTCCTCAGTCTCCCACGTTGACTCGGATCCCTTCCTGTGCTTCCACTGTACGTGCACTAGAGGAACCACTTTATTTCTTAGCCTCTTCTCCTTTCGATCGATGATTGCCACTGGTTGCTCCACATAATTGAGTCGTTCGTCTACTTCGATATCCTCCAGTGGAACAATCATATCTTCATCTACTAAGCACTTCTTTAGATGAGACACGTGGAATGTCGGGTGAATTCCATTTAACTCATCTGGTAACTCCAATCTATAGGCCACCTCTACTACTCGAGCAATGATTCGGAAAGAGCCTATGTATCTCGGGCTCAACTTGCCCCACTTTTGGAAATGAATGATACCCTTCCAAGGTGAGACCTTCAACATTACCCGGTCACCCACCTGGAACTCAACCGGTCTGCGTCGTTTATCAGCATACGACTTCTGTCTATCTTTGGTTGCCTTCATGAAGGCTTTGATCCTTTCAAGTTTTTTAGTTGTAACGTCGATCACCTTGATGCTCCCTAACTCTTTATGACCAATATCACCCCAACAAACGGGTGTTCTGGGCATCTCATAAGGTGGCATACCAATGCTGGCATGATAGCTGTTCTTGTATGAGAATTCAGTTAACAGTAAGTGGTCATCCCAACTTCCCCCAAAATCAATCACACATGCCCGCAGCATGTCCTCCAATGTCTGAATGGTCCTTTCTGACTGATCATCAATCTAGGGATGATAAGCCGTGCTAATGTGTAACCTCGTCCCCATCGCATCGTGGAATTTCTTCCGAAATTTGGATGTGAACCGGGTGTCATGATCGGACACAATAGACACTGACACACCATGACGGGTTACAATTTCCTTGATGAACAGATCAGCCAACCTCTCAGACGAATATGTCTCGCGGATCGGTAGGAAGTGAGCACTCTTTGTCAAGCGGTCAACAATCACCCATATAGCATCGTACCCTTTCGGAGTACGCAAAAGCTTCGTAATGAAATCCATGGTGATGTGCTCCCCCTTCCATTCTTGTATATCCAGAGGTTGGATCTTCCCATACGGCTTCTGATGCTCGGCCTTCACTTGCAAGCAAGTAAGGCACTTACTCACAAACTCCACTACGTCACGCTTCATACCCGGCCACCAATAATCTTTCTTCATGTCTTGGTACATCTTTGTAGCACCGGTATGAATAAAGTACCGAGTCTTATGAGCTCCATCCATAATCTTCACCCATAGATCCCCAAGGCGAGGAATCCACATCCGCCCGAATCGGGTTTTAACACCAAGTGTGTTTTCACCCAATTCCGCAACTAGACCTCTCACTCTTTCAGAGTTAAGATGATCTTCTTTAAACGCCTCATGTTGAAACTCCTTGACTTGCTTCATCACATCAGAGGTCACAATCCGCTGGTACGCCTTCACCCGAATCGGCTCGGGTCTCTCCTTTCGGCTAAGGGCATCCGCCACCACGTTGGCTTTGCCCGGATGCTAATGGATCTCATAATCATAATCTTTTATGAGCTCTAACCATCTCCTCTGCCTCATGTTCAAGTCTTTGTGCTTGAAGAAATACTTCAAGCTCTTGTGGTCAGTGAATATGGTGCACTTCGTCCCATACTGGTAGTGCCTCCAAATCTTTAACGCAAAGACCACTGCTGCTAGTTCCAAATCATGAGTAGGATAGTTAACCTCATGAACCTCAACTGTCGGGATGCGTAGGCTATAACTTTTCCTCTATGCATTAACACACCCCCAACCTCGAGTTGGAGGCATCAGAATAAACCACCAGATCTTCACTTCCATCGGGTAATGACAATAAAGGAGCTTGAGTTAACCTCGCCTTTAATTCCTCAAATTCCTTCTCCTGAGCTTGACCCCACACAAACTTGACATCTTTCTGGGTAAACTTGGTTAGTGTATAAGCGATCTTAGAGAAGTCTTGAATAAACCTTCGGTAATAGCCCACCAAACCCAAGAAACTACGGATTTCGGATGGCGTCTTTGGAGACTTCCATTGCATCACCGCTTCCACCTCTGCCGGATCCACATAATCCCCTCCGGATACACTACGTGACCCAAGAATTGAACCTCACACGACCAAAATACACATTTGGAGAACTTGGCGTTCAACTTCTCCCTTCTCACGTCTCCAACACCTCGAATGTGACCGACATGCTCTATCTCGCTTTTTGAATAAATCAGGATATCATCAATAAAACCAATCACTGATTATCCAACAACGGCCGACACACTCGGTTCATCAAGTCCATAAAAGCAACTGGCGCGTTGGTCAACCCAAATGACATAACGAGGAACTCGTAATGACCATAACGCGTGCGAAAAGCTGTTTTAGGAATATCCTGTTCCTTCACCTTTAGTTGATGGTAGCCCGATCGAAGATCTATCCTTGAAAACCAACTGGCACCTTGAAGTTGATCAAACAAATCATCAATCCTCGGTAACGGGTATCGGTTCTTCACCGTTAACTTGTTCAACTCCCGGTAGTCAATACACATCCTCATACTACCGTCCTTCTTCTTCACGAATAAAACCAGAGCACCCCAAGGAGAGATGCTCGGTCTAATAAACCCCTTGTCAAGCAGCTCTTGCGATTGCTCCATCAACTCTTTCATCTCAGTCGGAGCCAACCGATACGGTGCCAGCGACAGGTTGGGCACCTGGTATCAAATCAATCTGAAACTCGATCTCATGGTCTGGTGGTACTCCTGGTAAGTCTTTGGGAAACACATCTGGAAAGTCACACATGACCGGTACATCAGATAGTTATGGTGTCGGCGTATCCACTTTCTTTACGTAGGCCAAGTAGGCACGACATCCATGCCTCATGCACTTTCCCGCCACCGCCATTGAAATCACCTTAGGAATCGTAGTAACCCGATCACCATAAACCATCACCGAGCTACCGTCGGGCGCTGTCAAACCAATCATCTTTTTGCGACACACACTATTCTCCTCATAATCCACTAACCAATCCATCCCAAGAACAAAATGGAAACCACTTAAGGTCATCAAGAATGGTCTAATCGGAAACTTATGACCTTCTAATTCAGTATCACAGTCTTCAATCACTTCAGAAATCCTTGTAGACTTACCTATAGCAGTTTCTACGTCGAAGGGCTCATCGATACTTCTACTTCTAACGGGCAACTTAGCATAAAAGGCAACAGAAATGAAACTCCTACTAGCTCCAGAATCAAATAGCACAGATGCAAGAGACTGATTTACTAGAAATGTACCTGACACCACATCGGGGTCCGTTCTAGCCTCTTCCTGAGTCATCGTGAAAGCTCGGGCGCTTGTCCTCTGCCCCTCTCCTCCAGCCTTCTTCGCTCCCAAACCTTCAGCCCTTGGCTTTTTGCAATCCCTGCTCAGATGACCATTCTCCCCACAGTTATAACAACTTATAACTCCATAATCTCTAGTCATATGACCAGGCTTCCCACACTTGAAGCAGATATTTGATCCCCGTTTGCATTCTCCCGAATGCTCCTTCCCACATTTACCACACCTTTTTGACCCTGCACCTGATGTGACCATGTGGCGGTCATCCACCTGTGCACTCTTGTTACTCGTCGAGGCACCACCACGACCAAACCTTTTCCCATTCCAGTTCCAGTCACCTCCACCTTTCTTACTCGCCTTAGCCACCACCACTTCCCGCTCATCATACAGTCTCCCCGCCAGGTCAACCGCCGACCTAAACGTGCTCGGTCGGCAGTGATTATGTTCCTAAGGATATCCGCTGGCAAACCCTAAATGTACCTCTTAATCTTCCGCAAAAGAGGCGTCACCTGATCCGGCACCAGACGTGCCATCTCATTAAACTTGGTCATATACTGCTGATGTGTCATGGTTCCCGCCTGCAGTTGCAGGAACTCCCTCTCAACCTTGTCATCTCGGGTGACGATAGAACTCCTCAATAACCAACTTCTTCAGCTCCGACGATCTCATTCTCCCAATTGCCCGACTTCCCTAGGCTTGGACTATATTGTCCCACCAACACAAAGCCGAGTCCACAAACGAGTGGCAGCAAACTTCACCTTCTGGTCTTTTCAGTACTCGCTGATATTCAGAACAGCTTCCATTTCCCTCACCCATCAGTGAGCAGCAGTAGCAGTGCCATTACCATCTAAAGTAGGGGGCTTACACCTTTGAAATGCCCCGTAGTTACATACTCGTGCTGGCTCCTGCACATGCTCTTCTTCCTCCTCATCATCATCGGAGGGAATCGTCTCAGTCTCCGGTTGCGCCCGACCTCCCACGGACCGGTTCCTCTCTTTCCGTTATCCTTCCCATACAGCCTTTATCACTTCGGTCACCACAGACGGTAAGATCGTCTGCATGACCTGATGCACTTCTTCAACCACCGCCTCTTTCACCGAGGCCCTCAAGTTTGCACTCTCGTCACCACCCTCCGAATGCGGGGTCTCGGGTCTCGGTTCAGCACCACGTCCTCCACATACCCCGCCTCGTGATGCTTTAGATGATCTACCACCGGCCATCCTCTAACACACACTGAAAGATTCAAACACCAACATGGTCATTCAAGGAACAACTCATGTCAAGTATAGTAAGTCTCTAATTATAGTGGCCAGTTGTGATTAGCCACTTACTTTACTCTTCATACCCCGAGCATTACCTGTCCTGAACACATTAGTATCTAAATCTACCAGCAACCCATAGACCACATAACAAGTTCACATAATGCTAGTTAACATTAAGAAAATACCTGATGGCATGCAGCTACTCAAATTGGCATCCCTTCCCTTTCCGTCCCATTTTAAGTTTAAGATTAGGTTTATTTTGAAAATTTACCCGTTTCACTTAAACTTTAGCTCTGATACCAACTTGTAAGGCCCCATCCCCGGGACGCTTACAGCAGGCCAATCATCACACATAAAATATATAATTACATTTGTATTTCATGAAACATCGCAGCGGAAAATTTAAATAACTTTCATTTCTATATAAATGCTTTTGCAAGTTAATACAACATTCATTACAAAATATCGTTTGTTCGCATTACAATGCAAAAACATTATACAAAAGAATGCCATCCAAAAAGAGGTGAGTAGCCACCCGCGCCATCCTCAGCAACGTTACTTGCCAACTAGAAACACATAAAAAGTCAGCGTTGTTGAGTGAGTTCTAGTTTTATAATAAAATATGCTTTTCTTTTGCTAAAACCGTTCGTTACTTTCATGCGATCCCACATCATACGTACACATAGATAATATCATTATTATCTTCATCATCCTTCGTTTTGTACATTTCGCACATTTCGTACTTATCGCACTTTTCGTACATCATTTATTATCTTTCACTTCTATCTAGATCCTGTCAAGCTTTACCCTCTTCATGGCACACAGCCATGATTACTGAGGTCGAATGACAAGGATCCCGTTTCTTACTTTATTATTATATTTCGTTAGCGTTCATTTTATGCTTTGTCATTTTGTTCGTTTCATACTTTAACATCTCGCTCGTTTCGTGCTAACTCTAGAACATGTCAGGCTTTTCCCCCATCGCCGTCCGAAACCGCCATTCCGAGCACAAAGCTCTTTTACTAATTGGCACAAAGCCCGTGGCCCGAAGCCATCGTTCTAGACACAAAGCCTGTTGGCATAAAGCCCGTGGTCCGAAACCACCATTCCGGGCATGAAGCCTGTAGGATTCTATATGCCCAAGACACTTAGAATATTGATGTGGTTAGTACGTTATGATCCAAGTCGGGTTATACCCAATAACAAGCTTAGCAAACACCAATTAATATTTAATTGATGATATGATCATGCAATTAAATATTTACACCAAATTTAGAAAATAGGTTTTCTAAATAAGTTGCATATGAGATGGAACGATTTGTTAGGATATTTTGTTCAATAATATTATTTGTAATGTTATTTAAACAAGTTAGATAACATTACAAATTAATAATGGGAGTGTAAAGATTATACAATTAAAAGGTTAGTTGTATATATATATCTAATATGAGGGACTAGTTTGTAACAATTGATTGAGTGGGAATCTTTCAAACTTGAAGGCCATTTTGGCCGTTCCCTTGCATGTGGGATAAGTTTCCTTTTGTGTGTCTTGAGAAGACCACACACATGCTACTTGTCTCCACTAACTCATCTCTCAATACAAGAGATGCTTGTCTCCACTAACTCTTCTCTAAATAAGAGAGATTCTTGCACTCCATATTAGACATTCTCATTTTATGCAAACAACACACACAAACACCATTCTCTCTCCCAAAATTAGCTATGGCCAGCAGCAGCAATTTCAGGGTTTTTGAAGTGCCATTTTGTGTGTTCTTGGTGTCCTCTACCTAGCAAGAGTGGTGTTTGATCAAGGGCTTAGGGTATACAAAGCTTGAGGATCTCTACTTTGAGCTCTTGGCCAATTTCAAGCATCCAAAACCACCCATCTTTGGTCGACATTCTGCTGCAGTAAGGTAGTAAATCACAGCTCTATATAGCTGTGATTTTATGTGCATTTACATATGTTCATAGCTTGCATATTCACATAAATGATCCTTTGTTCTTTGGGTTTGTTTTATACATTAATATGGTCATGTAATGAACATATTTTTCAGCTTATAAAAGGGTTTATAAAGTTGTAATTCCGCTGCGTTTTCAGAAAGTTTAAATGGTTAAACTATGATTTTATGTTCTAACAAACCCAACAATGGCATCAAGAGCCGGTTATGTGAATAGCTTGCTTGTTCTTATCCTTTAAAAATCATTTTAAAGGATGTTAATCAACTAATTAGGGGCTGATTTTGGTTGATTTAATAAACCCTAAATCTTTCAAAGTTATATCTTCATGCTTATGATTAAACTTTGAAAGATAGGAATGTCAATTGGTTGATATGTTTGGTTGTTATTTGTTTGGACAAACAAACCCAAATTTTCAGTTTATGTTGGCTGAATATATAGGGTTTGATGGGGTTTATTTTGTTTATTGAATAATATTTATGATTGGTCATATGATAGTGCATAACCTAGCTTTTGGCCTTATGTTATTTGGATGATTGGAATGGTTGTTTTAATTCATTCAATTGGGTTGTAATATTTATGTTTATTATTTGGGTTGTAATTATTTATTCATTTGGTTATGTAATAAATAGATTAGGTGTATTTCTTTTTATTAGAAAAATGTATTAGGATATAATTTTGTAAAAGGAAGATGCACAAGGTCAAGGCCCAAAGAGGGACATCAAAGACATGGACCTTGAAGTATTTGGATATGGATTCAAGTGGGAGTCCATAGACACATATAATGTGTCATTACAAACCCTTAAGAAAGACCTTATGACAAAACTTGTGATGGTAAACAAGTGTTGTCAACTTAGTAGCTATGGTTATGCACTCATGTTTATATGTTTATGCTTGTTTGAGTGTTTGTTGTTTGATTGTTTGGTTGATATTTAGACATATATTTCAAACTCATTAACAAACTTAACAAGCTGAAAATTGATGGTTCTTAATCATTAAAAGTTAATAAAAGGTTATTAAAAGGATTAATGATTTTATAATAAAATGGGTTTTATTAAAAGAACCATAGGGTACATTGTATTTGAAAGCATGCAAATACAAGTACACAGAGTTTTCTAAAATAAAATTATGAAACCTCTAAATATTCAAATCCCTTTTAAAATAAGTCAAACACCATCCTCTTATACAACACTCAAATCATTTGAGAACTTGATGTGGGATAAAGGTCACCTAACCACATTAGAGGGAACTTATGAGTTTGAGGTGGATTTGCCATATTTATGGGATAAAGGTCACCTAACCACTAATATTAGCAAATCCACATGTGTGTCTAAGTAGGACAACTTAATTTGGAAATCATGCATTAGGATCACCGAAGCATGACGTACAAAGGGTGTGGATGGGATAAACATGCCAAAAAAACATAAGATGTTTAAACGATCCCATATACTAGAAATTGTAATAGGTTACAATTGTCAAAAGTTGACTTCCTTGTTAATTTAAATAAAGGGATAAAGGTCACCTAACCGATGTCTAAATGTAACGTTGGATTCTAGATTTTAATTATTAATTGTCTATGAGACGTAAAGGGTATTAATGATTAAAATGAATTTTTTTATGAAATACTAATAAGAAATTTGTTAATTTTGTAGAATGGCCGCAAACAACAACAACACAAACCCGACTGTCCATAACCTATCACTAAGAACAATCCTTTAAAAGGAACGTCTAAACCATGGGAACTTCATGGATTGGTATCGAAACTTGAGAATCGTTCTCAAGCAAGAAAAGAAGTCCTATGTGTTAGACGATCCCATTCCCGATCAACCCGATGAAAATGACGATGAGGCTTTTGCCGAGTGGGTCAAGTACACGGAGGACTCTGTGTAAGTTGCATGTCTCATGCTAGCAAGCATGATTCCCAATTTGCAAAAGGACTTTGAGAACCATAATGCCTATGACATGATCACCCAGTTGAAGGAAATGTTCCAAGAACAATTAAGGGTGGAGCGCTTCGAAACGGTTCGAGCACTCCATGCATGTCGAATGGACGAGACCCAATCGGTGTCATCTTACGTTCTTAAGATGAAGAGCCACATTGATCGCCTTGAAAGACTTAACTGTCGTGTGTCCAATGAGTTGGCAACGGATTTGATCCTCAACTCTCTATCCAAGAAGTTTGATAGCTTCGTTATGAACTATAACATGAATGGATGGGACAAGAGCATTGGTGAGCTTCACTCAATGCTCAAAACAGCCGAGGCGGGCATGGGTAGAAAGGTTCTACCGGTCCTTACGATCAATGAAGGAGGTAGTAGGAAGAGGCACCTCCCCGACCCTAGGGCAAGTGTTGCAAGAGGGAAGGGGCACGTCAAGGGGAAGGGAAAAGGAAAAGCAAAAGTGGAACCGCCCAAACCACACGAAAAGAAGCAAAAGGTTGCTCAAAATGACCCGTGTTTTGAGTGTGGTGAGGTAGGCCATTGGAAACGCAATTGCCCGGTCTATCCCAAAGCATTGAGAGAAAAGAGGGATGCGGGGCAAACCTCAGGTACAATCTTTATGATACATGTTGAGCTAAATGTTATTTCTTCTAACACATGGGTACTAGATACCGGATATGGAACTCATATTTGCAATTTGTTGCAGGGGTTCAAAAGAAGTGAGCACTACGCAAAAGGGGAAATTAGTCTCTTCATGGGTAATGGTGCAAAGGTTCACGTGGAAGCCCAAGGAGACTACATTTTGAAGCTTCCAAGTGGTTTGGAAGTTATTTTAAAGAATGTTTTGTATGCTCCTAGTTTAACTAGGAACATTATTTCTGTTTCCCCTTTAAGACAATGTGATTATGATTTAAAGTTTGTTGACAATGATATTCATGTTTCTTTAAATCATATGTTTTATTTTAAGGCTATACCTTGTAATGGTATTTATGAATTGGTTCATGAAAACACAACATATGATAGCTCAATGTACCAAGCAACCACCAAAAAGCTCAAATTAGATTTGAGTGATTCCTATCTTTGGCATTGTCGCCTTGGTCACATAAACAAGAATCGTATGCAAAAACTCCAAAAGAATGGTCTTTTGAAAACTAATGAAAATGATTCATTTGATGTATGCGAGTCTTGTTTACAAGGTAAAATGACAAAGGCCCCTTTTAGTGGGACTCATGAAAGGGCAAAGGATTTATTAGGAATCATACATTCGGATGTATATGGACCTTTTAAACCAATAACATGGAATAGTAAAAGATACTTCATTACCTTTATCGATAACTATAGTCGTTATGGGTATGTGTACTTGTTAAGACACAAACATGAATCTTTTGAAATGTTCAAAATCTTCAAGAATGAAGTAGAAAATCAATTCAACAAAACGGTCAAGATTCTTCGTACAGATAGAGGAGGTGAATACCTAAGTAGTGAATTTCAAGACTATCTTAGAAGTTGTGGGATAGTATCACAACTTACTCCACCTGGAACACCACAACATAATGGTGTGTCTGAGAGGAGGAATCGGACTCTATTGGATATGGTTCGATCTATGATGGCTAGAAGTACACTACCTCTATCATTTTGTGGTTTCGCGTTGCTCTCCGCGGCCCGTATTTTAAATATGGCCCCAACCAAGAAAGTGGAAAGGACACCTTTCAAAATATGGCATGGAAGGGTTCCATCATTATCATATTTAAATGTTTAGGGGTGTGATGCTTATCCTAAGCAGTACACTCAAAACAAACTAGAAGCCCGATCCACAAAGTGTATCTTCATGGAAGGGTTCCATCTGCTATAGGATCCATCATGTATGCAATGATATGTACTAGGACGGACGTGTCATGTGCTCTAAGCATGACAAGTAGATATCAAAAGAATCCTGGTAATAGTAATTGGATGGCTGTTAAGAGTATTTTGAAATACCTTAGAAACACTAAGGATATGTTCTTAATATATGGATCTGGTGAGGAGGAGCTCGTTGTAAAGGGTTACACGAATGCGAGTTTCCAAACTGATCGAGATGATTCTCGATCACAGTCGGGATATGTCTTCATTATGAATGGAGGAGCAGTCTCTTGGAAGAGCTTAAAGCAAGATGTAGTGGCACTATCTACAACAGAATCAGAATACATCGCCGCTTCATTGGCAGCTCAAGAAGCTGCGTGGCTTAGGAAGTTCATTGCTGATCTAGGGGTTGTTGCTACCATTCAAGACCCCTAGAGATCTTTTGTGACAACGAAGGTGCTATTGCTCAAATGAAGGAACCTCATGCTCATCAAAAGACTCGGCACATTGAACGGAGATTCAACTACATTAGGGATGAAGTTGAAAAGGGGAAGATATGTATTCGCAAAGTTCATACCGATCAAAACATTGTGGATCCATTCACAAAGCTCCTAGATAGGTCAAAGCATGAAACTCACACATGTGCCTTAGGACTTCGATATTCTAGTGATTGGACTTGATCAAATTTAGTATTTGAATATGTGGAACTCTTTATTATTTGAATAAAATTATTTGGTTATAATGTTTCAATTAATGTTCCAATTTAGCATGTTTAATCCATGAGTAAATTCTTTACTCTAAATGTCCGTAGTCATTCATACTTGTGGGAACAAGTGTGAGGGTAAGATTATTATGAACTTGGATTGGTTGATATTCATAAGGATGAATATAGAGCAATGGGTTGCTACCAAAGTTCATAGATATTTGTGGGATACAAATATTGGACTAACCCGCATCTCAAATTTTACTACATGGAATCTTATTGATTGATCATAAGTAAATTTGAGTAAAGGTGAATATCATTTAGTATCCTCCGACCTGAGATACATATTGGGTTTTGATATTCACCAAGTATTATGCCATGAGCTAATTCTTCACTGTCCTGAAATAATGGACAGTACATAAGGGTATGTTCAGGTATAACACGAGGTGTTTGTGAGAAACGTATGTAGTCAAGATGGAATTTGTTCCTCTTATTTGTTGAGAGTTAGATGTCTAAGGCCTGATTAAGTTAAAACAACAAGGAATGATCATTCTGTGTTCTTGGATTTAACATGACATCTGTAACAAAAGGATAGATGATTGATTCTCCTAAATCATTTCAAGTAGGGTACTTGAATGGGATGATGTTATTGAATGGCTATAAGTCATGCGTATTAAGGGTAATAAACCATTGTTAGGCAGTATTTACTGCTTGCATCAATCTTCTATAAATCTTGGGCAAGTAGAAGATTGTAGGATTCTATATGCCCAAGACACTTAGAATATTGATGTGGTTAGTACGTTATGATCCAAGTCAGGTTATACCCAATAACAAGCTTAGCAAACACCAATTAATATTTAATTGATGATATGATCATGCAATTAAATATTTACACCAAATTTAGAAAATGGGTTTCTAAATAAGTTGCATATGAGATGGAACGATTTATTAGGATATTTTGTTCAATAATATTATGTGTAATGTTATTTAAACAAGTTAGATAACATTACAAATTAATAATGGGAGTGTAAAGATTATACAATTAAAAGGTTAGTTGTATATATATATCTAATATGAGGGACTAGTTTGTAACAATTGATTGAGTGGGAATCTTTCAAACTTGAAGGCCATTTTGGCCGTTCCCTTACATGTGGGATAAGTTTCCTTTCATGTGTCTTGAGAAGACCACACACATGCTACCTGTCTCCACTAACTCGTCTATCAATACAAGAGATGCTTGTCTCCACTAACTCTTCTCTAAATAAGAGAGATTCTTGCACTCCATATTAGACATTCTCATTTTATGCAAACAACACACACAAACACCATTCTCTCTCCCAAAATTAGCTACGGCCAGCAGCAGCAATTTCAGGGTTTTTGAAGTGCCATTTTGTGTGTTCTTGGTGTCCTCTACCTAGCAAGAGTGGTGTTTGATCAAGGGCTTGGGGTATACAAAGCTTGAGGATCTCTATTTTGAGCTCTTGGCCAATTTCAAGCATCCAAAACCACCCATCTTTGGTCGACATTCTGCTGCAGTAAGGTAGTAAATCACAGCTCTATATAGCTGTGATTTTATGTGCATTTACATATGTTCATAGCTTGCATATTCACATAAATGATCCTTTGTTCTTTGGGTTTGTTTTATACATTAATATGGTCATGTAATGGACATATTTTTCAGCTTATAAATGGGTTTATAAAGTTGTAATAACGCTGCGTTTTTAGAAAGTTTAAATGGTTAAACTATGATTTTATGTTCTAACAAACCCAACAAAGCCTCATTTCCAATTGGCACAAAGCCCGGGGTCGAATGACAAGGATCTCGTTTCGAGTCTGTTGCGACAGCAGGGTCGCTCACCTCATATGTTTGCTTTCATTCATTATTAATGCATGCGTTCTTTCATTACATTCCTCTTTTCATTATCTTCCACTTTACATTACATAATACTTTCATTTAGTCCTAAACATTCAACGTAAAGCCACAATCATACATAACAGGAACATAAACATAAACATAGGCAAACCAAATCATCGCCATACAAAGCACCATCATACATACATAACATCCATCATACATAAACATGCAATATCATCATTCTCGACATAACCACTAAGGCCTCAACAGTCATCTTACATGAACTTACGGGAACTTCCATGTCAAAACTTACATCTGCACTTTCCCCCGAAAGTCAGTACTTAAACTACGCTTTTCCTCGTGTACGTAAGCCCTACGTGGGTGTATGGGCACCCTTCAGTCGCAGGGCCTCCCATTCGACTGAACCCCATGCGAATGAACACTAGGCGATTAAGCCTCGTGCGAATGGACATCCAAGCGAACGAACACTATGCCAGTGGACCTTATGCGGATGGACACTATGCGAATGGACATCATGTGGATGAACTCAATGCGGATGAGAACTTATGTGAATGGGCTCTCAATCGCATGACTCCCCATGCGACTGGCCCTCCAGTCATGCGATTGAACCTCAATCGTGCGACTGAACCTCAATCGCACCCTATTCGCCCGTATGGCCTCCCGTCGGTCGCCTAGCCCTAACTGACGCAGAATGTCGTTCATCCCGAACCCAATCTGCCATTTTCGACCTCCAAGCTCATCCAAACCCATTCAAAGCCCAAATCAACCATCCTAAACCTTAGGAATGCATACCACAACACCATTCAAGCACACACAAGCCCGGAAACAAACTCTAAACGCATCACACGTAAACACATCCAAATGGGTCAAACATACACACATACAAAAACATGTTTACTAGGTGTTACAGCCCTAACTCAGTTGAAAATGAGTAAAAGAGGGGTCCTAGAACTCACACAAACAACACCAAGAAGAAGAGCTTCGTTTAGACCCGCTACACGATGATTTTGCACACTTGAACCCACCCGAACCAAGCCTTTTCTCTTCTCTTCTCCCTTTTCTCTCTTCTTTCTCTCTATGGCTGAATTTTCACAAGTGTGGGGAGGGTGTGGGCTGCCCTCCCCTCTTAATCCCCCACTCTTCCAAACTTTCTCCCATTTTGGCAAGTTTGGTCCCCCGACTTTGTACTTTATTTCTTTTCTTCTTTCTTCGGCTTCAAAGAAAATATCTGAGCGTTACACACACTTAGAGCGTCTGATTTATATGCTATGGGAAGAGTGCATTCCTCAATCCAAGCAATTTTGGAAAGGCAAAGTGGATAAATGCATGACCGGTAAAGGGGGTCAATGCAACAGTTTCACAAGGTGGAGTGACTAATAACACTTAACATATCAAATAAGGAACCGGCTTATGAAGAAATAAAGAACATGTTAGTACACAATGTCCCTAGTTTATGTTCATAAATGTAAATGTCTTTCATTTCTTACACATATGTAATGAACATGTTTAATGAAATATGATGTGTGTTTTGATGTTGAATTGTCTGTATTTATATCATATTCATATTGTAATTGGTATTACTTATATTGACGAACATTATATATAGGTTCCTGATCAATTCCAACTCATTCTTAACATTTGTTTCATCGTTAGATCGATCAGGTTGTTCGTTCTCACTGATTGGATCACCAATCAAATAGAATTTCATGCTATTTGATCTGGTCTCACATAGAATCCGTTAGTACTCCATACGAAAACGGTCCTAACAAGTGGTATCAGAGCTTAGGCTGATTTTGCATGGATTCAATTGGTTTTGGTGTTAAAATCAATGTTTTCAATCAAAAGATCCACTTTTTGCTTCAAAAACGTGTTTTTGACGAGTCTTTGTGTTAAAGTTTCAACTTTTTACCATACGACACATTAGGGTTCGTGAAAATTCGTATTTTTGCGTCGAAGTGTTCAAAAATTTGACTTTTCCCGCAACAGCAGCCTCAGTCGCACGATTAGCTCAATCGCACGACTGAATCTCATTCGCTTAGTTCAATCGCACGAATGGACTCATTCGCACGATTCATTCATACGGTTAAGCTATTCCAGTCAGTTGATATCAATCGTACTCTTCATTCACACGACTGAATCCAATCGCACGATTGAAGTCATTCGCATCCTTCAATCGCACAATTGAACCAGTCGCCTTGTCCAATCGCACAAGTAAATCTGTCGAGACTCAAGTTTGTTAAACTTTAAGAAATGGAAGATCAGTTTGCTGCATTTACTGCCGTTAAGAAATGGAAGATCAGTTTGCTGCGTTGACGTTGGATGGGTATCCTCAGTGGAAACAACGGTTTGAGATTTACTTGAATGGAGTTGACCCCAAACGTTTATAGAGACTGGTTATACTATACCAGTCAGTGCTAATGGGGTGAAGTTGACTTTAGGGGGTATGAATGAAGCTCAGAAAGTTCTACATAACGCTAAAAAGAAAGTGTATGCACTATTAACCCAATCGATACCTAAAGACAAATTCCATCAATTCTCTAAAAACAAGCAGTCGAAGAAGCTGTGGGAGGCGTTAGAAAAGAGATATGATGGTAATACAACCTTAAAGGCGCTAAAGTCTAGATCTCTCAAGAAGGAGTTTGGTAATTTCTCACCAATTGGAAATGAGAGCTTAGATGATATCATTGATCATATCTATCATTTGATGAGTGAACTGCATACTCATGGTGTGACCACCTCTATGAAAGACAAAGTTTCTAGTTTTGCTGATGGTCTGCCAGACAAATGGATCCATTTATGTCTAATCTGAGAAAAAATGACACTCTTGTCACATTAGACATAAATGACTATATCTTGAAGTTAAGAGAGGAGGAATTGAGACTGAAATACAAGTCTAAGAAAGGATCCTATGCTCAGAATCCTTCACTGTACAACTTGGTTCCTACTCTAGCATCATCAGGCGCACTGCTAGAAACAACATTTATGTCTAATTCATCTACTACTTCCCAAATCAGTTCCTCGGGAAGTAAAGCATCAGGTTCATCTGGAACCCAATACATAGTTCTTGATTCCAATACTACCAAGATGAAGACCGAGAACCTCAGTAATGTTACTGTGGAAGTTGCCAAAGACCGCATGGATTGTTTAGCAGCAGTTGTGCAGTCACATGATGGGTTAGTCGCAGGGAAGATTGGAAACTGTCATCTAGCTGACGAGGACTATGAGCAGGTGGATGAAACTGAGTTAGAGCGCATGGATATCATGTGGGCCTTAGCCAGTGCTATTAGACAGGCTAAGAAGTTCGTAAAGAAGACGGGGAAGAACTTGGTTGCTACTAAAGATACTACATTTGGGTTTGATAAAACCAAGGTCACGTGCTTCAGCTATGGTGAAAAGGGGCACTTTAAACGTGAATGTGTAAAGCCAAAGAAGACAGGTAATGGAAACCCTTTTCCTTCGTTCAACCGTCAAGATAAAGAGAAGAGTAGTACATCATCAAGCAAAGATTCAAAAGCTATGGAAGCTCAAGGCGATGAAAGACAAGACTGGTCCTTCCGCTTCGTATCTGAGGGAGAGTCCAATGTAGCACAGGTTGATGATTTGGATGACGGATCTGCAAGCGAGGGAGACATCATAGCTGAGCATGCACGCTCAGATTTTGAAGAAGCTATGGATGTTGTAGATCATCTTGTGGAAGAAGATTTGAATGTTGTAAACTCAAAATCTCCAGTCATTGAAGATTCCGACTCTGCTTTTATGGCTTATTCGTCCAGTTCCGCTCAGGTATACTCTAAAGACGAATTATTTAGTAAATATGCTTGTGCTGAATGTGATAAATTTAGAGAAAGCAGTGACTCAAAATTTGCTAGGTTACTAGAACACAATGATAATCTGGTAAATGACTTAAAACTGTGCACTGAAGCAAACTGTGTTTTAAAACAAAATGAGTGCAGTTTTAAGGAAAAGATAGATCTGCTAGGGTAACAAGTACGGGAAACCGAGGTTGTTGCCCTAAATCAATCAAATGACATTAAGTTCTATCTAACTACGTTAGAGGAAACTAAAAAGGAAAAAGCAGTTTTGCAAGTCAAAGTTGAATCTTTAAAACAAAAACTGTATAGTGTAACAAGTTCCTCTCACATAGTTCAGAACTTAGTGAAAGAACGAAATGGTGGGGAAGGTCAGGGTTATAAAGTAGTACCACCACCACATGCAATCCTTTTAAATACTAAATGTAAACCAATAAATAATAATTTGGTAAAGGATCATGTGGTGACTACTCCACTGGTCAGTGATACAGAGTCCATAGGTAAAACTATGTATTCTGTCACCAAACAGAAGTATACTACTTCAGAATTGAAAGATAAAATGCTTAATGAGGATGTGTGGATTAAATTTGAAAAGGATAGTGTTGGGTCAGGTTCACAAACATCTACGTCAGAACCTAAAACTGCTAAACAAACAAACCCTAAATGTGTAAATCATCAAAAATATGCTCAAAATGTCAAAAAAAATAAATTTGTTAAAGAATGTGAAGCATCTAAGCAGGATAAGACAAAGACAGCTCCCGACTAGACTCAACCCCTTAAAGAAGATCTCCCCTACCTGTCGAAGGGAGATCCTGCTATAATTATGGAAAACAATGACATATTTCTCCAAATCGTCCTCATTATCAGACACCCAGAAGAAAATTTGAGCTTTTTGATGAAAAGCCAAGATTTTTCAAAAATAGATCTAATTCTCATCCAAGACACCAAAGTCAATACAGACAAGCTCAAAGCGAAGCTGTGTTGCCTAAGGCTAAACCTAGGACAATTAGTGAACCAAAAGTTCATACCATAAGCCAGTCGTCTGTTTACCAGAAACAGGCTTTACTCAATACTGGTTTATGGAAAGAAAAATCAAGTAACATGTCTGACAGTGAGGACAAGAAGAAGAAAGACGTGTCCTCGTTATCTGAAGGTCAGTGGGTTGATTTCATTATGTGTCATATCTCTGGGAAACCCAAGCCAGTAAAGGCTTAGGTCCCCAACCTGAACTAATAATTTCCTTCTTTATGCAGGTTGTCCGCTACAGCACGATCACTAATACCTGGATTATTGATAGTGGGGCTTCCAGGAACATGACCGGAATTTGTCTCTCCTTTTTCAATGTCAAGCAAATTAAAGGGGGACATGTATCGTTCGCAGGAAACAAAGGAGGTTATATCACCACTCAAGGCAAAGTGGGAAACGAGAAGGTAAAGTTTGACAAGGTAAACTACGTTCAGCAATTACAAAACAACCTTCTCGCTGTCTCCCAAATTTGTGATAAGGGTTTTAAAGTTGTTTTTGACAATAAGAAGTGCTACATACTTAAGAAGGGGAATGTTATACCGGAGGAGCAGGTTCTAATATCGGCTTCAAGATATAATGATCTGTATGTATTGGACCTATCAAAAGCCTTTACTACTGAGTCTACTGTGTAGTGCTTCTTGTCAAAAGCAACTAAAAGGGATTCAGTTTCCTAGCATAGGAGAATGGGACACATCAATCCCAAGAAGATGAACCATCTGGTTAAGAATGATCTGGTGGATGGAGTTACTGTCAAGAACTTCCAGCTTCCAGACTTCTGCATAGCATGCAAAAAAGGAAACAGACAAAGAAGTCTCACAAGTCAAAGAAGGTGCATTCTATCAAGATTCCTCTTGAGCTTCTACATATGGATCTGTTTGGCCCTGTCAGCACCAAGAGCATAGCTAGTGATTGGTACTGCTTTGTGGTGACGGGTGATTACTCAAGATTCTCTTGGGTGATGTTTCTGAAAGCAAAGTTAGAGACATTTGAATCATTCAAACATCTTGTTACCACATTGGAGTCACTCTACAAGCTGAAAGTTAGGAAAATACATTCAGACAACAGGACAGAATTCAAGAATCAGTGGATAGAGGCATTCTGTCATTAGAAAGGAATTGTTCATCAATTCACTTCTATTTACAGTCCACAGATGAATGGCGTTGCTGAACGGAAGAATAAGAGCTTGATAGAAACAGCAAGGACAATGCTAGCAAAACTGCCTGTTCAATTCTAGAACGAGGCAGTGGCTAATGCATGATATACACTAAATCGGGTCTTAGTGGTCAAACATCATGAAAAAACTTGTTATGAGTTGCTCCAGCAATGTAAACTCAATTTAGATTATCTGGAACATTTTGGCGCACCCTGCATGCTGCTAAAGAAAAATCAGACTGGGAAGTTCTGCGAGAAGGCATAAGAAGGTATCCTCCTTTGGTACAGTATTCCAAACAAAAGGGTTTATAATAACTCAACTGGTTAAGTAGAAGTTTGGTGCAACGTTGATGTACAAAGATACACCTCCCCCTACGGGAAAAGGACCTTCCTTTTTCTCCGACTATGATGGATTTTTTAAATCCTTCAATCTACCTTCTTCCCATTCTGATGATGTGTTGGCTACTCACATGATGTATGATTTTCTTAATACTCCTACTCGAGACTCGACATCATCAGCTCCATTAGAAGGTTCTACTAGCTATTCAGGGGAAGAACTAGAGATAAGTGATTCCTCTGATGATGAAGATGCCAAACCTGAAAATGTGAACTAGGAAGAACAGGTTCCCACTGCTGAAAGTACACCTGCAGCTGATCCTGAAGCAACTGGAACCTCTGAATCCAGTCCTTCAACAACTACAGAAACTGAACCTGTGATCCCAAACCTGGATGATGAAGTAGTAGTTCCCACAACTCCCGGAACTAGGATCAACGTGAATCATCCCCTGGACAACATCATCGGAGATATTCTCTTGGGAGTTCAAACAAGAAATCAGCTCTACTCAACAGATTATGTTGCTGTCATGGAAAAGGGTTACATACACGATGGGGCATATTGTGTTTTGTGTCTCAATTTGAGCCCAAGTATGTAAGCGAGGCCTTAAAGGTTGAGACATGGGTAGCTGCCATGCAAGAAGAACACCTACAGTTCAAGAAGTTAGGTGTCTGGACACTTCTCGATAGACCAAAAGGTGCAAAAGTGATTGGCACTAAGTGGGTTCTTCGGTTTAAGAATGATGACCAAGTATGTAAGCTCTATGTTTTATTTTCTTTTATTTTCTTTTATTTTCGGTTTTAGAATTTTAGGGGGAGAATAGTGTTAGTTTCAGTCGTTAGTATTTAATTACTCAAAAAAATGAGGGCGGGCATATAAGCTGAAAAGCAAAGACATCACATCTGTGAAATCGATTCAACTTAATAGAAAATGATAGTACACAGGCGTCAAATTGTTTGTGACACCAAAAAGATTTAAATGTTCTAAATTGCTATATTCAAAGTTACAGAAATTTATAAATCTAAGAAGTCAAAGGCTAATGAGTTTAAAAATGATACCAAGCTAGTCTGCTAATGTGGTTACATAAAGAAAGTAGATCTAGGGGTTGCTACAGCATTATATGACGTGTCGATAGATTCAACACAATAGACTAGTAGACTTCATTGGTGAAAAAATGTGAAACTAAATTATTCAGCAAGCTGTGGGCTTCCATCTTATCTCTGGTTAACACAATCAACTTCTATCCAATAAGGGGTGAAGTGCAAAATGAACGCCACAAATGTGTGCGGACGACCATAAAATTGAGCAAAAAGCATGTAAAAAAGTGAAACGCAATCAAGCTAATGACAAATGTTGTTGGTGCGTTATATGTAAAATAATATTGCTCTAACAAGAAAAAAGGTTGTATGCCTCTCTGCTGTGCGATGGCACTGACTTGAGGATAAGCATAATCTAAATATTCTAGAATTCATTGTTGTTTGCGCCTCTCTGCTGTGCGATGGCACTGACCTCAGGCTTGGCGTCTCTTTGAAAGCTCTTAGAATAGTTTCTTCTTGTCAAAACCTGTAGACCGCTCAAAAATCTCCTGAGGAAAGTTGATTACCATATAAGTGTGGGATCCACAAATGCTTGTTGAAATAATAAACCAAATAATCACCAATGTATGCCAAAAATCTGTGTATGGATTTAGGTGGACAAATATACTGACAATCATCGTGGCAGCATTCCCCGATGGTCAAAATCAATGTGTGCTACATAACAGCTCTAGCATGATTTCCTGTTAGTGCTCATGACTCTTAGATGAATAAGACTATGTAATTGGTAAATATAACATTTCTTGTATTTACATAATTATAAAAGGTCCCAAATGATTATGTTTATGCTTGTATGATCCCATAAGAGTCTTTCTAGATAAGATGAAAATGCTTGATGTCATTCTGCTCAGGGGGAGAAATCGTTTAAGGAAAGTTAAAATGTTTTCAACCCACCTCAAATGAAAAATACAAAAAGATTGTCTTAATTGAGTTTGTTTAAAGTTTATCTTAGTTTTAGATATGTTTGTATCGAATCGTTGTCAGACTATGTAACAAAAGGAAATATGTGAATGTCATAAATTGAACCTAACGTTAATCTGATAAAAGCTTGTTTCTGGAATGTTGAAAGGATCACGTCTGAGGTGATCACAAGGTTTTAAAATAAAAGGATCACGTCTGAGGTGATCATAAGGTTTTAAAGTTAAAAGTATCACGTTTGAGGTGATCAAATGGTTTTCAAGTAACAGGATCACGTCTGAGGTGATCAAACAGTTTTGATTAAAAGGATCACGTCTAAGGTGATCAAACAGTTTTGATTAAACGGATCACGTCTAAGGTAATCAAAAGTTTTCATTTAAAAGGATCATGTCTGAGACGATCAATGGTCATAATGTCATGTATAAAATTCAAGTTTTGAAAGGTTGGGAAAAGTGAAGTCAAACTCATAAGAATGAGCCAATCGCTTGATTGGATCATAAGTATGGACCAATCACACGATTGGACCATAAGTATGGACCAATCGCATGAAGGGACCATGAGTATGAGAAAATCACATGATTGGACCATGAGTATGGGTCAAAGATACGATTGGATCACAAGAATGAACTAATCGTATGACTGGCTAAAGAAGTTTTAGTCAGTCGTACGACTGAACCTCAGTCGCACTAATGAATCAAGCGTATGGGTCCAGTCGCACGACTGAAACACAAACTAGTATAAAAGGGGGTTCAGTCGGTCGTATCCTTCTACTTGATTTCAAAAAAAAACTCTCAAAAACCGCCGACTACCCAACCCACCTTTTTCAATTTTTTCCCGTGATTGACCGATTTCTGCATCACTAACCGATTATTGTCCATCTACAGGTACTATGAGACTGAAATCGTAACTAATGAGGATGAATAATCGAACCAAACTGTCCGAATGGGTTAAAATAAGAACCGACTCTTAAAACCCTGAAATAGGGCACTTAAATGAACCAAACGTGCATTTAAAAGATAACAAGTGTAAAATCAGGTCCTTGCGCGCCTAATGAATATAATCTCTAAGTGTAAATGACTGATTTGACAAAGATTCAAAATTTTGGACTCGAACAGTAGGGTATGCGAAAGGACATACGGATGAACTTCAGTCGTATGATAGAGCCAGATGCACGATTCAATCGCACGATTGAATCAATCGGTGACTTAGTCGCACGACTGACTCAACCGCATGTCATGACATACGACTAAGTCCAATCGAAGGTTCAATCGCACGACTGAGTTTAGTCATATGGTTCAATCGTACTATTGAACCAGTTAGATACAATCTTTCCTAATTCAAATGTCCATCTTTATAAACGGATCTAACGTATTTGTTACTTGTGTTGCAACAACATGGCTGACAGATGGACCATGAGCACTAAGAACAATATATGTGCTTACCTCGACACTACATCTTGAAACACTTTAGAGTTTGCCGAGATCATTGCTTTTCTACGATGATCGAGGATCTACAGACCCATTTCGACTCCGTGCACACCTTATCGCTCATTGCAGCAGACATTCTGGGATGATGCTGTTGTAGATCGCTCAGTTAAGCCATACCAGATCTGAAGTTCTATCTTCAGCCAAGACATTGACATAGGGGAAGATGACTTCCGAAGGGTCTTAGACTTGGGTGAGGACAGAGCCTACCCAACAAAGCTACATCCCCTGACTGTTCGGGGATGTTTCTTGAGGATCAAGTATGCCTGCGACATCAATGTTGGCGTGCTAAACAAGAGTAACATGTGCCCACAGTTTAAGTACTTGGCACGTGTGATCCTCAAGTGCATTGCCTCCCGGTGTGGGGGATTTAACGAGATGAGCGATCAGATCCAGAATGCATTCGTTGCACTAGTTTTGAACCATCCGTTAAGTTTCTCGTGGATGTTCTTCACCTATCTGACGGAGAACATAGTGGCGAAAGGGAAGAAGGGGTTCTGTATGTACCCAAGGTTTCTTCAGATGATCATCGATGAGAAGCTTCTTCATCTTCCCAAAGAGAAGGACGATGCAGTGTCTCTAGAGGTGATGGATGACACCACACTTGGGAGGATGAAGGTGTACCAGGGGAAGCAGGTGAAGCCCCCGGTTAGGAGATTATTTGGTCACCTGGACAACTTGGACTACGTGGCGCCAGCTCGAAACAAGTGGCGTCACGATGACAGTGATTCTGATGTTGAGCCCATTGTGGTTTAGGATGACGAAGATAGGTGGTGGAGATGCTGGCTCAAGTCAACCATGAGCCATCGACACGTCTACTATCTCTCCACCACCTCAGCAGAGTTGTTCCTCAGCTCTCGATGGATCTGAGCAGGCTGCTATCCACTGAGAGTTCATGGTAGATGAAGAGGAGGAGTCGGATGATGAGCCTTTCACTAGGAGAGTCGGTAGACGAGTTGTGGATACCGAGAAGGGAAAGGAGGCGGTTGGAGAACGCCAGGCTGGTTCTGAGGGTGGTGATGCCGATGTCACAGACCTATTATATAAACCCGACTAGCCGATCAGCTCAGGGGGAGCCCCAATTGCCGATGGTTCCAGGAGGAAACGAATGGCACAACCCTTTGGCAAGAAGGGCAAGAGGCAGAGGTTCGTACTTGTCAGTTCTTCCACCACTACCACCACCACTGTTCCTTACCCTACCACCACCACTACCACCATTACAGCCACTACTACTCCCACCACCACTCATACATTCACACCTACCTCACCCACAATACCCACATCTGTTCCACCACAACCCACTTCCATCCCTACTCCCATATACACCACAATCACCAGTACACCATCTATATGCCAACCTGGCACATCCACCCAATTCCCACCTCCACAGCGATCGACTCTACCCACTATTGGGTTAGAGGAGCATTTGGCAAGCCCTAATAGGCTGGTGCTCAAGCTGCTAGCTACAGATGATCTGAGGGCAAATCAGATGAATCAGCTAATAGTGGTCAACACCGCTCAGGGCAAGCAGATAGCACAGTTGATAGAGAAGAACACTTCTCATGAGAGAGCATTAGCTCGATCTCACCATGCCCTGACTACCCAAAATGATCTATTGATGGCATCCTTAAAGCGGATCGAGGAAATGGAGAAAAGAACAAAAAGTTGATGCTAAGGCTGAAGGGGACTAAGGGTGAGCCCTTAAAGATTAAGGGTGATGGTGATGATGGTGGAGATGATGATGATGATTTGTCTAATGATGAATCAGATGAAGATGATGACGAAGGAGAAGAGGAGGAAGCGGGAAAGACAAGAAGGGGAATGTTGATGAGGATGATCAGGCAGGCGATGCAACTGCCTCAGCCTCAACCCCATCGACACGGGAGAGGCGGATAAAGAGAAATCAAGATCAAGGAGACTCTTCCTCAGCTCCTCAAGCTAAAGAGACACATGAACAAGGGAAAAGTAATGATTAAATGTCTATGTATTTTGAAACTTTTTTATTTAAAATATTTATTACATTAATGCAAATAATGAAAAATTCATGTTTAATGTCTTGATAAATGATTAATGTATACATTGTTGGTTGTGTAATTGAACAGATACAACTTAACAGAGCGATGATTATGATATTGCTCCCCTTCAGCAAATTAAGACTCCATTCACAATGATTCTTGATTTGCAAGGGATAGTAAGACGGTCAGTGAATTACACTCCAGAGGAGGGAGAAATCGTCCAGAGCATCCTAAGTCGGACATCCAAGTTCATTGTTCGTTCCTGATCGATTCCAACTCGTTCTTAACGTTTGTTTTGTCGTTAGATCGATCAGGTTGTTCGTTCTCACTGATTGGATCACCAATCAAATAGAATTCCGTGCTATTTATCAAACAGAATACTAGTAAAGAACAGAACAAGAACAAGAACAAGATAACATGGTTTTCAAGAATGATGTATATTTCTCTCATGTTCTTACTTGTGTTACAAAGCTTACTTCTGAAATTACAAGTACTTGAGATAATTTATACTACATCCTACAACTGGCCATACTTTGAAGGCCAGCTTGAAACACTAATCTTGACAACAAGATCAATGTAAAGTCAAAAGAACAAAAAGGATAAAAGTGTAGAAGTAGAAAGTTACAAATATAAGACCTTAATCTACAGTTTGACAAAAGTATGGACTTTTTACCAACTTATCTAACTTAGTGAGTCTTAAGTGGTGGCATCGGAAAGTAGTTAGCTTTTGTCAAAAGGTGAATCAGAAAAAGCATGTCTTATTTGTCTTCAGAAGAAATCATTCTTCAGAAGAAATCAGTCTTTGGCTTTGGAAGACTTTGCCTTTGAAGCTTCTGCAGACTTCTTCTTTGGGTTTGGAAGATTTTGTCTTTTGGCTTTGAAATAATTGATACTTACAATATTTCTTTGAGTTATATCATATCATCTGAACTAACTTCCTTTGTACTTCATATGTGCATGTTGAGAGCTCTTTGGTTGCATCAGCCTCTAAATGTAATCCTTACAAATTGCTCCTATGATGATGCTATAAAAATAGAAGTGTAATTTGAATTCTTGATCTTTATTGGTTGGCAGTCCTTATCAGAATCAACACCACTCCTTTCATTATCAGTTGGTCAGGATTCCTCAAACTTTCAAAGTACCTTCTCATGTCATAGAGACCATGTAGAGGGACATCAAGCATGTTTTGGTAGAAATATATGTCTTGACCCCCTTGATCTCTTGTGACATACCATCCATCTTGGTTACTGGCAAAGACCAAAGAGAGGATAGGTCTTTTTACTGTAAGAGAATCTACTATGAGTGGAGTTGGTTGAGCAACCTCTGCTTCATCATGTTGAGGATGTTCTGACCTATCATGTGGTGTTGACGTGGATGCCTTGGAATTTTTCTTCTTCTTCTCATCCCTTCTAATTGCCATCCCTTTCCTCTTTCTACACTTTAACTGAGAAGGTTGGCCTTGAGTGCTAGATGGTTCTTTTTTGTCATTTTCAGTTGGGTCCTTTTCTTTTAAAGGTTAGAAAGAGAAGGATCAGGACCTACTGTGGGTTAGAAGATGAAACTAGCTAAGATAGGTCAAGGTTGTGTTGTCCCTTATGGTTCAACCTTGATCTCAGCTTCAGGTGCAGCCTGACTTGTTGGAGAATGCAAGTCAACTAGCTCACCGCTCTTGATTTTCTGCTTGATCACCCTAATGTGCTCATCCATAATGAATTGAGACATTGGACCTAGTCTCCTTTCGGAGAACTTAGACAGCTTCAAGAAGCTCACCATCTTTAGTCTGGCAGCAGACTTCTTCTGATTAGCTTTGATGGTGGCTCTTGACTTTGTGGCCTTTTCCCTCATCTTACTCTTAGCAGCTATTTCATCTTTCGATACTTTTTTCTAAAGCTACATGAGGTATTCAAACTTAACATATTCATAGGATAGGGGAAGTTGGTCTACTACCTAATAGAGACTTGTGGCACTTAAGTAGTTGATCATGTTTTGTCTATTTTGTTCCTTATGTACCTGAGTTTGTTGTTCAGCAACCACAGTCTCTGCCTCAGGGCTTTCTTGAACTGGGAAAGAGCATGAGCTTTGTATAGTATTTTTCTTCTTTTTTCTTCTTTGATTTTGGGGAGCAGTGTTGCATTCTTAACTTCCTTCCTCTCCTTTGACACTTCTATGTTAGCCAGTTTATTGAGTTTCTTCAAGGGAAGAGAGATAATTTCATCTATGTTGTAGTTCCTAGACCCCAAGTAGTTCAATCTGGCTGCTCTCAACTCATCCTCCTTAGTGTTTGGCTTAGGGCTAGCCCTGAATGCAGCATCCATAAAGCCAGGGGTCTCACTTGAACTCTCTCCCCATATCCTCCTCTTCCTCTTTCTTTCCTCCTCCTTAGAGGACATTATCTTCTTCCCTTTATCAGTCACTGGCATTTATGACTTAAGGTGGAGAGAGCTTTAGCCTTCATCACGTGGTCTAGAACTTAAGCTCTTGCTAGAGAGAGCTTGTGAGACACCCTCACCAGCTGTTGCTTCACTGAGGGTACTGGGTGTTAAAGCAGTTACTATCTCAAGGTTCATATGTTCAACTACTAGGCCTTTAACCAAAGTTTCCCCTAAAAAGCTAATCTTAGGGTCCACCTTAGTATCTAGTTGACCAATAGTCTTACCTACTAGCCTCTGTCTATATAGGTAGGATCTCAATCAGAAATCTTCAATCACCCTTTGCTGAATCCTCTCAGGTAACCTATCAACTTACCTGGTTTGACTTGGGTTGGCAAGTGGCAGATAAACTAGAGGGAGGCTCTCATAGTATCTTAGGGTCTGAAAGTAAAAGACTTCTTACTACCCCTGAGATATAGAAAGTACCAGAGCTCTTCTATAAGCATCATACCACCATTCTACAATTCCATTTCTAGTAGGATAGGATGGGGTAGACATAGCTCGTGGTATACCTTCCTCAAATAGGCTTTGAATTAGGGCTTCCATGTTAATATGGGCCTGAGGAGGTTGTTGCGCATGGACAACTAGCAATGAGGATGGTGAATCCTCTAAGTCTATACTTTGGGTAGAACTCCAAGGTTCTATGATTATAGGTAAGACCTTTTTCTCCTTTCTAGTAGCATCACCTTCTTGCACAGGAGAGCTAAGGGTTAGATCCACCGCATCCATAGGTTCTTGTGCACTTGTTTGAGTTTGCCTAATAGGTCTCCCAGATAACTTGCACTTGAGATCGGTGATCTTAAGTTACTAATCAATGACCTGTCATTGCAAGCTAACCACCTGATGTTTTAGATAGTTTTGCACCTTTAGTTGCAGACTCCCCTCATATTTACTAGAAGAATCATAGGGGGATGAGAGAATAGGACCAAGGTCTTCTTCCTTACTATTAGCTTGTTATTCTTGGCTGCTGGATTTCCCCTTCACCATGACAGCTTTAACAGAAGTGTCAATTGGCCGGGTTGCCATGGTTGAGGTCTTAAGGATGTAATAACTTACAAAAGTGAGAGCCTCTTTAAAATGAACTTCTTGCACATGTTAAGAGAGTCCACCTCAGTACAAGTAGGATGATGTGGGCTAGATAGGGGTGATTTTGAAGCACTCATCTCTCCTTGAGCAGGGTTGCAGAAGAGAGACTCATGTTACTCACTAAAGACAATATCCTCATCATCATAGAATTGATGGTCACGTATGGGTCGGTTTATGTCTAATGGCTAGGGATGGTAGCTTTCCCCTGAAGGTTGATCACTTAATTTTTGAGAATCGGAGTGATGGCTAAAGGCTATGGCAACGAGCTCATCACTCTGAACATAAGGAACTTCAGCACTAATCAAGGAAGTAATGGGAGTGGCCTGCTCCTCAGGGGAAGTATGAGCTCTAGGTTTCACTTCCACTTGTATGGGTTAGTGTATGGGGCATTAAAAAGCTAAGTAGTTTATGCCGAGGTTTGTATGGACTTTCTGGTGTAGGTAGTGATTTGTGGCTTTGAGGTTGGTGTAGAGGTAGAAGGCGTGGGCTTAACACTGGCTGGGACTACCAAGTTTTCACCTTGAGCAATGAGTTCTAACATTTTTTAGGAGAAGGGCTGTTTCTACCCCTGAGAACCCAACAATGGTCGTTCTTATTGTCTTAAAGATGTCGGGCTTCATCTACCCTAGTTTAACAGTATTACTTGTTCTCCTTAACTTTGAGCCCAATTCCTAGTTAAGAATGTGTTGCATATCTAGGGTACATTTAGTACTCTAAGGAGACCAAGTTATCAAGGAGGTTTGTGTAAACAAACTAGGAGTACTTGAACTTGACACCTTGAACCATCCCATGGACTATAAAGGATAGTCCTCAGGAATCTGATCCCATCCTCCATGTTTATTTGATAAAGAGTGGATTACAACATAGAGGAGGTACTTCTATTAAGAGAAATCCTTACCCTACTTGAAGTTTCTGATAGAGTGGTCCTCTTCATTGTCCATCTGCCGGAATGAGTTGTTGAAAACAGATTTGGGGAAGGACAACTCGCCTTCTACATCATTCAGCCTCAGATGAGTGTTGATTGTGGCTAGAGTGACAAAATTTTTCCTCCCCTGCACTATGGCAGACATTAACTTCACTTTATGATCAAACACCTAATCAGGGTCGGAACCTTTCAAACTGAGAGTGTGCTTATTAAAGGTAACATTGACATACTCTTCAACTACTCTAGTTCTGAGATTGAAATTGCTCTATAAGCCTTAGCTTGGGAATAGTATCCAATGAAGTGTCCATCATCGGATTTCTCAGCAAATTTGGTTACTTGATCTTTGGTATTCAAGATGGTGTAAAGACATCCAGATGATCTAAGGAAACCAATGAAAGATCTCCTATTATATCATAGCTCATAAGGAGTCTTACCATGAGTCTTAACTACTAAAACTCCATTTTGCATATAGCAGGCAGTGTTGACTTCCTCTACCTAGGAGGTGATGGGCAGTTTAGAGTCAGACAACATATTTCTTGCAACTTCAATAAGTGTCATATTTCTCCTCTCAGTAACACCATTTTGCTGAGGAGTCCTGGGAGCACTATATTGTCTTGTAATACCCTTTTCAACATCAAATATGTCAAGCATTTGGTTCTTGATTTCAGTTCCTTGATAATATCTTATGGTCTTGACCTTGTAATCACATTGATTCCTAATTTTCAGAATAAAGTTCTTTAAGATCTTAGGAGTCTCATCCTTAGTTCTAAGGAAGAAGAACCTAGTGAATCTTATGAAATCTTATATGATCACCAAATAGTATGAGGTCTTTCTTAGAATCATTACACTAGTGGGACTGAAGAGATCCATGCGTAATAAATGGAGGGGAGTAGTGATAGAGTTATTTTCCTTTGCCTTCTAAGACACCTAGTGTTGTTTCCCTTTGAGGCATGCAACACAATGATCATCACTTGTAAACTCTTTCTTTGATATTTCAGTTACCAAATCATTCTCTATTAACTTGTTCATATTTTTAAAGTATAATGGCACATTCTTTTATGCTAAAGGAAAGACTTGTCACTATTTGCTTTATATAGAAATCAAGAAACTTCTCTTGAGGGAGATGTTTCCTGCAAATTCATCTTGTACATGTTATTTTTTCTGGGAGTTTTAAGAAGGATATGCACTTGAGGAATGACCACCACAGGCTTGAGAACAATGCACTCATGCTCAATAAAGAGCATGTTATGTCTCTGAATACAAAATTAGGATACACTCAGTAAATTGTACCCAAGATAATTGAAAAAGTATACCTTTTCAATGTTGACCTTAACATTTTGACCATAGCCCTTCCTATATTATAACCACTAGAATCTCCTCCAAAAACAATTGGCCCTTCATTAATTGTCTCAATGTTTTAGAGCAAAGATCCATTGGTTGTCATGTGCCTGGAACAGTCACTATCAATGATCCATATATTCAGGTTAGTCTTTAGTTGTTCCTGCACAAGAAAATGATGGTTAGTTACATTTGGAAACCTATGCCTCATTGTTCTTGGGCTTCCCAAAGTGAATCGAAGACAATGCAACACTGATTGATCCTATATTCAGACTTTGACGATCATATGCTGTTGCTGATGAAGAACTTTCGGTCACTAGATCTTCCTTTATCTTCCACACCATCATTGGAAGATTAGACTTGACCTTCAACACTATGGAAGTTTAAACAACTTTGGAAGTTTTAACAACATCAGAAGTTTTAGAGACTAGCCCTTCAGAAGATCTAACCTTCACTGCATCAAGCTTCAGTGCTTCAGAAGCATTCCTTTCTTCTATGACCATTTTCCAGAGGCAAGTTTTCACTTGTCTTCTTTTCCACTTTGGAGCTTTCGTAAGGAATAGATTTTCCATCCAAATCTTTCTTCTTCTTCTTCTTCCCAGAAGTCTTCTTCTTGGTCATGTGGATAGTACTTTTAGGATTGTAGATGCAATCCTTAGCAAGATGTGAAGTACTTTACACATGATACAACCAATTTCCTTCCTTCTGAGAGTCTTCCTTTGAGTAGAAGGCTGAGCTTGATCGTTTTCCATTTCTATCTTCATCTTCTCAGATGATGCATCAAGCTTGTTAGGGTGAGGCTTGCTCTTGGAGCTGGAGTGTTTAGGCTGTGTAGCAGTGGTACACAACTACTCAGCCTTATGTTTTTATAGGGATGCCTTGGACATGAACTTGAAATCCTGGTATTGAAGTCTATAGTCATATCTTCACTATTCACCACTTCAAATCCTACAGAGATAATGACTTGTTTCTGCTTGCAGTAGAAAGTGGCCTTGATCTCTTGAGCCTTCTTTGATATTCTCTTGGCTGCTCTGATCGAGTTCTTCCTTTTGGATTTTGTCATCCCTGGTTCTTAGGATGATCTTCTTCAGGAGAATAGTGACTCTTCTTAGGAAAATCTTCTTCACTAATCTCAGATCCATCCTTCACTATCTCCTCTTCATCCTCTTCTTGAATGGTCTATGAGGGGAAGCTCATCTTGACAAGTTCAACACCTTGGAGATCTTATATATAGTAGAGTGTGTGGAGGAGCTATCTTAGTAGATCTCAGTCCTTGCTTGTTCTAATAACACACTTTTTCATGCAAGGATAAGGATATAATATTCTTGAAGGTCTCTTCTTCAAGAATATATTTTTCTACCATAGCTTTGCTGATCATAAGTTGAGCTTGGCATTCAGTTAACATAGTGATAAGATCTTTGATTTGAGTCCTGTAATTAGTGTGTTCATGCTTAAGAGTTGAGGTTTTCTCTAGAACTTATATTCTAAGTTTATAATCATTTTCAGCTCTTTTAAAATCACCTTTTAAAATGTTTAAGGACTCACGATCAGATTTCATCTCCAAATTATAGGACTTGTATCTATTAATTTCCATGCATTCTGGGGTACAAAGAGGTTCATACCTTGGATTCTTCATGATCAGCCATTAGTGCTTGGTTTGAAGATGCATCTTTAACCTGGAAACTCCTATCAAAGCCTCCTTGTATAACGGCAACTGTAGCTTGCTACTTGGGCTTCTCAGTGTGTGGAGCTCCATCAATGTAGGTTGGTCTGGATTGTGCTTGCCCACTATTTGTTCTTGGTGCCTTGCACTCCGTAGCAATGTGTCTCATTTGATTACATATGTAACACTTCACTTTCCTTTTGTCCAGCCCAAACTTTCTACTGTTTGCATTACTGGGAAACTTTCTCCCTGTCCTCTTGTAGAACTTCTTGGCTTTGTGAGTGAAAAGAATGATCTGTTGGACTATCTGCATGTCCTCCAGATCATCTGGATGGATGTTATAAGGTTTATTTGTAAGGCTGATGCAACCCAAACACCCAAAGTCTCTCCTGCATGCACGCATAAGTGTACTGAAGTGGAATGCTTTGGAAGTTTCACACATTGCCTTAGAAATTACTCTAAGTGTGAAATCTTGCGAAACCAAGACCAATATCTTCCAAAGACAAAAATGAAGTCTTCCGAAGCTTCAAAGACAAAGTCTTCCGAAGCCAACTATTGAAGACAGATTTCTTCTGAAGACTTTTTGATCACATGCTTTATCTGATGTACCTTTTACGTAAAGTTGGACCCATTGCCGCTGCATTTCTGATAAGACACCAACTTTACATGAGTTGGTGAAAAGGTCCATGCTTTTGGTAACTGTATATCGAGGTCTTGAGTCTGTAACTTTCCACTTTATGTACTTTATCCTTTTTGTAATATATTAGGATGTGAGCTGTGGCATGTCATAGTCACTAGTCAAATGACAATCTGCCTTTTGACTCTACATTAATTTTGTTGTGTAGATCATGTATCCAGCTAGCCTTCAAAGTATGGCCGGCTGTAGGTTGTAGTATAAGTATTCCTGGTCCTTGTATATTATTAGTAGAACTTTGTAAAAACACTTCTAAGGAACTAGAGAGCAATATACATCAACCTTGAAAACTAATTACTTGTGTTGTTCTTGGTATGTCTCATATACACTTGTGTTTCTTAGTTCTCAAAACTGATTCTTTCCCAGTTCCCTATTTGAGTTGTTAAGTGTTGTTGCACACTCTCCTCTTTGTGTTGTTGTGTTGTAAGTGCATACCCTTCACCTGTCCTGCAATTGGTATCAAAGCATTTTAGGCTTTTGATATAAGATCTCACCATATTAAGATCCCTCACACACACAAAATACTTAACCCTTCAAATGGCAACTATCTCTGAAGCTGATATGGAAACTAGAACCATGACAAACTTACCACTGATCATTCTTGATGACTTTGACACTTGGTGCCAAAGAATGGAAGGCTTTATCAAATGTCAAGACTCAAGAATGTGGGAATCTGTTGTCATTGAACCTTACATACCAAGCACCTCATCAGCTACTGCTGGAGGTGGTATGATCCCCAAGATAAAGATAGAAAGAGAGTAGAAATTCATCAAAAGGCCATAATAGCCCTTCAGACTGCTCTTCCAAACTCTGTATATAGAGGTTTCAAGAAATGCAAAGCAGCTAAGCAGTTGTGGGATGCATTAAAACTAATTTATGAGGGTTCCACTGAAGCCAAGGAGAACAAGAAGGATCTCCTAAAGTAGCAGTTTGAAAATTTCACCTTCAAAACTGGTGAGACCATGGCTCAACAATACTTCAGGTATGTTGAGATTATGGATAGTCTAGTGGATGTTGGAGTAACTCTTGAGAACAGGGATATTGTAAGGAAGTTTATGTCCTCTCTTCCTAGGAAATGGATACATTATTGTGTTGTAATCAAGAGAACGGAGAACCTTAAGACTCTCACTTTGACAGACTGGTATGTCATTCTCAGTGGATACTAGATGGAGATGAACATGCAAGGTTCATCTGGTAACTCTAGCAATCAAATAGGTTCAGCCCTTTATATGACTGAAAGGGATAGCATAGAACCCCAACATCATCTCATATGCTACCCTGACATCTCACAAAAGGGTACTTTCATCACCATCCTGGAGACACCAAGGGAGAACTATACTCAAGGAAGCCCATTCCAAGAGACAAGCTCTTCTCAAGCCTTTGTGTCTTCTGATGAAAGTTGTGGCAGCTTCCTATTCACCCTTGAAGACCTGGACTGTATCCATCCAGATGATTTGGAGTACATGGAGATAGTCCAGCAAATGGCTCTTCTCACTCACAGAGCCAAGAGGTTCTACAAGCGGACAGGAAGGAAGTTTCCTAGCAATACAGCCAGTGGAAAGTTTAGGTTTGACAAAAGCAAAGTTAAGTGTTACAACTGTAATTTGATGGGTCACTTTGCTAGGGAATGCAAGGCACCAAGAACAAATGGTGGACAAGCACAATGCAGACCAAACTACGCTGATAAAGCTACCCAGAATGAGAAGCCAAAGTAGCAAGCTGCAGTTGATGTTGAAGAAGGAGGCTTTGTCTGGAGCTTTCACGTAGAAGATGCATCTCCAAACCAAGCATTAATGGCTGACCATGATGAAACCAATGTATTGGAACATCTTTGTACTCCTAAATGTAATACTGAAGTCAATAGATACAGGTCCTATAACTTAGAAATGAGATCTAATCTTGAGTCCTTAAACATCTTGAAATCTGATTTTAGAAAGGCTGAAAATGATTATAAGTTAAAGCTAAAGGACTTAGAGAAAACCGTTTCAGTTCTAAAACATGAGCATACAAATTATAGGACTCAGATCAAGGATCTCATCACTAAGATAACTGAATGCCAGGCTGAGCTTGTGTTCAGCAAAGTTAGGGCAAAAAAATGTGTTCTTGAAGAAGAGACCTTCAAGAACATCATATCCTCATCCTTGCATGCAAAAGTTTGTTATCAAAATAAGCAAGGACTGGGATCTAGTGAGATAGCTCCTCCACACACAATCTTGTCTGTAAGATCACCTAGGTGTGGAACTTGTGAAGATGAGCTTCCTCACATAGATGCCGTGAGTGAGGATAATGAAGAAGTGGTAGTGAAGAATTCCTTTGAGAAGAGTGAAAAGGAGAATTCTAAGAAGGGTCACTATCCTTCTGAGGAGAGCAGGAAGCCTGGGATGACCAAGTCTGTGAGGAAGAACTTAATCAGAAAGAGCAAGAGAAAGGCTAACAGGGCTCAAGAGATCAAAGCCACTTTTAACTCTAAGCAGAAACAGGTCTTTATTTCTACAGGGTTTGACATGGTTAAGACTGAAGACATCAACCTCAACTCTTCTACCAAGAGTTCTGGTTCATGTTCAAATCATCTCAGCATCAAGAAGAAGGCTGATCAGTTGTGTACCACTGCAACACAGCCTAAACTATCTAACTCTAAGAACAGTCCTCAACCTAAAAGGACTGTCTGAGCATCTGCAAAGATGAAGGTGGAGAAGGGAAATGATCAAAGTCAGCCTTGTTCTCAAAAACAAACACTTGGGAGGAAAAAGATAAAATGTGTTATGTGTGAGAGTACTTCTTATCTTGCTATGGGTTGTCCATACAATCCAAGAGGTACTCTTCATGTAACCAAGAAAGAGACTTCCAAGAGCTCTAAGAAGAATTCAGCTTCGAAAGGAAAATTTGTTTCCTTTGGAAGCTCCAAAGTAAAGAAGAAGGCAAGTGGAAAATTGCCTTCGGAAGAAAATTTGGTCTCGGAAGAAAGGAATACTTCCGAAGCACTAAAGTCTGCTGTAGTGTTAGCAGGAACTTCTGAAGGTCCGGTCATCAAAACTTCTGACGTCTCAAGAGCTTTCGAAGTATTGAAGGTCAGATTCAAACATCCATAGGTGGTGTGGAAGTCAAAGAAAGACCAAGTGGCTGAAAATTCTCCATCAACAACAGCAATAGATCCTCAAAGCATAACTATAGGATCTATTACTGTTTCATTACCTTCTACTTCCTTTGATGAGCCCAAGACCAATAAGGCTTGGGTTTCCAAATGTAACTAATCATTTTCTTTATGCAGGAACATCTCAAGACAAACAAAAATATCTAAATCATTAATAGTGGCTGTTCCAGGCACATGACAGGTAATAGGTCACTACTCCAAAACTTTGAAAGAATTGATGGAGGACTAGTTGCTTTTGGAGGAGATGCAGGTTACATTTCTAGAAGGGGCAAGGTCATAAATGGTAAGCTCAGCATTTAGAAGGTAAACTTTGTCAAGGAGCTTGGGTACAATCTTCTGAGTATATCTCAATTTTATGATCGTAGTCTTAACATGCTCTACACTGAGCATGAGTGCATTATTCTCAAACCCGGGGTGAATATTCCTCATGAGCATATCCTGCTCAGAGCCCTCAGGAGAGGGAACATGTGTAAGATGGACTTGCCAGAAACATCTCCCTCAGGAGAAGTTTCATGCTTTCTATCTAAAGCTAATAGTGATGAGTCTTTTCTCTGGCATAAAATAATGTGTCATGTAAACTTTAAAAACATGAATAAGCTGATTAAGAATGATTTGGTAACTGAAATGCTAAAGAAAGAGTTTACAAGTGATGATCATTGTGTTGCATGCCTGAAAGGGAAGCAACATAAGGTATCTCACAAGCCTAAGGAAAGAAACTCCATCGCTACTCCCTACACTTGTTACATATGTATCCCTTTGGCCCCACTAGTGTAATGAGTCTAAACCTCTTACTGTCTGGTGATCATAGATGACTTTATAACCAGATTCACTTAGGTTTTCTTTGTTAGAACTAAGGATGAGACCCATGAGATTTTGAAGAATTTCATCTTAAAGATTGAGAATCAATGTGAACACAAGATCAAAACCATAAGATGTGATCAAGGAACTGAATTTAAGAACCAAATCATTGATACATTTTGTGATGAAAAGGATATTACAAGACAATACAGTGCTCCCAAGACTCCTCAGCAAAATGGTGTTGCTGAGAGGAGAAACAGGACACTGTTTGAAGCTATAAGCACCATGTTGTCTGACTCTAAGCTACCCATCACCTTTTGGGCAGAGGCAGTCAACACTATCTGCTATATGCAAAACAGAGTTTTAGTGGTTAAGAATCATGGTAAAACTCCTTATGAACTTTGGCACAAGAGAAAACCTTTCATTGGTTTTCTCAGGTCATTTGGATGTCCATGCAGCATCTTGAATACCAAAGATCAAATTACCAAGTTTGCTGTGAAATCAGATGATGGACACTTTATTGGATATTCTTCTCAAGCTAAAGCTTATAGAGTATACAATCTCAGAACTAGAGTAGTTGAGGAGTCGGCCAATGTGACTTTCAATGACCATACTCCCAGTGTGAAAGGTTCTGGTCTGGATGGGCTATTTAATCTTGATTTAGTTACCAACTGTTTTAATAAATCTTGTGAGAATGTTTTAGGATCTACAGATATTTTACCTCCAGGTGATTCTGATCCAAGATTTAAGCTAAGAAGACCTTCAATTTTATATCCTCAGCTCCAGTTGTAACAAATCTTGTGGATCCTTACCCTAGTTTCAACATATCCAATGATATTTCTGGTAGGATGATACTTGTGGATCCTTAGCTGAGGGATTACAGCAAGTTACTGAAAGAGATCTAAATTAGAGAAATTTAGATCTGGCATTGATGCTTCTTCCACCACATCAACACACTTATCAAGAGAAACTTGATCCAATGACTGTATGACATCATTGATATGTTCATCTATGGAGTGGTTATCAGTATCAAGAAATTCTTGATCACTGTCAGTTGCTTTATTTGGTTGTTGAGCTTCTGAGCTGGAGCTTGAAGGCATCTCAGATGTGTCAGCTGAATTTATCATTGTTGTGTTGATAGAAACTTCATTTGCTAAAGTAGTTACAACTGGAGCTGAAGATGTGAACTTGAAGGTCTTCTTAGCTCAAATCTTGGATCAGAATCACAAGAGGACAAACCCATGAAGCAAATGTTTGTCTTCACTCTTGTTTCTTGTCCCAGATAGAGCCTAAGAAAATTGATGAGGCTCTGAAGGATGGAAGTTAGGTTGAAGCCATGCAAGAGGTGTTGCTTCAATTCAAAAGACAAAAGGTTTGGAACCTGTGTCCTCTTCCTCATGGGAAGACAACTATAGGAACCAAATGGGTATTTAGGAACAAGAAAGAGGATAGAGGTATTGTCATCAAAAACAAAGCTAGACTAGTTGTTCAAGGATACACACAAGAAGATGGAATTGATAACACTGATGTCTTTGCTCCTGTAGCAAGACTAGAAGCTGCAAGGATATTCTTGGCATTTGTTGCATCCAAAAACTTCAAGGTCTATCAACTTGTTGTCAATGTGCTTTTCTGTATAGGGTGATTGATGAAGAGGTGTATGTTAAACAACCACCTGGTTTTACAGATCTTGATCGTCCTGATTATGTCTGCAAGCTTGATAAGGCTCTTTATGGGCTACACCAAGCACCAAGAAAGTGGTATGAGACTCTATCTCAGTATCTCTGCAAGCATGGATTCAGAAGGGGTACTATAGATGGAACTCTCTTCATCAAAGGATAGGGAAATAACTTAATGCTAGTTCAAGTGTATGTAGATGCAATCATTTTTAGTTCAACTAATCGAAGGCTCTGCAAAGACTTTGAGAAGCTGATGAAGGACAGACTTGAAATGAGTACCATGGGGGAACTTAATTTCTTTCTGGGAATTCAAGTGAAGCAAGTTAAAAATGGAATCTTCATAAGTCAGTCAAAGTATGTTCAGGACATACTCAAAAGATTCAACATGACTAATTGTAAGATTGCTAAGACACCCATAGTAAAAAATCACTCCCTTGGGCCTGATCTTAAGGGGGAGTGTGTGGATGAACACCTTTATAGGGCTATGATTGGGTCTCTTATGTATCTCACAGCTAGCAGGCCTGATATCATGTTTCCCACAAGTATTTGTGCAAGATATCAAGCCAACCCCAAAATGTCTCACCTTATCACTATTAAGAGAATTCTAAGATACCTCAAAGGTGCCTCAACATTTGGTCTTTGATATCCCAAGAATTTTGACTTCAATCTGTATGCATATACAGATAGTGATTATGGTGGTTGCAATATGAATGCAAAGTCTACATCTGGGGGATGTCAGTTCCTTGGAGTAAGGGTTCTCTAATGGCAATGCAAGAAACAATTCTGTGTCTCTGCATCAACTACATAAGCTGAATACATTACTGCTGCAAGCTGCTGTGCTCAAGTGCTTTGGATTCAGAATCAGTTGCTTGACTATGGTTTAAACTTCAAGGAGACTCCCATTCACATAGACAACAACAGTGCTATCTCTATCACAGAGAATCCTATGCAGCACTCAAGGACAAAACACATAAATATCAGGTATCATTTAATTAGAGATAACTTTGAAAATGGATTAATTAAACTACTTAAAGTTAACATAAATGAACAATATGCTGATCTATTTATAAAAGCCTTTGGTGAACAGAGATTTAAGTATCTTATATCAGCTATTGGGATGACTAATATTGAGTAGCTTTTTCTTAAAACTAATTCATTTTATTTCTTAAAATCTGTGTGTCCTAAGTTGTCTAGTTTATCACCTTCATAAGCTCATGTTTTCTATGGATAAAGAAATTTTTGAAGAGTTTTCTTAGATTTTTGACAAAACTTGATCCTTCGGAAGATATGATTTTATCTTCGGAAGAAAATATACCTTCAAGACAAATAACTGCCTAAGTAAATTTTGCCTTCGAAAGAAATTTCTGAAATCTCTTCCGAAGCTTAAATCTCTCTTAGGCGCTTATATGCTTTCAAGGACCATTTTCTTCCGAAGAAATTAACTCTCAGAAGCCTTGTTCTGTTGAACAAAGCATCCAAGTCTAAATTCTATTCTGAAGCAAATTTGTCAAAACTCTTCGGAAATTCTTTCGAAGTCATTTTGGCTTCGGAAGCTTTTTCATTAAAACTTCCGAAGACAATTTACCTTCGGAATCTTTTCGATTTCCAAGAAAACCACTTTTTGAGCAAAAAGCAAACTACTTTTTCAGAGGTGGGTCCGCCATCCGGATTTCAAATTTTATCCTCTTTCATTAACTTTGTCTCAAATTCTTTTCACATATAAACCCAGTCGGTTCCCCCTCTTTCAATCATCTTCGTCTTTTCTCCAAAGCTAAATTCCAAATTTCTCTCTGAAACCGCCCTCGTTCATCTTTTCTTCACCTTTAAGCTTTCTCAAAATGGCCAACCTTAACAGAAGAAATGACCCAGATTTCTCCATGTAGTTACACAGGCAACATAATCAGGTTGCTCTGTTAAACTCTGAGAAAGATCCACATTTCTCAGAGGTGTGCCAATTCTTGGCTTTGTCAAACTACTTTACCTCCCTTACCATTGATGGAACTCTCTTCATCAAAGGATAGGGAAATGACTTAATGCTAGTTCAAGTGTATGTAGATGACATCATTTTTGGTTCAACTAATCCAAGGCTCTGCAAAGACTTTGAGAAACTGATGAAGGACAGATTTGAAATGAGTACCATGGGGGAAATCAATTTCTTTCTGGGAATTCAAGTGAAGCAAGTTGAAAATGGAATCTTCATAAGGCAGTCAAAGTATCTGCAGGACATACTCAAAAGATTTAACATGACTGGTTGTAAGATTGCTAAGACACCCATAGTAAAAAATCACTCCCTTGGGCCTGATCTTGAGGGGGAGTGTGTGGATGAACACCTTTATAGGGCTATGATTGGGTCTCTTATGTATCTCACAGCTAGCAGGCCTAATATCAAGTTTGCCACATGTATTTGTGCAAGATATCAAGCCAACCCCAAAATGTCTCACCTTATCACTATTAAGAGAATTCTAAGATACCTCATAGGTGCCTTAACACTTGGTCATTGGTCTCCTAAGAATTTTGACTTCAATCAATATGCATATACAGATAGTGATTATGGTGGTTGCAATATGAATGCAAAGTCTACATCTGGGGGATGTCAGTTCCTTGGTGTAAGGGTTGTCTCATGGCAATGCAAGAAACAATCCTGTGTCTCTGCATCAACTGCAGAAGCTGAATACATTACTGCTGCAAGCTGCTATGCTCAAGTGCTTAGGATTCAGAATCAGATGATTGACTATTGTTTAAACTTCAAGGAGACTCCCATTCACATAGGCAACAACAGTGCTATCCCCATCACAGAGAATCCTGTGCAGCACTCAAGGACAAAACACATAAATATCAGGTATCATTTAATTAGAGATAACTTAGAAGGGATTAATTAAACTAGTTAAAGTTAACACAAATGAACAATATGCTGATCTATTTATAAAAGCCTTTGATGAACAGAGATTTAAGTATCTTATATCAGCTATTGGGATTATTAACATTAAGTAGCTTTTTCTTAAAACTAATTCATTTTATTTCTTAAAATCTATGTGTCCTAAGTTATCTAGTTTATCACCTTCATAAGCTCATGTTTTCTATGGGTAAAGAAACTTTTTGTAGAGTTTTCTTAGATTTTTGACAAAATTTGATCCTTCGGAAGATATGATTTTATCTACGAAAGAAAATATACCTTCAAGGCAAATAACTGCCTAAGTAAATTTTTCCTTTGGAAGATAACTCCCACTTCTCCTGAGGAGCAAACCACTCCCATTACTTCTAAGATCAGTGCTGAGGTTCCTCATGCTTAGCCTGATGACCTCACAAGCCCAAATGCCTTAAGCCTTCACTCTGAGTCTCAACACCAAGTGAACAACCTTCAGGGGACAGCTACCATCCCCAGCCTTTAGACCTAAATCAAGCCATTTCTAACCTTGACTTATCTACTGATGAAGAATTAGGTGTCAGTGAGTACCATGAGTCTCCCTACTACTCCACTCCTCAAAGAGAGATGAGTGCTCCTGAGTCACCTAGGTCTAGCCCACACCAGTCACCTATCACTAAGGTGGATACTTCTGAACCCGTTCAGGATATCCATATGAAAGAGGCTCTCACTTCAACAAGTGATTACATCATTCAGACCTTAACCAAGGCAACTCAGCTCATTGACACTTTAGTTGAAGCTATCATTGAGCAGAGGAAATCTAGCATCCAAGAACACCATGCTGGCAATAAGGAAGAAGACCTTGGTCAAATTCTCTCATCCCCTAATGATTCTTCTGATGAAGATGAGGGGAATCTGAGACTAAAGGTACAAAAGCTGTCAAAAACATGCACTTATCTAATCTCCAAGGTTAGTCATCTTAAATCTAAAGTGACTACCTTGCAACACAGGGTCAATGATCAGCAACTTGAGATATCTTATCTTAAGGAAAAACTAGCTGGGAGACCTTTAAGGTGAGCTCAACCAGGAACACAAGAACCTATGAATGTGATTGACCTAACTCCTAGCTCACATATGCAAGAGGGTGATGCTACCAAAAAAGGGGAGAAAGTCATTACAGTCACAGAACCTGGGAGTTCTTCAAGGAGTATGGACATTGAGGACTCGCCATCCTCACTTACAAGTGTGCGTACTCAGCAACTTTCTCAAGTTCACATTGATGTGGATAGTATAGGCTCTGTCATTAGGAGTCTCTTTGAGAAAGGCATTCCAAGGGCTATGTCATCTCCACCAACTTCAAATCACATTATTTGGTGGAGGTATGATGCTGATAGAAGAGCTCTCATTCTTCAAAGAATTCAAGGGCAGCAAGAAGTCTTCAAGTTTCATACCTTGAACTTTTATGAAAGTCTTGACCTTGTCAACATGCCACTTATCAACCAAGGCCAATCTAGACAAGCTGACAGGTTAGCTCAAAGGATTCAAGACAGGATCACTGCAGAGTTCAGCATCAGAAGAAGACTATGGCAATCAGGCAATACCATTGGTCAACTGGATGTTGAGGCAGACCCTAAGATTAGTTTCATAAAGGAATCCTTGACTGAAGGCCCAATGGTAGAACCTGAGAGCCTTGTCTCACCATCAACTGTTGCAGAGGTTCATTCCCTTTATGAGACACCTACTAGTTAAGGTGCATCTCAACCTCTCTCTGGCCAGAGCTTGGAAGCTACACCAAGCAAAGAAGGCCAAAGCTCTCTCCATCCTGAGTCACAAAGGTCTGTAGCTTCCAACTGAGAGGAGAAAAAGAATATCAATCAGGTGCTGCAGGCCAGTCTTCTCAGTTAAAAAGTTCAAAGAGGAGAAAAAGGATGGTTTCCAAACCAAAGTCAAAGAAAAAGAAGAAAGAAACATCCAACTCCAGACCTCAGGATGAGTCAGAACATCCTGAGGATGTGCAACAAGAGGATGCTCCACCAATTCCAATTCAAGCAGCTCCTCTGGTATCAGGAAGACCCATCTTGTCTTGAACACACACTACAAATCCAGAAAGATGGCATGTCATAAGAGATCAAGGTGTTAAAAATATCTACACATGGCAGGATATGTTCAATCTGCCTCTGCATGATCTCTTTGACATGAGAAGACATTATGAGAGTATGAGTGATCCTGATCATCTTATGAAGAAAGGGATGGTCATAATCATAATGAGAACTGTTAACATCTGAGGTCGTCAAGTGTTGTGGTAGCATTAGCCTAGGGGGAGTTTGTAAGGTTTATTTGTAAGGATGATGCAACCCAAACACCTAAAGTTTCTCCTGCATGCATGCACAAGTGTATTGAAGTGGAATGCTTCGGAAGTTTCACATAGTGCCTTAGAAATTACTCTAAGTGTGAAATCTTCCGAAGCTAAGACCAATATCTTCCGAAGCCAAAAATGAAGTCCTTCGGAGCTTCAAAGACAAAGTCTTCTGAAGCCAACCATTGAAGATAGATTTCTTCCGAAGACTTTTTGATCACATGCTTTATCTGATGTACCTTTTACCTAAAGTTGGACCCTTTTCCGCTGCAACTCTGATAAGACACCAACTTTACATGAGTTGGTGAAAAGGTCTATGCTTTTGGTAACTGTACATAGTCACTAGTCAAAAGGCAATCTGCCTTTTGACTCTACATTGATTTTGTTTTCTAGATCATGTATCTAGCTAGATTTCAAAGTATGGCCGGCTGTAAGTTGTAGTATAAGTATTTCTGGTCCTTGTATCTTATTAGTATAACTTTGGAAAAATACTTGTAAGGAACTAGAAAGCAATATACATCAACCTTGAAAACCAATTACTTGTGTTGTTCTTGTTCTGTCTCATATACACTTATGTTTCTTAGTTCTCACAACTGATTCTTTCCCAGTTCCCCATTTGAATTGTAAAGTCTTGTTGCACACTCTCCTATTTGTGTTGTTTTCTTGTAAGTGCATACCCTTCACCGATCCTGCAGATGTAGTCCATGTCTTCAAGGGTGAAGAGAGCGTTGCCACTTCTTTCATCAGTAGACACAAAGGCTTGAGAAGAGCTTGTCTCTTGGAATAGGCTTCCTTAGATTTAGATCTCCCTTGGTGTCTCTGGAAAGGTGATGAAAGGACCCTTTTGTGAGTTGTTAGTGTAGCAGGTAAGATGATGTTATTAAAAATATTCTCTATAATCCCTTTCAACCACATGAAGGGTAGAACTCTAATGATTGTTGGAGTTTCCAGATGGATTTTTCATGTTCATCTCTATCTTGTATACACTAAGGATACCATATAACTCAGTGAGAGTGAGGGTCTTGAGGTTTTCAGTTCTCTTAATGACCATATAATTCCATTATCTGGGAAGCGAGAACTTAAACTTCCTCACAATGTCCTTATTCTCAACAGGTACTACAACATCCATTAGAGTATCCATAATCTTAACATATTTGAAGTATTGTTGAACCATGGTTTCACTTGATTTGAAGGTGAAGTTCTCAAACTGCTGCTTGAAGAGGTTTTCTTGCTTCTTTAGCTTTATTTGACCCCTCATACATCAGCTTTAGTGCATCCTATAGTTGGTTAGCGGTTTTGCATTTCTTGAAGCCTCTTTAGATAGAGTTTGGAAGACCAACTTGGAGGTCGGTCATTGCTTTCTAATCTACATCAATATTCTTAGAGTCTTCTTAAGAGTAGTCAGCCACTTCCTTTTGGTATCATGCCACCTCCAGCAGTAGCTGAAGATGTGCATGGTATATGATGTCCGGAGACAATAGGTCCCTACATCCTACTATCTTAAGACTTAATGAATTCTTCCATTCTTTGGCACCAAGTATCAAGGTCATCAGGAGTGATTACTGGACACTTTGTCATAGTACCGGTTTCCATATCATCATTTGTGAGAACTGCCATTTGAGTAGTTAAGTAATTTGTGAGACTGAAGGGATTTAAGACGATGAGATCTTACAATCAAGAGCCTAAAATACTCTGATACCAATTGCAGGACCGTTTAAAAGATGGTTAATACGATCAGTTTCACAATGAGGAGAGTGTTAGAACACTTAACATATCAAATACGAAACAGAGTTCAAGTAAATGAAACTAAAACACAAGTAAGTAATGAGATAGAACAAATAACAAGATCAAAATAAGTATGGTTTCCAAGAATGTTGTATATTACTCTTATGAGAGTATTAAAAGTGTTAGAAAGCATAAATATAAATACGAGAACCTGAGATACCTTATACTACATCGTATAGCCGGCTATACTTTGAAAGCCAACTGGAAACACTAATCTAGATAACAAAATCAATGTATGGTCAAAAGGCAGATTGTCTTTTGACTTGTGACTATGATATGTCATAGCTCACATCTTAATTTATTACAAAAAAAAATATAAAAGTTACAAAGTAAAAAGTGACAGACCAATGATCATAATCTCCAATTGACAAAAGCATGGATATTTTCACCAACTTATATAAGTTGGTGAGTCTTCAGAGCAACATCGTTGTTCAGCTTTCTGTCAAAAAGTGACCAGAGAAAGCATGTCTTCTCTGTATTAGGAAGAAGTCAGTCCTCAGTCTTTTGGTTTTGGAAGACTTTGTCTTTGAAGTTTCGGAAGACTTCATCTTTGCCTTCGGAAGATTTGGTCTTTGTCTTCGAAAGATTTTACACTTAGAATATTTTCTCTGAGTTGCGTAAAACTTACGAAGTAACTCTACTATGCACTTCCCATGAAAACCTATCATTATAAAAAAACTAAGAAAACTATTTTTTAACCACTGATCCAGATTGATGAAAGATTATTATTCATTCAATGAAAATATTATAAACATTTACTTAACAATGGATTTAATTAAATGTTTCACGTTCATATTTAGTAGATTGCAAGTTTTAAAATATGAAAATAGCTAAAATCAGATAAAATCTATCTTTATCTTCCTATATGTATATATATGTGTATGCGCGCGGACGCGCCGGGTGCGCGAGCGGGCGCGGCAGGCGTGTTAATTAGAGTTCATTTGAAAATTAAGGTAAATTGAAAAAACTTTTAGATCAAAAATAAATCATTGATTTGATTAAGATCCATATATCCATGGTTCAAAACAATGTCAAAAAAGGTTTGAGACATGTACAGATATGAACTTTTTTTATTCAGAAAAACTAGAAACATGGATTTTAACCTTATCAAAGGTTTATACGTAGTTTAAACGATTTTTTAAATTTTCTTGGTTTGTAGTTGCACCCAAACCTATATGTATATATTTTTTTTAATTTTAACTTTTTGTGTCATTGTAGTGTAGCATAATAAAATTTTTCATTGAAAAATTGAGTGTTACCTCCGATCGAGAAAGTCTAGACATTCTTCTATCATAAGATTTCAACCAAATAAGATTTTGACCATGACAGAAGAGAGAGTATCAGAAAGAAGAGAGAAATGAATATTAATATTTTTTCTATACAATGTGATACATCTAGGCTAAATAATTGTTTATTTTACTATCGACTTATTAGATTTTTCTTTCAATATTAAAGTCATGAACCACGCGTAACAAATAATGACAAAAGGTTTGGTTATGACATGGTTAAAAATGCCATATCTTTAACTTTACAACTAAACACACCAAGAAAGAAATCTATTTTGGAGTGTTTAAATAAAGGTAGACATTAAAAATTGCAAAATCCATAGGGTGTAAATATAACTATACCCAACTCTAAAGGGCAGAAAATGATACATCAATAACAATCTGCATGCATTATGTATCGATGATATTGAATTGAAATACATCAATCAGAGCAAAGTTGTTGCCAGAGACATTGAAGTTCACAAACCGTTCCCGGTGAACCGATATCATAAGAACCATCTTGAAAGTCGACTTCTTGATCTTCATAAGCTGCAATGCTGCTAGGCAAGAAGACATCATCATATGAAATACTCGAGGAAGAATTAAGATCTTTATTGATATGAATAGTAGGCTGTTGTATGATCTCGAAATCGTCGTCATTTGGCTCAGTACTTGTATTCAGGGTCATGTTGTAATGGCTAGTCGCACATTTTTTTAAATGAACATTCCAATTGTTTTTTATGTCATTATCGGGAAGTCTTGATGCAATTGCAGACCACCTAGAAATGTTTGCAGATGATTAATTTCCAAATTGTTTATGAACCATGAATAATCAGAATAAATACATAAGCGGATTTATAGCTTACTACTCACGGTCATTGTGGCTTACTTATATTCTTGTCATTGTTGAGTAGAATTAAGAACTTGCAAGTGTTTTTAAATAATTAAATAAAATAAAACTTAGTTGCTATGTGTAAAAAATGACAAAATGTAGTGGACCCTATTGACCCTCCCTTAGTTTCACCTGTATCAACATCTATGCACATGCATACCTGTTACCTAGAACCGAATGATATTGGAGTATTATATCTTCTTCTTCCTTGGAAAAGCTTCCTTTCTTTACGTTAGGTTTCAAATAATTCATCCATCGGAGTCTGCAACTCTTCCCGCTTCTCGACAAACCTATCAACGAAAGAAAAACAATCACAAATTCCGTTTTGATTCATTCGTTTACAAGATATGATCAAGCTACAACAAATCTAACTTCTCAAATTCTGACTATTTTTCTACATTTACCAGCAAATTTTGGCATCTATGACCAGTTCCATAAGCCATAACCGTTTTGATTCAAATAATTCATCCATCGCCACTGACCACCATCGCCGCTCACCACCACCACCGGTCACCACAACCGCCGCTGCACACCACCACCGCCGCTGCACCACCGCGTTTTCGGTACGTAATTTACAGGTTTAAACCATAGATTTGATAGTTTTTCACAAATAGATTTGATAGGTTTTCCTGAATAGATTTGATAGGTTTTACCAAATAGATTTGATAGGTTTTCCCGAATAGATTTGATAGGTTTTCCCGAATAGATTTGATAGGTTTTCCCAAATAGATTTGATAGGTTTTACCAAATAGATTTGATAGATTTTCTCAAATAGATTTGATAGGTTTTCCCAAATAGATTTGATAGATTTTCCAGTATGTATAACGTAGTTTGTCGACGGTTTATTATTATTATTAAAAATAATAATAAATAATAATAATAATAATAGTTATAATACTAATAGTAATAATAGAAATTAATAATATTAGTAATAATAATAATAATAATAATAATAATAATAATAATAATAATAATAATAATAATAACCGTCAACCATTAATTTTATAAACATTGTAAATAATGATAAATACGTCTTTTTTCGCAGATATGGATGCTAGTTATTATCATCGGCAGTCGCGAGGGGCGTTAGTGGGCGGGAACATCGTTTCCCCGATCGCTCGGGGCTTGGGGTACGCACAGGCCATGTCCCAGCTCCCGCTACCTCCGACTCCTGTGCGCGTGGCCGGCCGGAGCACCGCCACTGGGATGAGGATAGTTCGGAGGTTCCCTGACGGCACGTGGCACCTGCTCACCAGATACCAGGAGCTCGTGCCATGGGTGCCCGAGCCGTTGGTGGACCCACCCGAGCTGGCGGGGGCTGAGGTCCACCTTCAGGACGCCCACGAGGCCCTTGGCGGCGGGGAGGTCAGCCCATTCCCCCGCCGCACGACCAGGACCCGCCCCAGCATCCCCAGCGCGTGTACCACGCCGTGCGATTGCCTGCTCATGTTCTTGATATGATTCAGGACACACGAGACAGGGTCGCGAGGCTGGAGGATACGACCGCGAGGCTGGAGGATACGACCGCGAGGCTGGAGGATACGACCGCGAGCCTGCATGATATGATGGACTGGGTCATCCAGCACATGGTCGCGGACTATACCGCCTCGGGTACGCCGTTGTTGTCACAGCCACCGAGGCGGTTAGACCTTGACGGTGCTGGCCCATCTGGCGCGGGCGGGTCTGATCAGGGCAGCGATCCGGGGATGATGGATTAGATAGATATTTGTTTGTATTTTATTTCTTTTTGTATGTAAAAACTCGTTGTATATATATATGTGCAGTTTCAGTTATGATGATTTGTATATTTGGTTGTGTTTGTTTGGTTGTGTTTCTTTGTTTGTTTGCTTTATATTTGCAATGTTGATAATGTTAATTGTATATGTTTGATAACAACTGATTTTTACGATTAGGTTAACCATGCGATAAAATAACAACCAACTTGTTTAAAATTACTTGTAATATGACCATGAATTGCAGCAGATTAGGTTAACCATGTGATAATGTTAATTGTATCTGCGCTGCGTTTTGTCTCCACAAAGATTAAAGTCAACGCGTTCTGAATCAAGATTAAAGATAACAGATTACAAAGACTAATTAAGCAGATTATAAAAAAAAAGATGAACTGAATCGCACGTTTGTTAATGATTAAAACCATAAAATAGTGTTTGTTAATGATTTTAAAAGTATATAAACCTGAGGATAAATCGGTGCACCACCATATACAACAGCAACTTTCACACCAGTTTCATAGCAGAATTTCTTAGCTTCTTCAAATATTTAACGAAATAATACAGATCATAAGAACAATAATTATATTATATATTCACGAAAAGATAGAAATGATGTGACGGTGAAACTAGTAATCGATAATCAATCAAACTCCGATCGAACGGTGTTTCCCGCCTTTTCATTCTCAAGTTTACAGTGATAAAATTACGAAAATAAAAATAAATGTTTAATGCTTAAGGAAGATACACGAAATCAAGCTCCGATCGAACGGTGTTTCCCGCCTTTTCATTCTCAAGTTTACACTGATAAAATTACGGAAATAAAAATAAATGTTTAATCTTTAAGGAAGATACACGAAATAAAAATAAATATTTAATGCTTAAAAGAATAAAAAAAATAAAAGCAATATGTCACGGTTTGGCCAAACCGTGACATATAGCCCCCCCTGCGCACATTCAATACCCCCATAATTACATACCCAATCAATACCCCCATAATTACATACCCAATCATTGACCCCAGATCTAACTGTCACGGGTAGGGTAAACCGTGACAGCTAGATGTCACACCTGACCTAGCGGTCACGGGGAGACCTAACCGTGACAGCTTGGGTCGGTTTTCTCCAGGAAAAGCACGGTGCGCCTAAAATTTCCGTATTCTTGTCATTGTTGAGTAGAATTAAGAACTTGCAAGTGTTTTTAAATAATTAAATAAAATAAAACTTAGTTTCTATGTGTAAAAAATGACAAAATGTAGTGGACCCTATTGACCCTCCCTTAGTTTCACCTGTATCAACATCTATGCACATGCATACCTGTTACCTAGAAGGCTAGAACCGAATGATATTGGAGTATTATATCTTCTTCTTCCTTGGAAAAGCTTCCTTTCTTTACGTTAGGTTTCAAATAATTCATCCATCGGAGTCTGCAACTCTTCCCGCTTCTCGACAAACCTATCAACGAAAGAAAAACAATCACAAATTCCGTTTTGATTCATTCGTTTACAAGATATGATCAAGCTACAACAAATCTAACTTCTCAAATTCTGACTATTTTTCTACATTTACCAGCAAATTTTGGCATCTATGACCAGTTCCATAAGCCATATCTGCTGATATACGAAATCAACAACTCATCTTCCTCAGGGCTCCATGAGCCTTTCTTTAAACTACATGTGTCCATTTCGATCACTGTCTGAGTGCTCATTTAAGTTGCTTTTTACTGTTAAATGGCCACTAATCTCCAGCTTCGTGGAAGACACTAACGAATATGTTTTTGTTTTGATATATGGTCAATGTGAACACTATATTTAATCTACATAGTTGTCTATCTCATATATTCCTGTCAATTTTAGTAGGAAATACTTTTATTTTTTTGCTTTATATAAAATACTAGCTTATAATCACGTGTAATATACGGTCTGAATAAATTTACTGTTATATGGTTATAATATAAAAGGTTATGTCTTAAATATTATGTGTTATATGAATTGAATAAACACATGTATTACACATTTGAAAATCTAAAATTAACATATTTGAAATTTTAATTACGTATAGTTATTAATTAATAAATATCTCTTATAGCATTTATAATTAAAAGTAGAGATAAGCGGGAAAACCAATTATTAATTGACTTAAAATGGTGAAAATTATCCGTGTTTATTTTTATTTATTAGTATAGATATAAATATTTTAAGTTTTAATTGTTTTTGTCTTGTCTTGTCAGTTAAGCAATTTATAATTTTTTATGGCCTCAGCTAATCGGACGCCCTGTCAGGGTATATCTGGACGCCCTTTGACTTTTTTCACGGCCCGTGAAGGGCCTCACGGGCCGTAAGGTTTTCGAAATTTAATTTCCACACCTACATTTACTCACGGGCCGTGTAAGACCTAACGGCCCGTAAATGTCCACTCCCACGGCGCGTTAACAAGTGCCATAACGGCCCGTGAGTTCCCTCACGGGTCGTAGTAGTCCTTCTGAGAATTTAATTTCCTCGATTTGCGTGCACTTTTAAATTTTATAATTATGTGACGCGACGTATTATTCCTTGATTCGATTTAAGATTCTATATAAACCGTTATATATATTAGTTGTTATATACGGTTAGTGAGAAACGAAACAGTTAAAATGTCTTCTCGTGGAGGTAATAGAAGACGTCAAAATGAGTCCTCTTCAAACTCACGAGATATTGTGGAAAGTATTCCTGATCCAATAGATAACCATAATTGGCAGAACGGAAGGAACTGGTCTCAGAATGTTATTCACTTTATACGTAACGGTGATTCCCAAACATGTAGAGTGTATTACATGGGTCATTCCGATATTCAGTTACAATTTTGGCGTAAATTACTCGGAAACGTGTCTTTAGGTACAGAGGTATGATTTAAAGTTTTTTGTATATTTTATTTTATTTTAAAATTCTAACAATTAAAAAAGTTTTTATTTTATAGCATGTTCGGGCGTGGACAAATAGACTCACAATATGGAGATACGAATAAATACGTAGAACAGAAGAGTTGTCGGGTAGTGATCGTTGGACGATTCTCCCGTTTGAGTGGTTTAACTTAATATACTCGGGGTCCGTTAATGGTAACGAATATGGCGACGGGAGTGACTGTCTATATCCCGCGTTATGGGAAGTTGATACGGTAATACTGTTTTCATGTTTTACAATAAAAATCATGAATTTATAACCGTGAATTAAATTGTTTTGTAGGTTTACGTACCAATGACTGATGACGCAGAAAATTGGTATCTTTTTAAGATTTCTATGGACTCACTACAAGTTCGTATATATTCTCCATATGAATGCCGACCAAATACGTGTGATGATTCATGGTGCATTCATCGTAATGCCCGAACGATTTTCGTACAATTCGAATCGTACTTTTTACATTTTCTGTCACGTATACAATATTGGCAGCACTCCGGACTAGAACAAATCGAAGAACTGGTGGTGTCGGGTGAAACCGTTTGGCCTCCTAACACCGGTCATATTGGTCGAGATTCGGGAGTTGTAATTTGTATGTTATTGCGTAGGTTGGTTCAATATAGATCTTTAGAGTGGCAAGTGGTTAACTTACAGGATGCTTGCTTTAGATTCCGAAGATTTATAGCAGACGAACTGTATTCTAGACGTGTAATGTAGAACAGTAATTAAATATTTTATTAAAACATAAACGTTTATTAGTACACTTTATTAAAAACAATAAACCGTTATTATCACACAAAAATAAAACACATAATTTTTAATCTTCTTGATCTTTATAAAAGATCCAAGCCGCAAAATGGTTAAAAGAAATTCCAAAATTCTCCCGATATCTTTCTTGAGTTCTTGTCATAATATCAGTATCATTCCATAACGTATTTCGATTGTTGTAAACGTCTTTGTAGAGCTGGTGAAATATCGTTACCTTCCTTCTCAAGTCAAACCACTAACGTTTATATAGTAGTTGAAATGGAATATTGCATCTCGTCATATAATTAACACGAATATCGAGGACTATTACGTCATATCAAATAATGTAATAAATACAAAATTACACGACTATCGAGGAATATTACGTCATATCAAATAACGTAATAAATACAAAATTACACGAAAAACGAGGAATAATATATCTCGTCAAATTATTAAAGGTGAAAGTAGGAACCGTAAAGAAGTTCACGGCCCGTAAGTGTAATGCCAAACGGGCCGTGAAGCGCTTCACGGGCCGTGAAAAAATATGACCGTGAACATCTTCACGGGTCGTTAAGTTTTTGAATGACTGATTTGACGACCTGACAGTCAATACGGCCCGTGAAGGGCCTTACGGCCCGTGAAGGGCCTTACGGTCCGTAAGCAGGGCGTCTGAATATCCATCAGGGCGTCTCTTTAGTAGGCCCCTTTTTTATTTGCCATGCAGAAAAAAGACTTGTGACGTCATTCCTTAAGGTCATCTTGCTTTCGTGAGAATGGGAGGTGAGAACAAATGAATATTATATTTAATGCATTAGTTTATTGTTTATTTATGGACCTAACTATAACTTACCTTGCCAAGAAATCCATTTGCGCTAGACTGGGAGAAGTTTAATTAGGCCTTTAAAAATGAAGCAATCATTTTCAAAAAAAAACAAATGAAGCAATAAGCTATTAAGGTGTAATAAATTAGGGATGATATTATTCTACAAAGTGTATTTTTTCTACAAAGCGTGAGAAGACACAATGAGATTAAAAAAGTCACAAAAAAATTTATATCTTAAAATTTAAATCGAATTTTAAAAAAATATTTTGGAGCCTTTGTTTATCTCGTTGTCCTCTTTCAGAAAAAAAAATAAAAAAATATATTTTTTTTCATTGTGTCATTATATGACACAATGACGTTATGGGTATTGACACAATGACGTCATTGTGTCTTTCATAATGACATAATAAAGTTATTGTGTCTTTCATAAATGACACAATAAAAAAAACGTTAACTTTTTTATTTTTTTTATTTTTTCATTTATTTTTTTTCTTATTGAGGACGATTAGGGGAATAAAAGTTCCGAATTACTTTTTTGAAATTCAATTTTGATTGTGAGATATAATTTTTTTTGTATATTTTTTTGACTCATTGTGTCTTTTTCTGATTCGTTGTGTCTTCTCACACTTTGTAGCAAAAATACATTTTGTATTTAAACTTTTTTCAAAATTATTAGTAGAATACCAAACCATTTTGTTGAGCAATAATCTCACTATTTTTTTTGGAGAGATGGTGAGTATAAGTCCTGTCAGCAGCAATATGTTGTTAGGGTCCGGTTTTCATCGCAGTTAGCGTTTGGGCAGCGTTTTTTCATCGGAATTTATATTGGTGGGCTTGAGCTACGCAACACTGTCTACAATCACGGGCATAGAGGGTCGCTTTTTGCGATTAGGTTATCCCTAGTAGCCATCCCTCAATAGTTGGCCGTTTAAAAAAAGGTAAAATAGTAGATATGGTTTCTTTATTTAACACAAGGGGTGTTTAAATTTAGATATTCTAAATTCGAATATCCAAAAATTTCGGATAGTGGATTTCACTATCTAAATCTAAAATTTCAAATAGTGGTTTTCACTATACGAATCTGAAATTTCGGAATCTGATTTGGATAATCGAATTCCAAAAAAGTTGTATTATTTAATAAATTTTATAAAAAATATCTAAAGTTATTATAAAAATATCTTAAATATCTTAAAATATCTGACACTTCTAACTAATATTTAAAATTTTATAATTTTTGTTAAAAATATTTTGGATAATTTGGGTATCCAAATATTCGAAAATTTTAAAAATCACTATCCAAATACAAAAATGAGATATCTGAAATTTCAAATATCCGAATTTTCAAGTATCCGAATTTTAGATTTTCAAAATATTTCAGATTCGATTTCGGAGCCGAATATTTTTAAACACCCATATTCAGAGTCGCACAGGGTCCTAACCGGGTAATAGAATTGGGTTCCATGCTGGGAACAATTTTGCTATTAATTGTTATAAAAATATATTTTTTTTGAACCATAAGCTTGATATTCAATAGTTTCTAAATTATATCATTTAGAACCCTATTTTTGCAATCAAATGGTTCTATATTAATTAATCTTTTAATTTTGTAAATAAGATAACCGTCTTCTAAGTTTTTTTCTGCAATAAATTTAGCTTATGTCTACTCCTAAATTACTCAATAGTATTCTATCTCATATCCTGATGTAAACACGAACCTCCGATCTAAAAGGTAAGATTCTCTACCAAGTGAGAAGCCCCACGTTAGATAACCATTGTCAAAGATAATAAGTTGTTTCTCACTTAATTAGCATTTTGCAAACTCAAACTGATGTTTGTAGGGACAATATAGAATCGATTATCTTGAGAGAAATTGATTGGGAATTCTATGAAATTTTGAGATGCATTATTAAAGAAGGAAAGTCTACATGGGTATTCATACCCTTAAGTTTCTTGGCGTTTAAGTAACTATAACTACACTTAACCGACACACCTATGCTATAACAATAATATACATAAAAATAATCTAACTTATAATAACAAGAATTACAGTCTAACGTTCTCCCCATAATTCTTGATTCCTTTTGCTAGATCTTTAACTCCAATAAGGCTTCTCATTTCCATAAGTAAAGCTTTAGCGAGTATGTTGGCTCTTTGCGTTTCTCTACATATGTGTCTTGTAAAGATCATGAATTTGTTATAGATCGGTCTCGTGATAGAAATACGTAATGAATTAGTCACGGATTGTAGAAAGAACTAAAAAAAGAACAAGAGCAAGCATTGTATATAATATTACAAGTATATTGCTTTCTAATAATGTGATTATATAAATGTGAAAATATCAGAATCTTAAACAAAATGAACAAAGCAAACTATTTATACTGTAAGAATCAACATAATACAAAGATTGATCTACTAATGTGAATGCGGAATATTAACATCATGGTATTAGATTGAATAGTAAAAGAATATTTAGAACACACAAGTAAATAAACTTCGAATTATGTTGCTCTCTGATTTTAATGTATTACAAAACGTATGAAATCAGGAAATGATGAAAAGCTGCTAATTACTAAACTTTTATATATAGTCAAAAATAAGTTCTCACACAAACAGCAGTTCTCACGCGACTACAGCAGTTCTCACGCGACTAGAACGTACTATCAACTCCTGCAACCTTGTAATTGCCCCCATATACGTACATCTTGTTATCCAGGGCCTTTGTAATCAACCAACCGAACTATGCTGCTAAAACATGAACAGATTCATCAGCTGGGATGTGGTAAGCCTGTAGCTTCATCAAATATTCTCTTCCAAACTTGAGCAAATCCATAGGGTCGATGATACGGAATTCTTTATCAACACAGTATATGATAGCATGTCCAGTTTCCTTCCCATAACTCTACCACATGAGCTTTGACAAGCTGTTAACTGGCAGAGGGACGTGTATAGGTATCTTCCATACATATCTTGGATGCTTATAAACCCTGATCTTCATTAGTTTGTTTGTATTGGAATCAATCCGGGTTTCATCTTCAATGACTTTGGATTAGTAGTTTTAAAGTCTTTGAAGTTGGTTTTACTGTGTCTATATATCAGGTTCTTAATCCAATTACCTTTCCCGTAATTACTTGGATTATTGAAAGGAACACGACCCATAACATATAAATTTTATGATCTGAGCATATGAAGGTCGTGTTCATCCTAATAATACTCTATAGCTGCTGCCTTTCTCTTAATCACGTACAACTTCTTTTCTTCATCATGCCCCCAACTAATAATCGGTACTGAGTTTCTGTACCTTGTGAAAGGTTTGGATTGTATCAGCATGTAGATGTAAGCTGGCGATGGCGATGTTGCAACAGTAAGATTACCGACCTGACGTACAACACTTTGACCAGTTTGATCTGCTGTGTTTTCGGTCATTCGTTGAGCACTTGATTCTCCAAGTACCTCTCCCTCTTCGATCAGAATATCAGAAAATAAGTCTTTTAGACTATTTCCAAATATATCATTATAATCCATAGTAATCTCCTCTAGATCATCAAATAAAGATAAACTTTCATCTTTTTCCTCAGCAATCAACTTTTGTTGGAATGAGTAGAACTCTTTCTCATAATCTTCTTTAGTTGTAGGATCCAAGGGTGTGTAGTCTACTGTATCATCAGGACCTGATCCAGAGACAATAGCAGACCCTGATTATCCAGCAGTACTAGTAGGAGCACCCATATCAACTCCCTGGTCATCATCATCATCACCATTATGATCATCACCGTCATTACCATCATTTACACCATCATCATCATCTCCATTATAACCATCCTCATCATCATCATCTTCATCTTTATCATCAAACTCAAAATCAATATGATCTAAGTCATCATCACCACCAACTGGATTTGGAATAGGCATAATATGCTCAAGCTCTACAAACGCCTCTCTAGTAAGTTATACAGGCTGATCCTTAGTGGCCTGAATATGAACATCCAAAATAGGCTATTGATCAGCATTAGCTGTGTCTATAGTCCTTTCAGTATCAACTGGATCTACAACACGCTCTGTATCAACATTGGGTCTTTAGCAATCTTAGGATCAGCAGTTTATTGTCCACTAGATTCTCCAACATCTATGGTATGATATTGAGTAAATGAAGAATACATGCGGAAAGTGAGATCTCTCATGTATTGCTCCAAGATATGAACATAACTGAATAAAAACTGTTGTTGACTCTCGAAGCTCTTAATCTTCTCATCTTTATCACTTAGACTTTGACACATCTCACCGATCAACTTTGTCTTCTCCAAGTTATCTCTCTCTAACTCACTAACCCTCTGCTCTAATTTAACTCGTGTAGGTGAAAATGCAGCAGACTCAGGCTATGGTTGAGGTTCAGGTGTAGTATTTATGAAGTCATCTTCCCCAAACATATCATCATGTATTTGCTCTCTAGGAGGAGTCCTCAAAACATCATCAGTAGTGGGAATAGAAGTTAATGTCACAGTTGTTGATTCTGTGACTATCACTGGTAGTGTGGCCTCACCAACTGTGATAGGTATATCATGAACTGTAACATACTAAGTCGACACTATGGTCATCGGGGTCCGACGTTTCCTTAACACGCCTCATCTTCTACCCCTACCACGTGGAAATTCACTGGCCCTCCATGCCATCCTCTTCCTCGATCCTCAAGTAACGACTGGTGTCTTGTCAGAAATAAAATCAGCATCATGCTCCTCAGCAGTACGTTTAGGAGGTATTTCTTGCACTCAAGGACGTTGTTGTAAAACATAAGGAACATTCCCGATTTGATCTCTACCAGTTTCACTCCCACTGCTAGTGAACCAGGTGTTCACCTCATCCAAATCAGATCTTTCAACACACTGAGATCTCTCAGGTGCTTCTTGTGAAGTACTCGTGGACAGACCGGCAGTATCAGCTTCACTAGCCTGTACAAAAGATGTAAATGTGCCAACTGTATCACTTCTATGAAAATGTGGAGTCTCTATCTCTTGGGTTCATGCCTCAGCTTGGAAATCATAAGCAAATCTTCCAATCTTGGCAAAGTGAGAACCATCCCAAGCATTCCCACATGCACCCATGAGATAAGTGAATATTTCTTTCTTCATCACCGTCACTACGTTTGTCGATGAATCAGACACTACTAGCTCAGGATGAGCAGCATTCACTAACATCTGAATAAAAATGCTCATACATGATAAACTTCTTTCCTACCGTGGCAATCATTTCTTCTGCATCTCCAAATAGATAGCCTTCGATATGCTGTAAGGAAGATCGTCTACTATGATACTAGCAAGGATCTAAAAACCGCACTTAGATTATCCATGCAAGCATTGAGATTGCTAAGGCAATGAATAACTACGTGGAACAAGTACTTCCAGAATGGTGGAATATTCTTCTTCTTCAAAGAAGGATATCGGTGGCAGTAACACTGCAAACTAAGCAGTCTTTAAGTACATTATCATCAATCTTGATAGGTGCATGAGGATGGTCTCCTAATAATTGAACACTGTTTATCACCTCAACTGTGATAACAACCCTCTTGTCTTTAACAGTAGCAGTAATGCAGGGTGGGTTGTCTATCTTCGGCTATCTCGTTTGCTGCTGAGTGCAAAACTGATCTATCATATCAGCATAAATAGTAGGACTAGCAGATATAGCATGATAAATACGGGATGCCTTGAGTCCCTCGATCTGTGACCAGAATAACACTTTGTCTTCAGGTATGTCTCCCAGATATGCTAAAACATTATGGTTTGTATTAAAAACCAATGGTCAAGCCATCTGAAACAAGAACAAATTAATAAATACAATGATAATCAGAAAAATGTTCACACTTAAGCAAACTTAACACCTAGAAAAACTTTGAAGTTTTTTGAACTTTTCACATGAAAACTCTATGCTATCGCGCGAAAGGCCAAGTTTTCGCTTGAATTAGAATTTGACCAGAGGTAAACTTCTTGCTTGACAAGTTTTTTACATGTGAAGACATATGAATGTTTACGCACCTGTTCAAATGTCAGGAACTTTTCGCATGTGACAACTGTTTAAATTTAAGTTTTTCAATCTGTCAATTTAAAGTGTTTTGACCATTAAATCATGTTCCATAGTTGTCGATTTAGTCATTATTAAGGTTTATTGTGATTTATTTGTTCAATTTTAATGTGTATTTGACCTTAAAGCTTCAGTCAAGTTTCAAAAACATATAAATCAAACTCATTAATGTCAATATACCTTAATAAGTGGTTTAGAATCAGTGGGTGACAATATTGAACAAGTTTATCAAATTTGATAGAGTTCTAACACCTAGAATTTTGAGATGAAATTTCAAAGAGTAAATTGTGCGAATACTTCACCTTTGGCACAACTGCGCTTTATAAAGCATTCTGACTTCTCACGCGAGAAGTCTGAGTTCTCCCATGGTGAACTTTTTGATGAATGGAACCTTTCACGTGAAAAATTCATTTTTATTTGAAATTCTAATTTTTTCTTATTTTTTTCAATTTTAATTGTCTTATTGAGCCTTTTTGATTTGTTATGAAAAGTGATTATGGTTAACTAAGTGTTTGCTTTTATTCATACATCCTTAATTTTGATATTTTTATAAAACTAAGACTAAAACTGCTAAAAAAACAAACATTTTTAACAAAATCAAATTGACAAATAACTATTCTAACAACTTAAAAATCTTATAGATTTTCAAATATAGGATCATATTTTTATGAAATTGATCATTAACATCATCCAGTAATAATATAAATAATACTGGTTGTGTTGATTGTCAATATATTATATTCTGATTAAACTTAGACTTCAAGTTTTACTTAGACACATATGCTATGAATTTTATCATGTTTTGGTTAAGTTATATGAAATCAGTGGATCCAACAATCAAATATTCAGCAAAAACCCTTTCCTGCTTCAAGACACTATTAAGATTTCAAGTCACCCCAATTTGACTTAGACCTTTTACTTCTCATCAGCTTTCTCATATTTCATTAGTGTCTTAGATAATATCTATTTGAGCATAACTAGCACGAGAAGTATTTATGAACACAGAATATTAACAAGTTATAGGACTTATTAACTGCCTGACAGACTTATGTTTTGCCCTTGTATGATGTTTAGGACTTACAAGCCAAGTCGGACTTACATGCCCCATCTTTTGATTTTGCCTCCTATGTGATAACATATTCTCAAAAATGAAAATATTATCATATAGTATGTATGTTTATGACATAACTTTTATTAATGTGCTCATTGACATTTTTTATTCCTATATGACATTTTTGGCTTCTTTTGCTCAATTACTTTATTTTTCTCTTTTATACTTTGTATTTCTATTGTATATATTGTTTCTCTTTTGTTGTATACACACGCACACATACACATATATATATACCTATATATACATACATATATATATACATACATACATACATACATACATACATACATATATATATATATCATCTATTATACGCTAAATCAACCATCTTGAGTATGACTAGAATGTAATTCTCAATCTGTTTTAGCATGAAGTCAGTGTATTCATAAGAACGTTGATGAGTTCCCCACTTCAGTCATAGAAGTTTAATATAAGTACATCCCAGAACATAGTGCTTTTCATTCTAGTTTGTCAAGCCTATCAACATATCAAACACAATCCAAGTTAGATTCTTGTATGCCTTAGAATGTACTATCATTTCCAAAAAGCACTTGAAAATTTAGAATTTCTCAAACTTTATAAAAATGAAACAACAAAATCTTTTTTTACCTTTTTATTTTATTCCCCATAAGAACAAAAACTCTATTTTTTAAGAAAATTTTCAAATTTTCTCCTCCTAAAATTGTGATTATATAGATAGAAAATAACAATTTTAACAAAACAAATAAAAATATTTTGTAAAGGGCGTAAGAAGAAAAATTAAGCGAAGTTAATCATTCCAAAGATTGGACTAAAAAGTCAAATCTGGAATGATCAAACGCCTTAGTAAACAAATTTGCAACGTTGTCATCTGAGGAAACAGATTCCAAATGAATAAGCTTTCTTTCAAAATAGTCACGGATTAAATGCATTTGAATGTGGATGTGTTTTGTCTTTGAGTGTTGATAAATTCTTCACAATGTTCAAAACTGCAGTATTATCACACAGAATTTTAGTGTCATAAATATTAATGACATAATCAAGTAATTGTTGTTGAATCCAAACGATTTGTGAACAACAACTTGACGCAACCATATATTCAGATTCTATAGTAGAAAGTGACACTGTCTACTGCTTCTTGCATTGCCATGAAATCAACCTATCACCAAGAAATTGACATCACCAGTAGTTGACTTTTTGTCGAAGTTACATCCTGCATAATCACTGTCAGTGTAAGTAAATAAATTGAAATCAGAATATTTAGGATACCAAAGACCATGTGTTTGAATTGGATTCTTCACAATGTTCAAAACTGCAGTATTATCACATAGAATTTTAGTGTCATAAATTTAATGCCATAATCAAGTAATTGTTTTGAATCAAAACAATTTATGAACAACAACTTGACGCAGCCACATATTCAGCTTATGTAGTAGAAGTTGACACTGTCTGCTACTTCTTGCATTGCCATGAAATCAACCTATCGCCAAGAAATGGACATCACCAGTAGTTGACTTTCTGTCGAAGTTACATCCTGCATAATCATTGCCAGTGTAAGTAAATAAACTGAATTCAAAAGATTTAGGATACCATAGACCAAGTGTTATTTGACCCTTGAGATACTTAAAAATCCGTTTGACAGCTTTCTTGTGACATTCCTTACGATTACTCTGATAACGTGCACACTAAAAAATAGTGAACATAATGTCTGGTCAGCTTGTAGTAAGATACATCAAGGATCCGATCATTGATTGACACATGTGTTGATCAATATCTTCCCCCATGATATCTGGAGTTAAAGTAGGATGAGAAGGCATAGGAGTTGGAGGGATCTCAGAGTCTTGAAATTTGTACTTATCAAGGGTAGTATGAATATACTTTTCTTGATGAATTAGTATACCCTTATTATCCTCTTTAACATGGATGCCCGAGAAAAATGATATTTTTCCAAGAGAACTCATCTCAAATTTCTTCTTCAGCACTACCTCAAATTACTTGCGCATATCATCATTAGTAAATGCAAAGATAATACCATCAACATAAACTTGAATATTAATAATATCATCACCATCCTTCCTTATGGATCAATATCAGCCCTTCTATTTTCATTTGCAAGCAAATGTTCAGTAAGAGTATCATACCAAGCGCGAGGTGCTTGATATAAGCCATAAAGTGCTTTTTCTAACTTGTAAACATACTTAGGATGATCTGGATCTTTTAAACCCGGTGGTTGACAGACATAGGTTTCCTCTTTAATTTTGACGTACAAGAATGAAGTTTTGACATCGATCTGATAAACTGTGAAGTTCTTGTATGAGGCATAAGCCAAAAATATTCATATAGCTTCAAGTCTGGCAACTGGAGCATATACTTCTTCATAATCAAGCCCTTTGATTTGATAGAATCCTTGTACAACAAGTCTGGCCTTGTTGCTAACAATCAGATATTTGTTATCCATCTTGATCTTGAATATCCATTTTGTTCTAATAGGCAGCTTACCTATTGGTAGTTCACACAGATGCCATACATTTAGCTTTTTGAATCGCATTAAATCGTCTTACATAGCCTCTACCCAACTGTTTTCTTTCAATGTCATTTCAACTTTCTTTAGCACTATTTCTGAAATAAAACATGAGCACAAACTATGTATTTGTTGTTTTAGAACGGCTTCTAGTTTGGACTCCCTATGATAATGGACCAATAAATGTCTTCAGTTGGATGATCCTTATGAATTCTCACTTGAGGAATGGTATCTTCAGAGATAACTTCGTCTAAATTAGTCATGTGACCCACTGGTTCTTCAATAGTATTCCCTCCTTCTGGTTGATAAAAAATACATTCATGTATGATATTTATCATTGCCAATAGATAAATCATCAAATGGAACTTGAATGATATCTATTGGATCAACTTGTGTGGAAGAGCAACTCTGATCAGAAACTTATGGAGCATGCTCAACAACAAGACCAGTCTAAAAAATATCAGATTAAGAATCCTATGGACAGCTATACTTAGTGTAGAAGAAGGTATTGTTGAAGATATTTCCCGTGCTTGAGATGAAATAGATCCAAGATTATCAGCAAACATATCTTGAATTGAGGAAGTCAAAGGTATAGGAGCTGTAGAATCAACAGATGAACGACTAAATGTTTCAAATAATGAAGCATAATCATAAACCCATGAAGGTGCAGAACCTGCATCTGTTTTGTTAGACACATGCCAATCAATATTAAATGATACGATTATTTGTTTTGACATATTATTGTAAACCCAATATGCAACTTTGTTGGCTGCATATCCATCAAAATAACATTTATCAGCTTTTTCATCAAATTTTGATATTGAATAATATGTGTTTAACAATGTACAACAACATCCAAAAGTTATAAAATATTTAACTTTAGGTTGATGTTTGAAAAATATTTTATAAGGAGTCATGTTTTGTTGTTTATTGATTAAGACACGGTTCTGAACATAACAAGCAGTGTTAACAGCTTCAGCCCAAAAGAATGATGGTAGTTTGGCTGCTGATAACATTGTTCTAGCAGCTTCAAATAAAGTTCTGTTATGTCTTTCAGTAACTCTATTTTGTTGAGGAGTTCTTGTAGAACTGAATTATCTACCTATTGCCTTTGAATCACAAAATTCATTCAATGTACGATTATAGAATTCGGTGCCATTATCACTTCGAGTGCACTTGATTGTTTTGTCAGTCTGATTCTCCATAGTTGTGATAAATTTTATTATCAAATGAGGTGTCTCATCTTTGGTTGCTAAAAAAACCCATGTATATCTAGAAAAATCATAAGTAATGACTAAACAATATGCACGACGTCCTAAACTCAAAACATTAACTGGATCAAATAAATGCATGTGTAATAGTTGAAAACTAAAGTCATTTTTGTATGAGCAACTGGTTTATGAGGAAGTTTATGTTGTTTACCTTTTGAACATGACAGATAATGTTTAGTTAATTGAAATCCTTTCAAAGATTGATTTCCTCTAACCAACTTGTTCATATTTTTAATATTCACATGGCCAAGACGACGCTGCCAAAACAATGAATCACTTTCTGAGGCTTTAGACAATAAACATGATGCTGTTACGAATGAACGAGATCCATTCATATCAAGTAAGTACGTGTCTTTGTCTCTTGGAGTTCTCAATAAGATCCATTTGTTAGGAATTACAAATCCAGGATTTATAATTAGATATTTTTTATCAGCGAAATGTGTTGAATATTATTTGTCACAAATTTGAGAGTCACTTAACAGATTATGTTTTAGTTCCTAATCAAAATTAACATCTTCAAATCTTAACATGCCATTTGACACTGTACCTTTCTTTATAATCTTACCTCCTTTATCTCCAGCAAATATAACATATCCTCCGTTATAAGGTTTGATGTTGTCTAACAGAGACATATTACCAGTCATATCCTTGAACATCCACTGTCAACGTGCCATACACTGTTGATGATGGGTATTGGATGTTCCTACATAAAGTATTCATTCATGTTTAAGAACCCAAGCCATGGTTAACTTGAGTAAACCGTTTTCATCTAAACATGATACAAATTTCAATATCATATCTCTTTTATCATTGAAAATAGAATCTTTAACAATATCAGGTTCTGGTTTATTTTCTTTAATCTTCCATTTTTGAACTGGTTTGATTGGGTTTGAAACCAAATTCTTGAATTTACTTTGAGTGGAAGATGAATTATCATCATTAACATGTAAAGGTTTCATGTTTGGATTTTCTTTTTGCAAATTTGTGTTTGTATGATCATTTCTTTTATCAGTAAAATATTTTGTATGATTCAAATTTCTTTTGAATTTTGCATTAAGAAAGAATTATTTCCTATTATTTGCAATAGAATTATGAAACCTTTGATTATATATCAATTAGTTATGATGACAATTTCTAGCCATATGATTTGGCTTTTCGCATACAAAACAACATATATTTTGATACATGTTTGACTCTCTATTTGTTTTCTCAAATTGTTAAGGATAACTTCCATAGGTATCATAGAATCTGGCTTTAGTAAGTCTTTGGCCTATAGATTCTTTAACAGTCTCTCGTTTGTCCTTTTGATTGGAATTTGTCTTAAGAGATTGAGTCTCTTTTGATGCTAACAAGGCTTTAGATTGAGCTTCATCCTTTTGAACAAAAAGTACTGGAGTAGGACCAGTTTCTTTGATACCTGTGCTACACACATCTTCTTTCACATAAATAGCAATAATAGGAGGTTTATTTTTAAAAGTGTATATTACTCTTATGAGAGTATTAAAAGTGTTAGAAAGCATAAATATAAATACGAGAACCTGAGATACCTTATACTACATCATATAGCCGGCTATACTTTGAAAGCCAACTGGAAACACTAATCTAGATAACAAAATCAATGTATGATCAAAAGACAGATTGTCTTTTGACTTGTGACTATGATATGTCATAGCTCACATCTTAATTTATTACAAAAAAATATAAAAGTTACAAAGTAAAAAGTTACAGACCAATGATCATAATCTGCAATTGACAAAAGCATGGATATTTTCACCAACTTATATAAGTTGGTGAGTCTTCAGAGCAACATCGTTGTTCAGCTTTCTGTCAAAAAGTGACCAGAGAAAGCATGTCTTCTCTGTATTAGGAAGAAGTCAGTCCTCAGTCTTTTGGTTTTGGAAGACTTTGTCTTTGAAGCTTCGGAAGACTTCATCTTTGCCTTCGGAAGATTTGGTCTTTGTCTTCGAAAGATTTTACACTTAGAATATTTTCTCTGAGTTGCGTAAAACTTACGAAGTAGACGTTAAAGTTGAAAAGCGGTCACCAAACCGTCACGTGGAGGCCAAACCGTGACCTCTAAAGGTACGACGTAGACGTGATTTTGACAAAAGGCCGGGATTCCCGGCACAAACCGTCACGTGGAGGCCAAACCGTGACGGTTTGTGCCCCAGAATTTCACCTTATATACATTTCACCTTCGAACAATCGGCATATCCATTTCCAAACTAAAAATTCGCAATTTCATAATCCACACTCGAGATTTTTCAGCCTTCGTCATTCCAAAAACGCGTTAATTCGAAAAAAATGTCGGGTTCGGGAGATCATTATCAAAAGCCGAAGCTTCCAGATTTGAATGTCATGACCTCGGTGATTCTGCTCTTGGGCTCGCAATCTCAAGCTTTTTCTTCTTGACTTACCCCAATATCGACGGTGGTAAACTCTCTGAACTCCGTGCGCGCAATGTTAGTGGTGAAAAACTCTCTCGGGTTGCAGTTCGCCTCGGGCTTTACAAGTACATCCGTCACAACAAAGCTGATGTTCTTAGTGATAAGGTATTACATTATCAAGTCTACTGATATTCATGCCAATTATACATTCTGTGTTGCTATTAGATTTAGGGTTTTTTTGGTGTTTGAGGAGTGCATACTTGTAAGGCCCCGTTCCCGGGCACCTCACAGTTGGTCATTCATCGCACATAAAACGTTTTAGAACACATATTTACTCGCAGCGGAATTTAAAAACATTCATTAATAACAAAAACATGTCATTTATTTCATTACAACATTCTTTTACATTTCAAAATACATTGACATGTCAAAATATGGATGCCAGCCTCAACAACTGAGTAGTCACCTCATGCCATCCTCAGCAACATACCTACCAACTGGAAAATACATAAAACATCAGCGTTGCTGAGTGAGTTCTAGTTTTATAATAAAACATACTTTTCTTTTGTTAAAACCGTTCTTTACTTCTTTCAAAAACATACTATACTTTCGTAGATGAACACACATCATACGTACATGCACATAGATAATATCGTTATTATTTTCATCATTCATTCCTTAGCTTTCGTTCGGGCGTTTCTTACTTTCACTCATACGTTCGTTACATTCATCTTTACGTACGTTACGTTCATTCTTACGTTCATTTCATTTATTAGTACGTTCATTACTTTCATGCATCCTCTATCTTTCACTTTTATCTAGGGCCAGTCAAACTTTACCCTCTTCATGGCACACAACCATGATTACTGAGGTCAAGTGACATGGATCCCATTTCATACGTTATCATTGTGTTCCTCTGTTCATTTCTATCATTCGTTCGTTCTTTAACTTTCATTCGTTAAGCATGCAAATCTCTAAGGGTCACCTCCCTTCTCTGCCCTCGTGGTTCATACCCATGAGCCGACAAGGCATACTCTAACATACTGGTGCCCCTATGGCTCTCAGTCCATAGACCGACACTCTGTTACCTCTAGACCATGCAAGAATTTCTTTCATATTTCTCATTCTCATCTAGATCTTGTCTCATGCAATATCCCCGACTCATGTCCGAAGACTAGCACAGCACCGGGATACGCGACAAAGATCCCGTACGAGTCAATCACAGAGATTGAACTCCATCCGAGTCTGTTGCAACACAAATTCGCTCACCTCATAACTATGTTTGGCCTTATGCCACACCCCCGAAGTTAAACATAACTCGGGTAGCAACACCCCCACCGAAATGGGTATCATCACCCCCACCGAAATGGGTATCATCACCCCCACCGAAATGGGTAACTACACCCCCACCGAAGTGGGTAACTACACCCCCACCGAAGTGGGTAACATCACCCCCACCGAAATGGGTAACTACACCCCCACCGAAGTGGGTAACTACACCCCCACCGAAGTGGGTAACTACACCCCCACCGAAGTGGGTAACAAGACATACTACACCCCCCACTCTATGGGTACCTGTGACATTCCACACCCCCACTATGTGGGTACCTACTATACACCGTGTACCACACCGAAGGTCAGTCTCAAGACTAGAACCTCTACGTGCACTCTTAAAGATTAGCTGAACCTCACGCGGTTGAGCTTGTGGCATTTAGGACCGTGCACTTTGGTACACTTCGCTTGCAAATCTCTCACGTTTTCATTCGTTCATTAAGGATTCATTATCATTCACTTTACGTCCCATTTTCTTTATCATTAATCTTTCACTTTATTAATGATAATACTTCTTCGTTAATTCTTAAACATTCTTTATCGTGTTATACCATACTTAATATTAAAATAATAATATTGTTAACAATAATAAAATACTGATAAAATCAGTAACAATAATCAAGGGGTTAATCATTAATCATCATCGTGTGCACAAAACATCATCATTAAATGGCCCTTGGTCAACCTCGGTCAAATCCCCGAAATCCAGATTTTCAGAAAATTTCTGAAAATAATTCTAAGTGTTGGACACATGAGCACTATTGGAAGCATGAGCACTGTTGTGCGTATGAGCACTGCTGGGAGTATGAGCACTGCTGGACTTTTCACCCTACACTTAGAAAAATTCTCTGGTCATACGACCACTGTTCAGACTTTTCATCTTATACTTAACTTATTTACGGGCATATGTGCACTGTTAGACTTATGAGCACTATTGGACTTATCACCTTATACTTAACTTATTTTCGGGCATATGTGCACTGTTAGACTTATGAGCACTATTGGACTTATCACCTTATACTTAACTTATTTTCGGGCATATGTGCACTGTTAGACTTATGAGCACTATTGGACTTATTACCCTGCACTTAGTTTTTCTAAGTCAAAATTCAGACTCATGAGCACTATTAGACTCATCAACTTATACTTATTTATTCTAAGTCCAAATTTCAGACATATCACTACTATTTGGGCTTGTTAGTCGTTTTAGTAACCTGCTCATATGACTAATTCATATTTCAAATTCCCAAACATCAGATTGCCTAGTACTAAACATATACACATGATACTAGGCATAAATCTAACATAAACATAAACATACATACATTCATATCATACGGGTATTATACCCAAACTTATAAAAACATACTTACATGCATTTCCAGCCCCAAAACATTTTAAAAACGAGTAAAAAGGGGACCTAGAAACTCACCTTGAGCAGCCTTTCGAACAACACTTCAAATCCGAGACCCACTTTCAAATTCTGCTCTTAAATCTCGAAAATAAGCACTTTCACAGCTTTTTCTTTCTTTCTCTTTCTAAAACCAGGAGTTTTTCTTCTTTTTCTCTTCGAAAAAACAGCTTTCTGCTTTTGATATGGGTGGCCATACCCATTTCTAATATAAAATATTAGATTTTTGTACTTTGTACACTTTACCCCCTTCCACTTTTATCCATTATCTATTCTTTCTATTTACTTTTCTTTTTCTTTTCTTTAAATGAAATTTCGGGGTGTTACAAGTCTACCCCCCTTAAAGGGGTTTCGTCCCCGAAACCTGTTGTTCCTTAAACCCTTGTGGGCAATACTGTCTCACTTCTTCTTCCAGTCTCTCACCTGGAATTCAATCGCTCTATCTCGTTTATCAACATTTGACTTCTGGTCTATCTTTGACTATTCTGCATTGACAACCCATGCATACCGATAAATGTTCATTTGAATAGGAATTACGGCCTCAAATATGCCATGTAGAGTACGGTCACTGTAATCAAAAGAAACACCACAAGATTTGAGCAAAGGCTCGGCATCATAATCATTGAGCTTCAGAGCATCACTGAGAACAAAACACGACCATTAACTTGCGTAAAGTTGCTAGCCCTTGTTTGATGTTCTTTACGTATGAATAATGACCCTTTGGCAACCCAACACTGACAAGAAAGACAATTCGTCTTATTTGGTGACTCAATCCAAATTTAGCTCTTTCCTTTACTCCCAACCTCCCATTCTACTTGTTTGTTACAACGTCGAAACTATCGTACGTTGCCGTTCAATAAGCCACTCACAGGCTGAAATTGTTCCTCAGACAACGGGTGACATAACTTTCTTAGTTGCATCACGCAATCCTCTAGGGCATCAGGTAACCTAGTGAATCCACTAATAGTAATCTCTACATCAAAGGGTTCATCGATGTTCCTTCTCCTTTTGTTTCCGTTCTCTTCCGATCGTCGTATATCCTTCTCGGTGAAGCCTCCATCATAATCCATAATCCATTGTCGCAGATCGGCACCGAACTTTTATCGGGCACCACCAATCAATCCATCTCTTTTGCAGCACTTGGTGCTTGCCTCATAAGTTACTATTCGATTCACCCGGAGGTGTACGTCTATCCGCATACGTCTATCAGGGATGGTCTAACAGAAAAACAAGCGCTCTCTCAATTCTATTGCGGGGTCCTTTAGCGCACTGGGTAATCTAGTAGACTTACCTATAGTAGCTCCTAAGTCGAATGACATATCTTTCTATTCCTAACATGCAACTTATCACAAAAGGAAGCCGGAATGAAACCAGAGCCATAATCAAACTACACAAAGGCTAAAGGTCAATTGACTAGAAACATACCTGACGTAACATCGGAGTTCACCCTAGCCTCCTCCCGCGTCATCGTGTAGTTGCTGCGTTTGCCCTCCGTCCTTCTCTTCCAGCCTTCTTCACTCCCGAACCTTCTGCCCTTGACTTCTCACAATCCCTACTCATGTGACCTTCCTCCCCACAAGAATAACACCTCCCCATACCGCAGTTCTTCGCCACATGTCCGGTCCTACCACAACGGAAACAGACATTTGTCCCCAGTCTACATTCCCCGGGGTGCTTGTGTCCACACTTGTCACACTTTTCCGACCCCGTCTCAGTTATGACTACACGCTGATCATCCACCCGTGCACCTTTGTTACTTGGAGCGACTTCGCCACGTTCCAATCGCTTCCCGTTCCAATCCCGATCGCCTTCTCCTTTCTTGCTAGCTTCTGTCACCACCATCGATCTTTCATCGTATAACCTTCCCGCCAAATCTACCGTCGACCTAAACGTATTCGGTCGGGCAGCAATCATGTGCCTGCGAATATCTGCTGGTAAACCCTGAATATACCGCTTTATCTTTCGGGATAGAGGAGTCACCTGATCCGGCACCAGATGTGCCATCTCGTTAAACTTTGTGGTGTACTGTTGATGCGTCATCGTCCCCGCTTCTAACTGCAGGAATTCCCTTTCTACCTTGTCCATCTCACGGTGAGGACAGAACTCCTCAATCACTAACCTCTTCAACTCTGGCCATCTCATCCTTCCGATAGCCCGACTACCCTCAACTTGAACTATGTTGTCCCACCAGCATAAAGCTGAGTCAACGAAAGAATGAGTGGCAAACTTAACTTTCTGATCTTCCCGGCACTCACTAATTTCCAGCACCGCTTCCATCTCTCTGACCCAGCGATGAGCCGCGGCAGCAGTGCCATTACCATCAAAGGTTGGGGGTTTGCATCGCCGAAACGCCCCATAATCACAGCCTCGGGCCGTCTCCGGCGCAGGCTCTTCCTCCTCTTCGTCATCGAAAAAGACCGTTTCAGTCTCGGGCCGTTTCCTTGAGCCTGATGATCTACCCCTTTCCTGTCTTTCCCCGTCTCTAACAGCTTTTACTACCTCGATCACTACAGATGGTAGGATCGTCTGCATGACCTGATGCACTTCTTCATCTACCGCCTCTTTCACCGATGCTCTCAAGTTAGCACTCTCATCACCACCTCCCGGTTGAGGTGTTTCGGACTCCTCGTGAACCACCTGTTCCACTCTAGATCGTGCTCTCGTGACTCGTGGTTCAACACCACGTCCGCTACCACCTCCACCACGGGAAGCCTTAGAAGGTCTACCACCGGCCATTCTCTAACTTACACTGAAAGATTTAAACATTAACACGATCATTCCAGGGAATAGCTCAGTTCATGTCAAGTATAGTAAGTCCCTAATTACGGTGATCAGTTGTAATTAGCCACTTACTCTACTCTTCACACCCCGAGCATTACCTTTCCTGACTATATTAGCATCTAAATCTAACAGTAACACATAAACACATAACATGCGCACACAATGCTGGTTAACTTTAAGAAAATACCTGATGGCACGCAGCTACTCAGTTTGGCATCCCTTCCCTTTCCGTCCCATTCTCAGTTTAAGACTAGGTTTATTATGAAAATTTACCCATTTCACTTAAACTTTGGCTCTGATACCAACTTGTAAGGCCCCGTTCCCGGGCACCTCACAGTTGGTCATTCATCGCACATAAAACGTTTTAGAACACATATTTACTCGCAGCGGAATTTAAAAACATTCATTAATAACAAAAACATGTCATTTATTTCATTACAACATTCTTTTACATTTCAAAATACATTGACATGTCAAAATATGGATGCCAGCCTCAACAACTGAGTAGTCACCTCATGCCATCCTCAGCAACATACCTGCCAACTGGAAAATACATAAAACATCAGCGTTGCTGAGTGAGTTCTAGTTTTATAATAAAACATACTTTTCTTTTGTTAAAACCGTTCTTTACTTCTTTCAAAAACATACTATACTTTCGTAGATGAACACACATCATACGTACATGCACATAGATAATATCGTTATTATTTTCATCATTCATTCCTTAGCTTTCGTTCGGGCGTTTCTTACTTTCACTCATACGTTCGTTACATTCATCTTTACGTACGTTACGTTCATTCTTACGTTCATTTCATTTATTAGTACGTTCATTACTTTCATGCATCCTCTATCTTTCACTTTTATCTAGGGCCAGTCAAACTTTACCCTCTTCATGGCACACAGCCATGATTACTGAGGTCAAGTGACATGGATCCCATTTCATACGTTATCATTGTGTTCCTCCGTTCATTTCTATCATTCGTTCGTTCTTTAACTTTCATTCGTTAAGCATGCAAATCTCTAAGGGTCACCTCCCTTCTCTGCCCTCGTGGTTCATACCCATGAGCCGACAAGGCATACTCTAACATACTGGTGCCCCTATGGCTCTCAGTCCATAGACCGACACTCTGTTACCTCTAGACCATGCAAGACTTTCTTTCATATTTCTCATTCTCATCTAGATCTTGTCTCATGCAATATCCCCGACTCATGTCCGAAGACTAGCACAACACCGGGATACGCGACAAAGATCCCGTACGAGTCAATCACAGAGATTGAACTCCATCCGAGTTTGTTGCAACACAAAGTCGCTCACCTCAGAACTATGTTTGGCCTTATGCCACACCCCCGAAGTTAAACATAACTCGGGTAGCAACACCCCCACCGAAATGGGTATCATCACCCCCACCGAAATGGGTATCATCACCCCCACCGAAATGGGTAACTACACCCCCACCGAAGTGGGTAACTACACCCCCACCGAAGTGGGTAACATCACCCCCACCGAAATGGGTAACTACACCCCCACCAAAGTGGGTAACTACACCCCCACCGAAGTGGGTAACTACACCCCCACCGAAGTGGGTAACAAGACGTACTACACCCCCCACTCTATGGGTACCTGTGACATTCCACACCCCCACTATGTGGGTACCTGCTATACACCGTGTACCACACCGAAGGTCAGTCTCAAGACTAGAACCTCTACGTGCACTCTTAAAGATTAGCTGAACCTCACGCGGTTGAGCTTGTGGCATTTAGGACCGTGCACTTTGGTACACTTCGCTTGCAAATCTCTCACGTTTTCATTCGTTCATTAAGGATTCATTATCATTCACTTTACGTCCCATTTTCTTTATCATTAATCTTTCACTTTATTAATGATAATACTTCTTCGTTAATTCTTAAACATTCTTTATCGTGTTATACCATACTTAATATTAAAATAATAATATTGTTAACAATAATAAAATACTGATAAAATCAGTAACAATAATCAAGGGGTTAATCATTAATCATCATCGTGTGCACAAAACATCATCATTAAATGGCCCTTGGTCAACCTCGGTCAAATCCCCGAAATCCAGATTTTCAGAAAATTTCTGAAAATAATTCTAAGTGTTGGACACATGAGCACTATTGGAAGCATGAGCACTGTTGTGCGTATGAGCACTGCTGGGAGTATGAGCACTGCTGGACTTTTCACCCTACACTTAGAAAAATTCTCTGGTCATACGACCACTGTTCAGACTTTTCATCTTATACTTAACTTATTTACGGGCATATGTGCACTGTTAGACTTATGAGCACTATTGGACTTATCACCTTATACTTAACTTATTTTCGGGCATATGTGCACTGTTAGACTTATGAGCACTATTGGACTTATCACCTTATACTTAACTTATTTTCGGGCATATGTGCACTGTTAGACTTATGAGCACTATTGGACTTATTACCCTGCACTTAGTTTTTCTAAGTCAAAATTCAGACTCATGAGCACTATTAGACTCATCAACTTATACTTATTTATTCTAAGTCCAAATTTCAGACATATCACTACTATTTGGGCTTGTTAGTCGTTTTAGTAACCTGCTCATATGACTAATTCATATTTCAAATTCCCAAACATCAGATTGCCTAGTACTAAACATATACACATGATACTAGGCATAAATCTAACATAAACATAAACATACATACATTCATATCATACGGGTATTATACCCAAACTTATAAAAACATACTTACATGCATTTCCAGCCCCAAAACATTTTAAAAACGAGTAAAAAGGGGACCTAGAAACTCACCTTGAGCAGCCTTTCGAACAACACTTCAAATCCGAGACCCACTTTCAAATTCTGCACTTAAATCTCGAAAATAAGCACTTTCACAGCTTTTTCTTTCTTTCTCTTTCTAAAACCAGGAGTTTTTCTTCTTTTTCTCTTCGAAAAAACAGCTTTCTGCTTTTGATATGGGTGGCCATACCCATTTCTAATATAAAATATTAGATTTTTGTACTTTGTACACTTTACCCCCTTCCACTTTTATCCATTATCTATTCTTTCTATTTACTTTTCTTTTTCTTTTCTTTAAATGAAATTTCGGGGTGTTACAATACTATTTGAATTGAGTTTACTATTAGCCTATTAGGCGTACCGATTATACGTCATGCATTGCTATTGAATTTGGGGGTGGTGTTTTGATTTTGTTAGGTTTGGGAGTTTCTTATTGCGGTTGAGGAAGAAGAAGGGATAGTTGTGCACGGTGGAAGAAGGAAACCGACCCTGCATAACCAGTTTTCCAAAGAATCTGCGCTGCGTTTTGTCTCCACAAAGATTAAAGTCAACGCGTTCTGAATCAAGATTAAAGATAACAGATTACAAAGACTAATTAAGCAGATTAGAAAAAAAAAGATGAACTGAATCGCACGTTTGTTAATGATTAAAACCATAAAATAGTGTTTGTTAATGATTTTAAAAGTATATAAACCTGAGGATAAATCGGTGCACCACCATATGCAACAGCAACTTTCACACCAGTTTCATAGCAGAATTTCTTAGCTTCTTCAAATATCTAATGAAATAATACAGATCATAAGAACAATAGTTATATTATATATTCACGAAAAGATAGAAAAGATGTGACGGTGAAACTAGTAATCGATAATCAATCATCATTTGTACAGACTAATGGGGACACCGCACGGGTTTTTGGGGGTGGGCCGATTCAACTGTATTGTGCGTCTTATTTCTTCATTTGGCAGCCAGACAATTGGAAGGGGATTACCCGATGCCCAGTGTGAGCTATCATTGGCCGAGATATGCATATCAAGAAGCACTAGAATGGCAAAATATGTACGAGGGTCGTTTAAATAATTACGTTAGAATAATGGATCGTCATAGAGGCACCAATGTCTCCTGTAAGATATCATTATCCCATACTTCATCATATTAATGAATATCCATTTATTTGATGATGATGATGATGATGATGATGATGATGATAATAATAATAGTAATAATAATAATAATAGTAATATAATATTAGTAGTAATAATAATAATAATAATAATAATAATAATAATAATTAATAATAATAATAATAGTAATACTAATAATAATAATAATAATAATAATAATAATAATAATAATAATAATAATAATAATAATAATAATAATAATAATAATAATAATATAAACAGCTGAATGATTGCTCATCAGTAGTTTTGTAAACAAAGTGTCACGGGTTGACCAATACGTGACAGTTAGGGTTTCTCAACCGTCACGGTTAGGGCTAACCGTGACCTTTTGGGGTATTGCTCATCAGTAGTTAATTAAACAGCTGAAACAGCTGAAGGATTGCTGAAACAGCTGAAGGATTGCTCATCAGTAGTTTTGTAAATAAAGTGTCACGGTTTGGTCTTGCTGTCCCGGTTCGGGGTGGTAGTCTCCGTGACCTCCTGACAACAAAATGACAAAATGGGCTGTTAAAGTTGAAAAGCGGTCACCAAACCGTCACGTGGAGGCCAAACCGTGACCTTTAAAGGTACGACGTAGACGTGATTTTGACAAAAGGCCGGGATTCCCGGCACAAACCGTCACGTGGAGGCCAAACCGTGACGGTTTGTGCCCCAGAATTTCACCTTATATACATTTCACCTTCGAACAATCGGCATATCCATTTCCAAACTAAAAATTCGCAATTTCATAATCCACACTCGAGATTTTTCAGCCTTCGTCATTCCAAAAACGCGTTAATTCAAAAACAATGTCGGGTTCGGGAGATCATTATCAAAAGCCGAAGCTTCCAGATTTGAAAGTCGTGACCTCGGTGATTCTGCTCTTGGGCTCGTAATCTCAAGCTTTTTCTTCTTGACTTACCCCGATATCGACGCTGGTAAACTCTCAGAACTCCGTGCGCGCAATGTTAGTGGTGAAAAACTCGCTCGGGTTGCATTTCGCCTCGGGCTTTACACCACCGGACCATGGTGCAAGATCCTAGTGCCACAACCCTACCTCTCCCCCAACCATCCTTGTCACACTACTACTAAATGCGTCTCGAAATCTCAACGCCGCTTCAGGTGTTGTAAAGTTAACAAACGCGAACCCAGCGTTAGTTCGCCGACTACAAACAACAACAAATTAAAAGTAATAAAGTACCTGGATTCTAGCACGACTAAAAAAAACAAAACAAACATACCCAGTGTATCCCGCTGAAGAGCAGGGTCTGGGAGGGGTAAGTGGTGGCAAGTCTTTCCTCTATCCTGAGAGATAGAGAGACCGCTTCCGAAGAGACCCCCGACTCGTTAACAAATCCCAATGTTTTCCTTTAACCGACGTATGAAACTTCCAAGCTGCTTCAGATGTTGTAAAGTTCACAAACGCATATCCGGCATTCAAACCATGCCTGTACGTATATATCAACGTCAAAACTTAGCTTACAGTGAGTACGTTAATAAAAATCCGATCGAACGGTGTTTTCCGCCTTTTCATTCTCAAGTTTACAGTGATAAAATTACAGAAATAAAAATAAATGTTTAATGCTGGTCCATCTGGCGCGGGCGGGTCTGGTCAGGGCAGCGATCCGGGGATGATGGATTAGATAGATATTTTGTTTGTATTTTATTTCTTTTTGTATATAAAAACTCGTTGTATATATATATATGTGCAGTTTTAGTTATGATAATTTGTATATTTGGTTATGTTTGTTTGGTTGTGTTTCTTTGTTTGTTTGCTTTATATTTGCAATGTTGATAATGTTAATTGTATATGTTTGATAATAACTGATTTTTACGATTAGGTTAACCATGTGATAAAATAACAACCAACTTGTTTAAAATTACTTGTAATATGACCATGAATTGTAGCAGATTAGGTTAACCATGTGATAATGTTAATTGTATCTGCGCTGCGTTTTGTCTCCATAATGATTAAAGTCAACGCGTTCTGAATCAAGATTAAAGATAACAGATTACAAAGACTAATTAAGCAGATTAGAAAAAAAAGATGAACTGAATCGCACGTTTGTTAATGATTAAAACCATAAAATAGTGTTTGTTAATGATTTTAAAAGTATATAAACCTGAGGATAAATCGGTGCACCACCATATGCAACAGCAACTTTCACACCAGTTTCATAGCAGAATTTCTTAGCTTCTTCAAATATCTAATGAAATAATACAGATCATAAGAACAATAGTTATATTATATATTCACGAAAAGATAGAAATGATGTGACGGTGAAACTAGTAATCGATAATCAATCATCATTTGTACAGACTAATAAAAATAAATGTTTAACGCTTAAGGAAGATACACGAAATCAAACTCCGATCGAACGGTGTTTCCCGCCTTTTCATTCTCAAGTTTACAGTGATAAAATTACGGAAATAAAAATAAATGTTTAATGCTTAAGGAAGATACACGAAATCAAACTCCGATCGAATAATAATAATAAATGTTTAGTAGTAGTAATATATTAGTAGTAGTAGTAGTAATAATAATAATAATAATAATAATAATAATTATTAATAATAATAATAATAATAATAATAATAATAATAATAATAATAATAATAATAATAATAATAATAATAATAATAATAATAATAATATATAAACAGCTGAAGCATTCAACTGTATTGTGCATCTTATTTCTTCATTTGGCAGCCAGACATGGTTCCCGCTGAGAACAGCCCCAGAGCCATTATTCACCTATCCAGTTGTCGCACTTGCTCATATTAACGGAGCTCACTTTATTTGCATACAATTGGAAGGGGATTACACGATACCCAGTGTGAGCTATCATTGGCCGAGATATGCATATCAAGAAGCGCTAGAATGGCAAAATATGTATGAGGGTCGTTTAAATAATTACGTTAGAATAATGGATCGTCATAGAGGCACCAATGTCTCCTGTAAGATATCATTATCCGATACTTCATCATATTAATGAATATCCCTTTATTTGATGATGATGATGATGATGATGATGATGATGATGATGATGATGATGATGATGATGATGATGATGATGATGATGATGATGATGTGATGATGATGATGATGATGATGATAATAGTAATAATAATAATAATAATAATAATAATAGTAATATTAATAATATTTGTAGTAGTAGTAATAATAATAATAATAATAATAATAAATAATAATAATAATAATAGTAATAACAATAATAATAATAATAATAATAATAATAATAATAATAATAATAATAATAATAATAGTAATATAATAATAATAATAATAATAATAATAATTAATAGTAATAGTAATAATAATAATAATGATAGTAATAATAATAATAATAATAATAATAATAATAATAATAATAATAATATGAACAGCTGAAGGATTGCTCATCAGTAGTTTTGTAAACAAAGTGTCACGGTTTGACCAACACGTGACAGTTAAGGTTTCTCAACTTTCACGGTTAGGGCTAACCGTGACCTCTTGGGGTATTGCTCATCAGTAGTTAATTAAACAGCTGAAGGATTGCTCATCAGTAGTTTTGTAAACAAAGTGTCACGGTTTGGGCTAACCGTGACCTCTTGGGGTATTTCTCATCAGTAGTTAATTAAACAGCTGAAGGATTGCTCATCAGTAGTTTTGTAAACAAAGTGTCACGGTTTGGGCTAACCGTGACCTCTTGGGGTATTGCTCATCAGTAGTTAATTAAACAGCTGAAGGATTGCTCATCAGTAGTTTTGTAAACAAAGTGTCACGGTTTGACCAATACCTGACAGTTCGGGTATCTCAACCGTTACGGGTAGGGCTAACCGTGACCTCTTGCCGGGCGAATGTCCACTATTCAGGCGCATGGTTCGCTTTTTTTATAAAAATATTTACTCAGAAAATATTTTAAAAACTCAGGCAAAAGGTCACGGTTAGGGCAAACCGTGACCTTTTGCCTAATTTTTTAAAATTTTCAAAATAAAAAATTTTATAAAAAGCACCTCACTAAACTGGTGGTAGTGGGTTTCGAGCCCACACCACTCCCGTATTGCCCTACCGTCTTAACCGGTCGGGACGGGAGTGGTTCGCTAAAAGGTTTAGAAAACAATTACTTTTAAACTGAATTGGACCAAAAGGTCACGGTTTGGGAAAACCGTGACACCTTTGTTCACATGTGGCGTTGTGGAATGAAGCTGTCACAGTTTGTTGACACAAAGTGTCACGTGGTGACCTAACCGTGACACCTTGTATGTATAAGAGGTCACGGTTTGGTCTAACCGTGACCTTTTGGGGTTCCCTAAACCCACACATTAACCGTTTATGATCATTTACGTACATCGAATCCGATATTTTTTCATGAATATGCACACACATCAACATATATATACAATAAGAACAAATACACTTGGTAAACATACATACAAACATGCGTACGTGAACAAACCGTGACGTTTTAATGATACCCTAAACAATCTTATCGGGAACACATCAACATATATACACCTTATATTTTGTATGTATGTATGTATGTATGTATGTATGTATGTATGTATGTATGTATGTATGTATGTATGTATGTATGTGTATGTGTGTGTGTATGTATGTATGTATGTATGTATATATGTGTGTATGTATGTGTCTATGTATGTGTGTATGTATGTGTGTATGTATATGTGTATGTATGTGTGTATGTATGTGTGTATGTACGTGTGTGTGTATGTATGTGTGTATGTACGTGTGTGTGTGTGTATGTATGTATGTCTGTATGTATGTACGTATGTGTGTATGTATGTCTGTATGTATGTGTGTATGTATGTGTGTATGTGTGTATGTGTGTATGTATGTGTGTATGTGTGTATGCGTGTATGTATGTATGTATGCATGTATGTATGTATGTATGTATGCATGTATGTATGTATGTATGTATGTATGTATGTATGTATGTATGTATGTATGTATGTATGTATGTATGTATGTATGTATTAATACTATAAGTAATAATATTAGTAATAATAATAGTAATAATAATAATAATAATAATAATAATAATTGTGAATCCAAGGATCGCGATTCAGGAATTATCAGTATTAAAATAAATCAATTTAATGATCGCGGAATTATCACTAATTGACGTTTAATTGTTGGTAATGATTAATGATGAACACAACCACAGAAACACAATAAATGCGAAATCAATAATAATTCAAATGTATTTCATTAACTATAACGTAATGATTACAAAAGAATAATAATGAATGACTATGAACAATGAATTCTGTGAATCAAATAATGTTTGATGTTGATGTGACGGCAGCTAGGGTTGCACAATGATGTAACTCGATAGCCGTAATATTGATTGATTGTGTTCTCCGAGATGTGAAACCTAGGACTCATATTTGTAGATGATTTGAGTCGGCTAAGGAAACACCGGATCTCTCAGAATTTGTTATTGATTGTGTTGACTTGTTTGACTTGGTATTTACAATCGCACAAGTATAATGATCCTCCGCAGGAGTCTTGTCGTCCGCAGCACTTTTGTTCTTCCGTAGATGATTGGTCTTCCGTAGCAGAGTTGTTCTTCCGTAGGAAATCCTTCTTCCGTAGGAGTCTTCACTTCACGGTACTTGATCATCCGCAGGAACATGTACTTGGTCATTTTGTCTTGTAAGAAACATATCTACGGATTAACAAAATTGTTCATCCGTAGATGTTTCTTACACTTGGTCAATTCCATGAATCCGTCCAAGTATATTGTTTTTCCCTGTCAAGTCACAAATCAACACACACATATATATGGGGTTATCCTATAGATTCAAAGCACATATATATATTTTGACTGTTACAAATATTAATTACAAGACTTGATTTTCAAGTACTAAGCCTATACAAAAATGATCTAGCCCTATACAATCTAGACCTAACAATACTCCCCCTTAGGCTTAGCTCCTTGTAATCAGTCTTTCAACACTGCAAGCTCCTTGACTCTTGATATGATTTTGTTGTAGAAGTAAGATACAGCAGTTTTCTGATCATCGTATTTGTACTTTATCTGCATCCTGCTGATCTTCTTCAGCGTGTCATAACTGAGTCCCAAAACATCTGCTTCTGTAGTGAGTGTTTCCACTACACTATCATTATGCACAATTTCTAATTCATCTTCTTTAGATATTCTGAGCTCAGACACTTCAGCTATTATTGTTCCTTTTAGTAGCCCAGCCTCATGCTTCCTTCTCTTGTGTGCCTTTGCATGCAGTTTATCTATCACTTGAATCATATGCACATACAAGCAGAGATCATTCTGGGCTTTTTCATCTGTTAGCTTTGGGAAGAATTTATCATGAAGGTATGATGTGTAGCTGGGATGCAGCATCTTTAGCTCTATTGGATCAAAGATTCTTATTTTTTCTCCCTTCTTCCCATCAACATTTCTCAGCAACACCATCTCTTTATTCTTTTCAACGTATCCCCATTCTGAGATAGGATAAGTGAATTGATTTCCAGTGATGCTTTTGATGGTGTGTGAGCTTCTGGTACATCCCACTCTTTTTAGCAGATCATCATCTACAAGGGATGAGACTTCAGCTGTTTTTCTTTTCTGTTTTTGTTTCATTCTTTTGTGCTCCTTATCATTTCTCTTTGCTTGCATGAGCACATCATCAGTAAAACTGGTCTTCATACCATTTACAGCTGCAGAGAAGTCTCTCCCCCTGAGATGGATTGGGTAGTTGAACATTGGGATGCTCTGTAGATCCCTGATATCTTGCTCCGGAAGGCTGAGCATGTCTTCCACATCATGGAAGTATTGAATCCTTCCAGATGTCCTCTTGATTATTGCATAATCCCAGTCTGGATCATATTTCCAGGCCATAATCCTGTGGTCTTCCACAGAACTGGGAGTTGTGATATGATCATACAGCTGTACGAGAGTTGATTTCTTCTCGGTAATCTCTCGAACAGTTGTTCCCAGAGGCCATACTTTTCCGGGGATCACTGCCCTTGGCTCTCTGATCAGTATTTCTTTTTCCTTGTGCTGATCTTTTGGTTCAACTGTTATTGGATCAGCAGCAAGTTTACTTGGTTGTTCTTTTGGATGTGGAGCAGTGGTTCTGAACTTCACACCAGTTTCTAATTCCACCTTCATTACATGCTCCATCATCCTTCGAAGTTCTCTAGTGGTTCTACCTTTAAGCTCATGAGGTTTGTAGTTGTGGCCCTGTAACCAGCAAGTCATATTGTACTTGGTAAGTTTGGCTGTGTCACAGTGCCCAGCTCCTTCTTGATCTTCTCCAATGATTGAAAGGTTGTAAAGGCTTCATAATCACAGTTTGGGATTATGAACCTTGCAAACTCAAATTCTTTCAGAACATTCTTCATTTCAGAAGTGTTCATCCTCTCAACCATGTCATATGGAAAACCATGGTTGATGAGGGTCATAAACATGCTAGAATCAGGCCTCTCTTCCATGATGTCTGCTGTTGTTAGAAGGTCATCGGCCTTTCCACCCTTTTCTCCAGTGGGGGACTCAATTCTTGTCAGTTCCTCCCACTCTTTCTCACTGTCATCATCATCTCTGGATGATACCTTCACAGTAGACACATCTACTGAAGGTGTAGGTGCAGGGGATGGAAGTTTTGGTTTTCTTGGAGAGCTTTCATCTTCAGGTTTCTTTTGAGTTGCTCCCATGTATTTTCTTTTCCGGGTGTATGAAATCATTTGCTTAGCAGCTTCACCCGACTGTTTTGGTTGATCAATACTTGGGGCTTCTTTTGTTTGCAGAGCATATATCTTCTTTTTCAGCTCTTCTATTTCTGCATCTTTCTTTTTGATCAGTTCAGCTTTATCATTTTGCTCAGTCTTTAAAGAAGCCTCCAACTCTTGTTCTCTTTGCAACAATGCATCAATGACTTCATTGTTGCTTAAAGCATCTTCTCTCAGCCGTTTTAGTCTAGCATCTTTCTTCATCAGCTCTTCATCTTTTTCTTTGATTACACCTTTCAGCTCTTGAATTCTTTCTTTTCGCTTATTTGATTTGAGTACTAACTTGTTGTACTCAGCAACCAAATAGCTTTTGCTGACAAGAATGTCTTTGTCACTTAAATCATCTTCATGGTATGCAATGACATCCTCATCAGATCCTTGTACTTCCCCATGCTCACCAGCAATTTGTTCATCTTTCAATGAAGATATGGGCTCAGTATGTGCTGATGAAGCATGTTCTTCTGTGTGTGTGGGTGAGATAGGAACAGTGCTGGCTTGAGATAATATCTCTATGTCTCCTGAGTGTACAGAGTGTACGGACTCAGTTATCTCAAAAGGTTCAGTTCCAGCACTTTCCGGGGATGGATGTTTTGGTGATTCTGGTGGTGGTTGTACAGGGGATTGAGCTTGTAGTGGAGAGAAAGGTTGAGTGTGATGTGATGATGACTGAGAAGGTGATGATGATTGTTGTTTGGCTGGAGATGTTGGCTCAGTGCTTTTGGTGGATGATGAGGATATTAGTAGAGGTGATTGATGTTGATGAATTGGGGAGGTTGGTTAGGTGTTCAAGCTTGTTGGTGATTGTGATTGTTGAGGGGGTGTTTGGCTAGGTGTATGATGTTGGAGTGGTGAAGTTTGGGTTGGTGAGTGGTGTTGGTGTGGTGGTGTTTGGAGTGGTGAGTGAGATGCTTGTGCAGAATCAACAGATGACTCTGCTTCATCTGCCCAAGCCAACTCTTGTAGAAGGTCTGCTTGGGGATCTAATACATGTGCAAACATTGGCATATCTTGACCCTGATACTTTCCACTAAGCTTGTTTAGCACAGATTTGCTCAAGTGTGCTTGAACAAACACATCGCCAACTCTGTCCAACCCTGGTAGTTCTGAGTTGATCACCAGTTGCAGGAATCTCGGGAACATGTACATCTTGTCATTCTTCTGCAGTTTGACTTGTTCACTCAGACAATTGAAGATGTATTTGGCGTAATTATAAATTCTCCCCTCGAATATCCCAATGATTCCAGATGATATGTGCCTGGAGAATCTGTCGAGTCCCGACTTCCTGTTTGACATGCATTTCAGGTAGGTATGGCACAAGAATCTGTACGGTTTGCACAGCCTACCCTTTTTGATTTCCCCTTTCTCGAAATCACCATCATACCCTATCAGATTGAATATTTTCTCAATGTATTCATTCTCGAATACATCGGGGTGACCTATCTCTCTATCACCCAGTTCCAAGCATCTTCATAAGGTGCTTTCAGTGATTCGTAGACGTTTGTTTTGAATCTCAGCCACAATCACTTCCTCATCACCTTGTTCTTCAACTCGTGCTGAGTTCCAGAAATCGATTATGTGCACCTGATGGATCACAGGCTCCGCCGTCAAGGCGTAGAAGAGCCTTGATCGTCGGAGATATCTTATGATATCTCGACATCCTTCCGCCGCCGGATCATCAGCGTTTAAGAACGCGCACACATTATGTTCTTTAGCGAATCTATTATCCATCTGTAAAGAAAATCAAGTTGGAAAACATGCAGTTGAATCGTTTGAATGTCAATAACCGAATAATCAGTTTCGTACTGATGTTTAAGACATGATTTACCTTTGCAATAACGGTAATTGATTATAGGATAATGTTGATAATGTGTTCTTGGAACGGATATTTTGAAATTTGAAAAAGAGGGAAAATGGGCGATTTTCTAGGTTAAAAGTGAAAAAGTGCTCTGTAAAAATATCAGAAACCTTATTTATAGGGGAACATATTAATTTCTTTTATTAATTATGTTCTTTTATTAATTATGTTGGGCCCACTCCCATTCATTCCTATCCGCATACCGTTTGTTTAGAATGCATTACTTCTTCCACAAAACATCTGCGGAACCTTGACATCTGCGGATGTCAACATCTGCGGAACCTTACATCTGCTGATGTCAACATCTGCGGAACCTTACATCTGCGGATGTCTTAACATCTGTGGATGTAAAAGTTCAATGCATTTGTTTTGCTGCTGAATCAGAAATCACATAATACTTCTACGGAAGAGAGGTATTACTGAAACTTCTACGGAACATAAAAGTTTTTAAAACTTTAAATGTATGATATCTACTGAGTAGAATCAAATGTTGATGTTGGACATTGTTGACTTTATTTGCATGGCAATTAAGTACAGGAAAGCAAGTTTCCTGTATCCTGCATTCAAGTTAGTGCTCAAGTTCCAATTCCTTCAAAGTAATTCAAATCAATTATCAGCTTTTATTATTTTTCATGCATGAACTACTCCCCCTAAATTTGTGATTAATGTGAGACTGTTACATGTATCATAACTTTAAGTTGTAAACAGGCATGACAGGCATATGACAGTCTAAATGAGAGAAAGTCAGTTGAGATAACAATTAAACATCTGACTTAAACAGTTACATGCATGCATATATATATAGAGGGATCATACTATAACTTGGCTTCTGCTGATGTTGATTAGTTGATTCAATACATACCTGATTGCAAGTATATAGATCCACTTAAATTCAAACATGAGTATCATATCAACTAGACATGCTATTTATCATGTTGTGAAGTTTGTTAATCAGTAGCAATCATGAGTCCCACATTCAATTATCATTAGAGTATGTCTTCCGTAGGTGAGGCAAATCAATACATTCCACACTTAATGACTATGTACATTAAGTTATAAGTTCTATCTTGAGACATATTACAGTCTCATGAATGCTTTGATGTTGAAGCTCTTTAACTTGATGTACAATGGATCACAAGTGATTCCTTTTTAGAGCTGAAATATGATCTTCATAGTCACCAGGTCTTTACTTTTGTAAAACAGAGGTGAACTTTAACCCAGGTCTTTGTTTACACAAAACAGAGGGAGAATGAAGATCACACTTGTTAATCACATTCCCAGGTCTTTGTTCACACAAAACAGAGGGAATATGACTTTGCAAAGATAGAAGATTATAAAGTATTTTACATAGTGTGCTTGTGTAAGTGATTTGATCACATCAGGAGAGAACATACCTTCCTGATTCTCAAATGGAATCCTCACAGACAGTTACCTGATGCTTTTAGTTTGGCATGCTCACATATCAGTATGATATAAGTCAGATTGAGTGTTTGTTTAATAACCAAGTATAGTCTACTATCATTTCCCTAATATAATGCAAGTATAGATGTTCTATCAGACACTTAAGTTATCCTTAACGATTACTCTGCACAAAGTCAGTCATATGCTTTTGTTGATTTATTCTAAGTTAATCATCCCCAAAGATTCTATCAGAAAATTAAATCTAACAGAATCAAATGCTTTAGTGAACAAATCAGCAAGCTGATTGGTTGTGTCTACTTTGACTAACTTGATTAGACCCTTTTCAGAGCAATCTCTCAGAAAATGGTATCTGATTTCAATATGTTTTGTTTTACTATGTTGAACTGGGTTAGCAGTTATAAACATAGCAGCTGAATTATCAATATGAATTGGTGTATGAAGGAAATTGTAACCATAATCAAGTAATTGGTTCTGCAACCAAAGTACTTGAGAGCAACCTGCTGAAGCAGCTATGTACTCTGCTTCAGCTGTGGATACAGATACATTTGTTTGCTTCTTGCACTGCCATAAAACAAGTCTTGGTCCTAGAAACTGACATCCACCAGTTGTGGATTTTCTATTGTTGTTGCAACCTCCATAGTCACTATCTGAGTAGGAGTAGAGGCTAAAATCTCCATCTTTGGGATACCAAAGTCCCAATGCAGGTTTGCCTTTTAGGTATCTGAAAATCCTCTTTACAGCATTCAGATGTGACTCCTTTGGGTCTGATTGATACCTGGCACAAACACAAATAGCAAACATGATGTCAGGTCTACTGGCAGTTAAGTACATTAATGAACCGATCATTGATCTATACAATCTTTGATCTACGGATTTTCCAGCAGGGTCAGGCACAATCTTGTCTATTGTTGATGCTGGTGTCTTGCATGAAGTGGAATCAGTAAGATTGTACTTCTTCAAAATTTGATGAATGTACTTTTCTTGATTGATGAAAATGCCATCTTGTTTCTGATGAACTTGTAAGCCAAGGAAGAAAGTCAATTCTCCCATGGAGCTCATCTGAAATTCAGATTTCATTAAGTCTTCAAAGCTTTGGCACTGCTTCTTGTTGGTTGATCCAAATATTATGTCATCAACATATATTTGAACCACCAAAAGATCTTGATGTTCATGTTTGAGGAAGAGTGTCTGATCAATTGTTCCTCTCTTATAGCCATTCTTCAGCAGGAAGGATGATAGTGTGGCATACTACTTTCTGGGTGCTTGATGAAGACCATACAAAGCTTTATCAAGCTTGTATACTCTATGTGGATAATCAGGGTCTTCAAATCCAGGGGGTTGAGAAACATAGACTTCTTCATCAATTTTTCCATAGAGGAAAGCACACTTCACATCCATTTGATAGACTGTGAACTTCTTGAAGGATGCATAGGCTAGGAAAACCCTTATAGCTTCAATCCTTGCAACTGGTACAAAGACTTCATCATAGTCTATTCCTTCTTCCTGGGTATATCCTTAAGCAATAAGCCTAGCCTTGTTTCTCACTATGATACCTCCGTCATCCAGCTTGTTTTTGAATAGCCACCTTGTTCCAATTGGATGTTGACCCGTAGGCAAGTCTACAAGAGTCCATACTTTTTGTTTTCTGAATTGTTGTAGTTCTTCTTACATAGCCTCAATCCAACTGTTGTATTTTAGTGCAGCTGTAATGTTTGCAGGAACTGTTTGGGACAAGAAACAGGTGAACAAACAAATGTTTGCCACACCTTCTTTGTTCCTTGTAGTTCTTGTATTCAGATCCCCAATGATATTGTCTGTTGGATGAGACTTGTGGATTCTGCTTGTTGAGACAGCATCAACTGGAACTGTGGTGTCTAAGTTTGAGAAACCCATTGAAGCTGATGGTGTCAGCTGAGAGGTTGAGTCGATGAAATAATCAAAAGGCTCATTGTCATGTGGATCAGCTTGTGTGTGAGTTGCTGCTTTGTCTTCTTCCGCAGGAAGTTCTACGGAAGCAGCATTTTGTTCGTCCGCAGGAGGTTCGACGGAAGCAGCATTTTGTTCGTCCGCAGGAGGTTCTACGGAAGGATCATTTTGTTCTTCCGCAGGAGTAACTGCAGCATCTACGGATGCATTTTGTACTTCCATAGAAGATGCACTGCCATCTACGGATGAACATTGTTGTGTTGCAGGCATGGTTTGTTGATTTAACACTTCCTCTTTATCCCTTAGTTCAGCAGCTGAGGCAGGACTTACATCTGCGGATACTGATGCATCTGCGGATGTATTTACTGATGTAACTTCATGCTGCTGACTTGATTCTTGCTGAGGTGCAGTTGAAAGTTGTACCCTTGGTGGGTCAGCTATCAGGGGCACTTCATTCAAACTTGGAGGTACAAATGGATAGCATGTATCCGCAGCACCTGCATTGATCAGATAACCAGTGTTAAATGATTCCGTTAATGCATCTATATCAAATAACCAAGATGATCCTTTTACATTAGTGGTAAACATGGATTCATCAAAAGAAACATTGGGAGTCTCTTCAACTATGTTATGTTCTGGAATATAGACCCTATATGATTTAGAAGTGGATGAATATCCAACAAAGAAACCTTCATAGGCTTTTTCAGAAAATTTTCCCAATTGTTCTTTAGTATTCAAAACAGACATATGACACCCAAAAGCTCTAAGATATCCTATAAAAGGTTTCCTTTTAAATAAGAGTTCATAAGGAGTTTTATTATGTTCTTTGACTATCAAAGTTCTATTTTGAACATTGCAAGCTGTATTCATAGCTTCTGCCCAGAAAGTAATAGGCAACTGAGAATCAGCTAGCATTGTTCTGGCTGCTTCTATGAGTGTTCTATTTCTCCTTTCAGCCACTCCATTTTGTTGTGGAGTTCATGGTGCACTGAATTGTCATGCTATTCCTTTATTTCTGCAAAAAGAATCCAGATCAGCATTAACAAACTCAGTTCCATTATCATTCCTAAAAATTTTAACTTTTAAATCAAGTTGATTCTCAATCTTGATCACAAAGTCCATTAATGTTTCAGATGTTTCACTCTTATGTTTTAAGAAGAAGACCCATGTGAATCTGGTGAAATCATCTACTATCACCAAGCAATATTGCCTTTTTCCAATGCTCAGCACATTGGTTGGACCAAAGAGGTCCATGTGAAGCAATTTGAGTGGTGTAGTGTTAGTGTTAATTGTTTTGGATTTATGAGACACTCGGTGTTGTTTTCCTTTATAACATGAAGAACAATTATTAGAGCAGTGAAATTCTTTCTTTGGTAATCCAATGACTAAGTCATTTTTCACCAATTTATTCATGTTCTTCATGTTGGAATGGACAAGCCTTCTATGCCACAGTTGAGATTCATCTTCTGAAGATTTAGACAGCAGGCATGTCTCATGATTAGTGAGTGTTGTGTTGTTCATATCCAAAATATATGTGTTGCCTTTTCTTGATGCTTTGAGAAGGATCCAGTCTGCTGGAACTGTAAAACCTGGCTTAAGAATGTAACAGTTAGTGTTATCAAATAGTGTTAAGTAATTTTGATCACAAATTTGGGAAACACTAAGTAAATTATACTGCAAATTTTCACAGTAATTTACTTTTTCAAATGTTAAAACACCATTAGTTACTATTCCTTCACCAACAATTTTACCTCCCTTCTTATCCCCACCAAATGCCACATAAGAGGCATATTTATGTTTGAAGTCATGGAGAAGTGCACAGTTTCCTGTCATATGTCTGGAACAACCACTGTCAACATACCACTTGTTGTCAGCTCTCCATGATTGTTCCTGCAAACAAAAAGAAATTAGTTAGAATTGACAATCCAAGGCTTAATTGTCTTGGATTTGCCAGATGTGTCAACAATAGTTACTCCTTCATGAATTAATCTTGAAGTTTCAGTATTAGTTGTTTCTTTTTGATTTGATGGTTGTGAGGATGATTCTGTTGAAGATGAGTCAGGTTTCTGGATGCCTTCATGCTTCTCTGATTCTTTCTTCAAAGTGACTTGTTTTGGTTGGTATTTTAACTTTGGAGAGGATCCTGTAGTTTTGAAAGTTTCTTCATCTTTTAGCTTTGATTGAGACACAGGAGTTCCTTTTGCAAAGTTGTCAAAGAAACCATCAACTACTTCAGTCTGTTTATCAGACAAATCCACCTTTTTGTGAGGTGTCTTAGACTGTATTGGTGTTTTCTTCTTTGAAGTCTTGTTCTCAACAGATGATCCTTTCTTTGACTTTTGTTGATCTTTTTGAATCTTTGTCTCTTTGTTACTTACTGATGATTGAGAGTCTGAGTCGGATGATGTATCTTGTGACTTCTTTTTGCTCTTTTTCTTGTTCTTCTTATTAAAATAACATTCCTAAGTGGAATGGTTATTTTTGTCACATATGGCACAGTGTTTGTTGAAGTAACAATCAGCACTCATGTGATTGTTCATATTGCAAATGGAACAATAGCTGTTGAAATAGCATTCATCAGTATTGTGATTCTTCATATCACTTGCTGAAGCATCAGTTGATTTCTTCTTGTTTTTGTTTGGAGCATCATCAGTTGTTGCTTGTTTGCCTTTGGCTACCATTTGTTGCTTGATATTCACCTTTTTCTTTGCATGTGTGTTGGTCTCTCTTTTTACCTCGTCCGCAGAATCAGCTTCTTTCTTCAGTTGCTTTTCTGCGGATTCAGTAATTTTTGTCTTCCGCAGAAGATCTACGGACTTGGTAAATTTTGTTTTCCACAGATGTTCTACGGATTCTTCAGATTTGTTTTTCCGCTGATCTTCAACACTTGAATTTTTCTTTTGCTTTGTTGAATTTTGTTGTTTCTTACCTTTCTCTAAAGACAAAGGTATCTCAGCACTTGATCCGCAGCTATCAACTTTGTGAAGGTTCAGTTCTTGAAGTCCTTCATTCAATTCAGCAATCCTCTTGCAGATAGTCTTCAGCATGTTCCGTTGCTTTGGAGGATACTGCAGCTTTGATTCTTCAAGTACCCGCGGAAGACCAGTTTCAACTTGAACATTCTTACCAATGTTCAGTTGATCAGTATCATGTTCATCAGAATCATCCAAGTCATCATACTTATCAAAATCTGATTCATTATGTTTAAGTGATTCAGATTCAGCAGATTCAGTTTCACTTATCTCAGCTTCATGACTGTTTTTAATGTCAATTTTGGTGCTTTGCACAAAATGTTTTGACAAATTGTTAGTCATTGTTTCAGGTAAAGGTGTGTAGTTATCATTAATAGGTGGTGCAACAGCATTATAACCCAACCCGGACCTGTTCTTTGATTCAATATGAGAGTTTAACAACTTCTCATATTGTTGAGATGATAATTGAAACTTCTGAAGTTTCACTTCAGTTGATGCATGATCAGCCATGGATTTTGTTAAGGAAGTGGTCAGATGCTCAACTTGGGCTTTTAGGCTGTAATTTTCAGAAACATATTTTTCTAAATCCTTTTGTAAAGAACTTATTTTGGTTTGATATAATTTTTGTTCTCTTAAATGTGATTCATTTAAAATCATAGTTTCCTTTACTTTATCAGCCAATTGTTGAGCATGGACTCTATATCGTTCAACTTCCTCAACTCATGATGATGAACACAAACCTGTCTTTTACCTCTCTGGCCATAGGAGGAACTTTGTTTTCCATATGTGCCATTAATGCTTGATTCTCCTCTATCACTTCTTTCTCATACAAACTCCAGTCACATGTGCCATCTTGAAGGATGATCAGCCCAGTCTCCTTAGAATTGCTTGGTCCTGCTGATGTATTTGTGGCTGGTGGGGATGTTAGCTGAGGTTGTCTATGCCAAGATCTTTGAGAGGTTGATTGCTGATTCTGATATTGTTGTTGCTGCTGATTTTGTTGCTACTGATGCTGATACTGCGGAGATGATTGTTGGTTGCATTCTCTAGAGAAGTGACCATAGAGATTGCACTTGAAGCATCTAACTTTTGATTTATCAACACCAATCTTTGATGTTTTGCTTGCTGCTGCCAGATTTTTATTTCTCCGCAGATATTGCTTAGCTCTGTAAGCAATCATTGCCATCTGCCATTGTAGATCCATCTCTTCTACTACATCAGGAGGGAGTTCCTCCAAATCTTGCTGACAGATGTTTGCTGATGTGAGTGAACTTCCAAGATATGCTTGAAAGCTAGAACTAAAAGCTGCAAAGGCTGCTTTTTGTTCTTCAGAATCCAATATGACAGTTATTGGTTCTGATTGTTTGTTATGTTGAGAAGAGTTTGCCGTTGCTGATGTTTCTCTTTTCTCTTCAGATCTTCCCTTTTCCTTTTGATTTTTACTTTGAGATGATTTCTTAGTGGATTTGGATGCATAGAAACTTACTTCCTCTTCATCATCACTCAAAGTACAAGAGTTATCACTTTCATTGTTTGAGATGAATGCACTTTCAGCATTTTTGGTTTTCTTGAAGTGATAAGGTGAGACATGAGTTCTCACACTCTTGTTTCTTGATTGTTCATCCAGTTCAAGAGCTTCTACCTTAGCAACCAATGTATCCAGACCTGTTGTCTTGAGATCTATGGTATTCTTGAACATGGAGACTGTTTGCTTCCAACTTTCAGGAAAAGTGTGGAGCATCTTCTTGTTTAATTCCTCAGTAGTATATTTTAACTCCAAGATGTTCATCTCAGTAACAAGTTGCATAAATCTATGGAGTTGCTGAGGAATTGATTCACCCTCAATATGATGAAAAGTTTCATATTGTGATCTAAGGGTGTCTTTCCTTATGCTTCGGATCTTATCACTCCCTTCACAGAGAGTGTGGAGTATCTTCCACAGGGAATTTGCTGTCTTGTAATTTTCACACCTGATCAAGATTTCTTCTGGCAAAGCCATACTAAGCAAGCTGTATGCTTTAATATCGACTTTGACCTTCTTGACATCATCAGGTGGCAGGTCTTTAGTGCTGATTGGCTGATTTTTGTCATTATAATCCGGCCCAAGAGTGAGTGGAATATAAGGACCTTGAGTGATGGACTCCCACAAGTCAGAATCTGTGTAGTTCACATGATTCCTGAACTTGATCTTCCAGGATTTAAAATCAGCTTTGGTTTCCAACTTTGGCGGTTGATAAGATCCTCCACCAAAAGTACTCATGTTTAATGCAAAAGAATTAATCAAAAATTAAATGCTAGAATTGATAAATCTATCAAAGACATAGATCTAGTATTCAATTGATTTGAATATAGATATAAATCAAACAAGCAATGAGACAGTGCTTGCTGAACGACAAGTCGTTGATTTAATTGTTTGAAAATCAATTAAACAATTTTAATACTGATAGATCAATTGATCTAAATCAATGAGCACCAACGCTCTGATACCACCTGTGAATCCAAGGATCGCGATTCAGGAATTATCAGTATTAAAATAAATCAATTTAATGATCGCGGAATTATCACTAATTGACGTTTAATTTTTTCTAATGATTAATGATGAACACAACCACAGAAACACAATAAATGCAAAATCAATAATAATTCAAATGTATTTCATTAACTATAACGTAATGATTACAAAAGAATAATAATGAATGACTATGAACAATGAATTCTGTGAATCAAATAATGTTTGATGTTGATGTGACGGCAGCTAGGGTTGCACAATGATGTAACTCGATAGCCGTAATATTGATTGATTGTGTTCTCCGAGATGTGAAACCTAGGACTCATATTTGTAGATGATTTGAGTCGGCTAAGGAAACACCGGATCTCTCGGAATTTGTTATTGATTGTGTTGACTTGTTTGACTTGGTATTTACAATCGCACAAGTATAATGATCCTCCGTAGGAGTCTTGTCGTCCGCAACACTTTTGTTCTTCCGTAGATGATTGGTCTTCCGTAGCAGAGTTGTTCTTCCGTAGGAAATCCTTCTTCCGTAGAAGTCTTCACTTCACGGTACTTGATCATCCGCAGGAACATGTACTTGGTCATTTTGTCTTGTAAGAAACATATCTACGGATTAACAAAATTGTTCGTCCGTAGATGTTTCTTACACTTGGTCAATTCCATGAATCCGTCCAAGTATATTGTTTTTCCCTGTCAAGTCACAAATCAACACACATATATATGGGGTTATCCTATAGATTCAAAGCACATATATATATATATATTTTGACTGTTACAAATATTAATTACAAGACTTGATTTTCAAGTACTAAGCCTATACAAAAATGATCTAGCCCTATACAATCTAGACCTAACAATAATAATAATATTAGTAATAATATTAGTAATAATAATAATGATAATAATAATAATAATATTAATAATATTAGTAACGGAAATTATAATAATAATAATAATAATAATAATAATAATAATAATAATAATAATAATAATAATAATAATATTACAAAATAAAACAAGAGGTCACGTGGAGGGCAAACCGTGACCTCTTGAGATATTTTTTGAATCTGACTTCTCCTCGATTAGTGCACCTGCTACTCGAGTACCGTCTGTGTAAGAGGTCACGTGGAGGCCAATCTGTGACCTCTTCTGCCTAAGATCTCACGTGGAGGCCAAACCGTGACCTCGAAGGTACTGGTGTCTACTTCAACCATTCGACACCCCATTTCCACACACAACCACAAACACAACCACAAACCCACAACCATAAACACAACCACCGCCGCTCACCACCACCACAACCACCGCCGGTCACAACCACCGCCGGTCACAACCACCGCCGCTCACCACCACCGCCGCTCAACCGTTCGAGCGGTTCAAACGGTGACCGCGAGCCCTCCCCGTGACACATTCATCTTCCACCACCACCGCCGCTCACCACCACCGCCGCTCACCACCACTGCCGCTCACCACCATCGCCGCTGACCACCATCGCCACTGACCACCATCGCCGCTCACCACCACCACAGGTCACCACAACCGCCGCTGCACACCACCACCGCCGCTGCACCACCGCGTTTTCGGTACGTAATTTACAGGTTTAAACCATAGATTTGATAGTTTTTCACAAATAGATTTGATAGGTTTTCCTGGATAGATTTGATAGGTTTTACCAAATAGATTTGATAGGTTTTCCCGAATAGATTTGATAGGTTTTCCCGAATAGATTTGATAGGTTTTCCCAAATAGATTTGATAGGTTTTACCAAATAGATTTGATAGATTTTCTCAAATAGATTTGATAGGTTTTCCCAAATAGATTTGATAGATTTTCCAGTATGTATAACGTAGTTTGTCGACGGTTTATTATTATTATTAAAAATAATAATAAATAATAATAATAATAATAGTTATAATACTAATAGTAATAATAGAAATTAATAATATTAGTAATAATATTAATAATAATAATAATAATAATAATAATAATAATAATAATAATAACCGTCAACCATTAATTTTATAAACATTGTAAATAATGATAAATACGTCTTTTTTCGCAGATATGGATGCTAGTTATTATCATCGGCAGTCGCGAGGGGCGTTAGTGGGCGGGAACATCGTTTCCCCGATCGCTCGGGGCTTGGGGTACGCACAGGCCATGTCCCAGCTCCCGCTACCTCCGACTCCTGTGCGCGTGGCCGGCCGGAGCACCGCCACTGGGATGAGGATAGTTCGGAGGTTCCCTGACGGCACGTGGCACCTGCTCACCAGATACCAGGAGCTCGTGCCATGGGTGCCCGAGCCGTTGGTGGACCCACCCGAGCTGGCGGGGGCTGAGGTCCACCTTCAGGACGCCCACGAGGCCCTTGGCGGCGGGGAGGATCAGCCCATTCCCCCGCCGCACGACCAGGACCCGCCCCAGCATCCCCAGCGCGTGTACCACGCCGTGCGATTGCCTGCTCATGTTCTTGATATGATTCAGGACACACGAGACAGGGTCGCGAGGCTGGAGGATACGACCGCGAGGCTGGAGGATACGACCGCGAGCCTGCATGATATGATGGACTGGGTCATCCAGCACATGGTCGCGGACTATACCGCCTCGGGTACGCCGTTGTTGTCACAGCCACCGAGGCGGTTAGACCTTGACGGTGCTGGCCCATCTGGCGCGGGCGGGTCTGGTCAGGGCAGCGATCCGGGGATGATGGATTAGATAGATATTTTGTTTGTATTTTATTTCTTTTTGTATGTAAAAACTCGTTGTATATATATATATGTGCAGTTTCAGTTATGATGATTTGTATATTTGGTTGTGTTTGTTTGGTTGTGTTTCTTTGTTTGTTTGCTTTATATTTGCAATGTTGATAATGTTAATTGTATATGTTTGATAACAACTGATTTTTACGATTAGGTTAACCATGCGATAAAATAACAACCAACTTGTTTAAAATTACTTGTAATATGACCATGAATTGCAGCAGATTAGGTTAACCATGTGATAATGTTAATTGTATCTGCGCTGCGTTTTGTCTCCACAAAGATTAAAGTCAACGCGTTCTGAATCAAGATTAAAGATAACAGATTACAAAGACTAATTAAGCAGATTATAAAAAAAAAGATGAACTGAATCGCACGTTTGTTAATGATTAAAACCATAAAATAGTGTTTGTTAATGATTTTAAAAGTATATAAACCTGAGGATAAATCGGTGCACCACCATATACAACAGCAACTTTCACACCAGTTTCATAGCAGAATTTCTTAGCTTCTTCAAATATTTAACGAAATAATACAGATCATAAGAACAATAATTATATTATATATTCACGAAAAGATAGAAATGATGTGACGGTGAAACTAGTAATCGATAATCAATCAAACTCCGATCGAACGGTGTTTCCCGCCTTTTCATTCTCAAGTTTACAGTGATAAAATTACGAAAATAAAAATAAATGTTTAATGCTTAAGGATGATACACGAAATCAAACTCCGATCGAACGGTGTTTCCCGCCTTTTCATTCTCAAGTTTACACTGATAAAATTACGGAAATAAAAATAAATGTTTAATCTTTAAGGAAGATACACGAAATAAAAATAAATATTTATTGCTTAAAAGAATAAAAAAAATAAAAGCAATATGTCACGGTTTGGCCAAACCGTGACATATAGCCCCCCTGCGCACATTCAATACCCCCATAATTACATACCCAATCAATACCCCCATAATTACATACCCAATCATTGACCCCAGATCTAACTGTCACGGGTAGGGTAAACCGTGACAGCTAGATGTCACACCTGACCTAGCGGTCACGGGGAGACCTAACCGTGACAGCTTGGGTCGGTTTTCTCCAGGAAAAGCACGGTGCGCCTAAAATTTCCGTATTCTTGTCATTGTTGAGTAGAATTAAGAACTTGCAAGTGTTTTTAAATAATTAAATAAAATAAAACTTAGTTTCTATGTGTAAAAAATGACAAAATGTAGTGGACCCTATTGACCCTCCCTTAGTTTCACCTGTATCAACATCTATGCACATGCATACCTGTTACCTAGAACCGAATGATATTGGAGTATTATATCTTCTTCTTCCTTGGAAAAGCTTCCTTTCTTTACGTTAGGTTTCAAATAATTCATCCATCGGAGTCTGCAACTCTTCCCGCTTCTCGACAAACCTATCAACGAAAGAAAAACAATCACAAATTCCGTTTTGATTCATTCGTTTACAAGATATGATCAAGCTACAACAAATCTAACTTCTCAAATTCTGACTATTTTTCTACATTTACCAGCAAATTTTGGCATCTATGACCAGTTCCATAAGCCATATCTGCTGATATACGAAATCAACAACTCATCTTCCTCAGGGCTCCATGAGCCTTTCTTTAAACTACATGTGTCCATTTCGATCACTGTCTGAGTGCTCATTTAAGTTGCTTTTTACTGTTAAATGGCCACTAATCTCCAGCTTCTGGAAGACACTAACGAATATGTTTTTGTTTTGATATATGGTCAATGTGAACACTATATTTAATCTACATAGTTGTCTATCCCATATATTCCTGTCAATTTTAGTAGGAAATACTTTTATTATTATACTCCCGAGTAATATACGGTCTGAATAAATTTACTGTTATATGGTTATAATATAAAAGGTTATGTCTTAAATATTATGTGTTATATGAATTGAATAAACACATGTATTACACATTTGAAAATCTAAAATTAACATATTTGAAATTTTAATTACGTATAGTTATTAATTAATAAATATCTCTTATAGCATTTATAATTAAAAGTAGAGATAAGCGGGAAAACCAATTATTACTTGACTTAAAATGGTGAAAATTATCCGTGTTTATTTTTATTTATTAGTATAGATATAAATATTTTAAGTTTTAATTGTTTTTGTCTTGTCTTGTCAGTTATGCAATTTATAATTTTTTATGGCCTCAGCTAATCGGACGCCCTGTCAGGGTATATCTGGACGCCCTTTGACTTTTTTCACGGCCCGTGAAGGGCCTCACGGGCCGTAAGGTTTTCAAAATTTAATTTCCACACCTACACTTACTCACGGGCCGTGTAAGACCTAACGACCCGTAAATGTCCACTCCCACGGCGCGTTAACAAGTGCCATAACGGCCTGTGAGTTCCCTCACGGGTCGTAGTAGTCCTTCTGAGAATTTAATTTCCTCGATTTGAGTGCACTTTTAAATTTTATAATTATGTGACGCGACGTATTATTCCTTGATTCGATTTAAGATTCTATATAAACCGTTATATATATTAGTTGTTATATACGGTTAGTGAGAAACGAAACAGTTAAATGTCTTCTCGTGGAGGTAATAGAAGACGTTAAAATGAGTCCTCTTCAAACTCACGAGATATTGTGGAAAGTATTCCTGATCCAATAGATAACCATAATTGGCAGAACGGAAGGAACTGGTCTCAGAATGTTATTCACTTTATGCGTAACGGTGATTCCCAAACATGTAGAGTGTATTACATGGGTCATTCCGATATTCAGTTACAATTTTGGCGTGAATTACTCGGAAACGTGTCTTTAGGTACAGAGGTATGATTTAAAGTTTTTTTGTATATTTTATTTTATTTTAAAATTATAACAATTAAAAAAGTTTTTATTTTATAGCATGTTCGAGCGTGGACGAATAGACTCACAATATGGAGATACGAATAAATACGTAGAACAGAAGAGTTGTCGGGTAGTGATCGTTGGACGATTCTCCTGTTTGAGTGGTTTAACTTAATACACTCGGGGTCCGTTAATGGTAACGAATATGGCGACGGGAGTGACTGTCTATATCCCGCGTTATGGGAAGTTGATACGGTAATACTGTTTTCATGTTTTACAATAAAAATCATGAATTTATAACCGTGAATTAAATTGTTTTGTAGGTTTACGTACCAATGACTGATGACGAAGAAAATTGGTATCTTTTTAAGATTTCTATGGACTCACTACAAGTTCGTATATATTCTCCATACGAATGCCGACCAAATACGTGTGATGATTCATGGTGCATTCATCGTAATGCCCGAACGGTATAATTCGAATCGTACCTTTTACATTTTCTGTCACGTATACAATATTGGCAGCACTCCGGACAAGAACAAATCGAAGAACTGGTGGTATCGGGTGAAACCGTTTGGCCTCCTAACGCCGGTCATATTGGTCGAGATTCGGGAGTTGTAATTTGTATGTTATTGCGTAGGTTGGTTCAAAATAGATCTTTAGAGTGGCAAGAGGTTAACTTACAGGATGCTTGCTTTAGATTCCGAAGATTTATAGCAGACGAACTGTATTCTAGACGTGTAATGTAGAACAGTAATTAAATATTTTATTAAAACATAAACGTTTATTAGTACACTTTATTAAAAACAATAAACCGTTATTATCACACAAAAATAAAACACATAATTTTTAATCTTCTTGATCTTTATAAAAGATCCAAGCCGCAAAATGGTTAAAAGAAATTCCAAAATTCTCCCGATATCTTTCTTGAGTTCTTGTCATAATATCCATATCATTCCATAACATATTTCGATTGTTGTAAACGTCTTTGTAGAGCTGGTGAAATGTCGTTACCTTCCTTCTCAAGTCAAACCACTAACGTTTATATAGTAGTTGAAATGGAATATTGCATCTCGTCACATAATTAACACGAATATCGAGGACTATTACATCATATCAAATGATGTAATAAATACAAAATTACACGACTATCGAGGAATATTACGTCATATCAAATAACGTAATAAATACAAAATTACATGAAAACGAGGAATAATATATCTCGTCAAATTATTAAAGGTGAAAGTAGGGCCCGTAAAGAAGTTCACGGCCCGTAAGTGTAATGCCAAACGGGCCGTGAAGCGCTTCACGGGCCGTGAAAAAATATGACCGTGAACATCTTCACGGGCCGTTAAGTTTTTGAATGACTGATTTGACGACCTGACAGTCAATACGGCCCGTGAAGGGCCTTACGGCCCGTAAGCAGGGCGTCTGAATATCCATCAGGGCGTCTCTTTAGTAGGCCCCTTTTTTATTTGCCATGCAGAAAAAGACGTGACGTCATTCCTTAAGGTCATCTTGCTTTCGTGAGAATGGGAGGTGAGAACAAATGAATATTATATTTAATGCATTAGTTTATTGTTTATTTATGGACCAAACTATAACTTACCTTGCCAAGAAATCCATTTGCGCTAGACTGAGAGAAGTTTAATTAGGCCTTTAAAATAAAGCAATCATTTTCAAAAAAAAACAAATGAAGCAATCAGCTATTAAGGTGTAATAAATTAGGGATGATATTATTCTACAAAGTGTATTTTTCCTACAAAGCGTGAGAAGACACAATAAGATTAAAAATGCCACAAAAAAATTTATATCTTAAAATTTAAATCGAATTTTTAAAAAACATTTCGGAGCCTTTGTTTATCTCGTTGTCCTCTTTCAGAAAAAAAATAAAAAAATATTTTTTTTTCATTGTGTCATTATATGACACAATGACGTTATGGTGTCTTTTATATTGACACAATGACGTCATTGTGTCTTTCATAATGACATAATAAAGTTATTGTGTCTTTCATAAATGACACAATAAAAAAAACGTTAATTTTTTTATTTTTTTATTTTTTCATTTATTTTTTTTCTTATTGAGGACGATTAGGGGAATAAAAGTTCCGAATTACTTTTTTGAAATTCAATTTTGATTGTGAGATATAATTTTTTTGTGTATTTTTTTGACTTATTGTGTCTTTTTCTGATTCTTTGTGTCTTCTCACACTTTGTAGCAAAAATACATTTTGTATTTGAACTTTTTTCAAAATTATTAGTAGAATACCAAACCATTTTGTTGAGCAATAATCTCACTATTTTTTTTGGAGAGATGGTGAGTATAGGTCCTGTCAGCAGCAATATGTTGTTAGGGTCCGGTTTTCATCGCAGTAAGCGTTTGGGCAGCGTTTTTTCATCGGAATTTATATTGGTGGGCTTGAGCTACGCAACACTGTCTACAATCACGGGCATAGAGGGTCGCTTTTTGCGATTAGGTTATCCCTAGTAGCCATCCCTCAATAGTTGGCCGTTTAAAAAAAGGTAAAATAGTAGATATGGTTTCTTTATTTAACACAAGGGGTGTTTAAATTTAGATATTCTAAATTCGAATATCCAAAAATTTCGGATAGTGGATTTCACTATCTGAATCTAAAATTTCGAATAGTGGTTTTCACTATACGAATCTGAAATTTCGGAATCTGATTTGGATAATCGAATTCCAAAAAAGTTGTATTATTTAATAAATTTTATAAAAAATATCTAAAGTTATTATAAAAATATCTGAAATATCTTAAAATATCCGACACTTCTAACTAATATTTAAAATTTTATAATTTTCGTTAAAAATATTTTGGATAATTTGGGTATCCAAATATTCGAAAATTTTAAAAATCACTATCCAAATACAAAAATGAGATATCTGAAATTTCAAATATCCGAATTTTCAAGTATCCGAATTTTAGATTTTCAAAATATTTCAGATTCGATTTCGGAGCCGAATATTTTTAAAAACCCATATTCAGAGCCACACAGGGTCCTAATAGGGTAATAGAATTGGGTTCCATGCTGGGAACAAGTTTGCTATTAATTGTTATAAAAATATATTTATTTTGAACCATAAGCTTGATATTCAATAGTTTCTAAATTATATCATTTAGAACCCTATTCTTGCAATCAAATGGTTCTATATTAATTAATCTTTTAATTTTGTAAATAAGATAATCGTCTTCTAAGTTTTTTTCTGCAATAAATTTAGCTTATGTCTACTCCTAACTTACTCAATAGTATTCTATCTCATATCCTGATGTAAACACGAACCTCCGATCTAAAAGGTAAGATTCTCTACCAAGCGAGAAGCCCCATGTTAGATAACCATTGTCAAAGATAATAAGTTGTTTCTCACTTAATTTGCAAACTCAAACTGATGTTTGTAGGGACAATATAGAATCGATTATCTTGAGAGAAATTGATTGGGAATTCTATGAAATTTTGAGATGCATTAATAAAGAAGGAAAGTCTACATGGGTATTTATACCCTTAAGTTTCTTGGGGTTTAAGTAACTATAACTACACTTAACCGACACACCTATGCTATAACAATAATATACATAAAAATAATCTAACATATAATAACAAGAATTACAGTCTAACGTTCTCCCCGTAATTCTTGATTCCTTTTGCTAGATCTTTAACTCCAATAGGGCTTCTCATTTCCATAAGTAAAGCTTTAGCGAGTATGTTGGCTCTTTGCGTTTCTCTACATATGTGTCTTGTAAAGATCATGAATTCGTTATAGATCGGTCTCGTGATAGAAATACGTAATGAATTAGTCACGGATTGTAGAAAGAACTAAAAAAAGAACAAGAGCAAGCATTGTATATAATATTACAAGTATATTGCTTTCTAATAATGTGATTATATAAATGTGAAAATATCAGAATCTTAAACAAAATGAACAAAGCAAAATATTTATACTGTAAGAATCAACATAATACAAAGATTGATCTACTAATGTGAATGCGGAATATTAACATCATAGTATTAGATTGAATAGTAAAAGAATATTTAGAACACACAAGTAAATAAACTTCGAATTATGTTGCTCTCTGATTTTAATGTATTACAAAACGTATGAAATCAGGAAATGATGAAAAGCTGCTAATTACTAAACTTTTATATATAGTCAAAAATAAGTTCTCACGCAAACAGCAGTTCTCACGCGACTACAGCAGTTCTCACGCGACTAGAACGCACTATCAACTCCTGCAACCTTGTAATTGCCCCCATATACGTACATCTTGTTATCCAGGGCCTTTGTAATCAACCAACCGAACTATGCTGCTAAAACATGAACAGATTCATCAGCTGGGATGTGGTAAGCCTACAGCTTCATCAAATATTCTCTTCCAAACTTGAACAAATCCATAGGGTCGATGATACGGAATTCTTTATCAACACAGTATATGATAGCATGTCCAGTTTCCTTCCCATAACTCTACCACATGAGCTTTGACAAGCTGTTAACTGGCAGAGGGACGTGTATAGGTATCTTCCGTACATATCTTGGATGCTTATAAACCCTGATCTTCATTAGTTTGTTTGTATTGGAATCAATCCGGGTTTCATCTTCAATGACTTTGGATTAGTAGTTTTAAAGTCTTTGAAGTTGGATTTACTGTGTCTATATATCAGGTTCTTAATCCAATTACCTTTCCCGTAATTACTTGGATTATTGAAAGGAACACGACCCATAACATATAATTTTTTGATCTGAGCATATGAAGGTCGTGTTCATCCTAATAATACTCTATAGCTGCTGCCTTTCTCTTAATCACGTACAACTTCTTTTCTTCATCATGCCCCCAACTAATAATCGGTACTGAGTTTCTGTACCTTGTGAATGGTTTGGATTGTATCAGCATGTGAATGTAAGCTGGCGATGGCGATGTTGCAACAGTAAGATTACCGACCTGACGTACAACACTTTGACCAGTTTGATCTGCTGTGTTTTCGGTCGTTCGTTGAGCACTTGATTCTCCAAGTACCTCTCCCTCTTCGATCAGAATATCAGAAAATAAGTCTTTTAGACTATTTCCAAATATATCATTATAATCCATAGTAATCTCCTCTAGATCATCAAATAAAGATAAACTTTCATCTTTTTCCTCAGCAATCAACTTTTGTTGGAATGAGTAGAACTCTTTCTCATAATCTTCTTTAGTTGTAGGATCCAAGGGTGTGTAGTCTACTGTATCATCAGGACTTGATCCAGAGACAATAGCAGACCCTGATTATCCAGCAGTACTAGTAGGAGCACCCATATCAACTCCCTGGTCATCATCATCATCACCATTATGATCATCACCGTCATTACCATCATTTACACCATCATCATCATCTCCATTATAACCATCCTCATCATCATCATCTTCATCTTTATCATCAAACTCAAAATCAATATGATCTAAGTCATCATCACCACCAACTGGATTTGGAATAGGCATAATATGCTCAAGCTCTATAAACGCCTCTCTAGTAAGTTGTACAGGCTGATCCTTAGTGGCCTGAATATGAACATCCAAAATAGGCTATTGATCAGCATTAGCTGTGTCTATAGTCCTTTCAGTATCAACTGGATCTACAACACGCTCTGTATCAACATTGGGTCTTTAGCAATCTTAGGATCAGCAGTTTGTTGTCCACTAGATTCTCCAACATCTGTGGTATGATATTGAGTAAATGAAGAATACATGCGGAAAGTGAGATCTCTCAAGTATTGCTCCAAGATATGAACATAACTGAATAAAAACTGTTGTTGACTCTCGAAGCTCTTAATCTTCTCATCTTTATCACTTAGACTTTGACACATCTCACCGATCAACTTTGTCTTCTCCAAGTTATCTCTCTCTAACTCACTAACCCTCTGCTCTAATTTAACTCGTGTAGGTGAAAATGCAGCAGACTCAGGCTATGGTTGAGGTTCAGGTGTAGTATTTATGAAGTCATCTTCCCCAAACATATCATCATGTATTTGCTCTCTAGGAGGAGTCCTCAAAACATCATCAGTAGTGTGAATAGAAGTTAATGTCACAGTTGTTGATTCTGTGACTATCACTGGTAGTGTGGCCTCACCAACTGTGACAGGTATATCATGAACTGTAACATACTAAGTCGACACTATGGTCATCGGGGTTCGACGTTTCCTTAACACGCCTCATCCTCTACCCCTACCACGTGGACATTCACTGGCCCTCCATGCCATCCTCTTCCTCGATCCTCGAGTAACGACTGGTGTCTTGTCAGAAATAAAATCAGCATCATGCTCCTCAGCAGTAAGTTTAGGAGGTATTTCTCGCACTCGAGGACGTTGTTGTAAAACATAAGGAACATTCCCGATTTGATCTCTACCAGTTTCACTCCCACTGCTAGTGAACCAGGTGTTCACCTCATCCAAATTAGATCATTCAACACACTGAGATCTCTCAGGTGCTTCTTGTGAAGTACTCGTGGACAGACCGGCAGTATCAGCTTCACTAGCCTGAACAAAAGATGTAAATGTGCCAACTGTATCACTTCTATGAAAATGTGGAGTCTCTATCTCTTGGGTTCATGCCTCAGCTTGGAAATCATAAGCAAATCTTCCAATCTTGGCAAAGTGAGAACCATCCCAAGCATTCCCACATGCACCCATGAGATAAGTGAATATTTCTTTCTTCATCACCGTCACTACGTTTGTCGATGAATCAGACACTACTAGCTCAGGATGAGCAGCATTCACTAACATCTGAATAAAAATGCTCATACATGATAAACTTCTTTCCTACCGTGGCAATCATTTCTTCTGCATCTCCAAATAGATAGCCTTCGATATGCTGTAAGGAAGATCGTCTACTATGATACTAGCAAGGATCTAAAAACCGCACTTAGATTATCCATGCAAGCATTGAGATTGCTAAGGCAATGAATAACTACGTGGAACAAGTACTTCCAGAATTGTGGAATATTCTTCTTCTTCAAAGAAGGATATCGGTGGCAGTAACACTGCAAACTAAGCAGTCTTTAAGTACATTATCATCAATCTTGATAGGTGCATGAGGATGGTCTCCTAATAATTGAACACTGTTTATCACCTCAACTGTGATAACAACCCTCTTGTCTTTAACAGTAGCAGTAATGCAGGGTGGGTTGTCTATCTTCGGCTATCTCGTTTGCTGCTGAGTGCAAAACTGATCTATCATATCAGCATAAATAGTAGGACTAGCAGATATAGCATGATAAATACGGGATGCCTTGAGTCCCTCGATCTGTGACCAGAATAACACTTTGTCTTCAGGTATGTCTCCCAGATATGCTAAAACATTATGGTTTGTATTGAAAACCAATGGTCAAGCCATCTGAAACAAGAACAAATTAATAAATACAATGATAATCAGAAAAATGTTCACACTTAAGCAAACTTAACACCTAGAAAAACTTTGAAGTTTTTTGAACTTTTCACATGAAAACTCTATGCTATCGCGCGAAAGGCCAAGTTTTCGCTTGAATTAGAATTTGACCAGAGGTAAACTTCTTGCGTGACAAGTTTTTTACATGTGAAGACATTTGAATGTTTACGCACCTGTTCAAATGTCAGGAACTTTTCGCATGTGACAACTGTTTAAATTTAAGTTTTTCAATCTGTCGATTTAAAGTGTTTTGACCATTAAATCATGTTCCATAGTTGTCGATTTAGTCATTATTAAGGTTTATTGTGATTTATTTGTTCAATTTTAATGTGTATTTGACCTTAAAGCTTCAGTCAAGTTTCAAAAACATATAAATCAAACTCATTAATGTCAATATACCTTAATAAGTGGTTTGGAATCAGTGGCTGACAATATTGAACAAGTTTATCAAATTTGATAGAGTTCTAACACCTAGAATTTTGAGATGAAATTTCAAAGAGTAAATTGTGCGAATACTTCACCTTTGGCACAACTGCGCTTTATAAAGCATTCTGACTTCTCACGCGAGAAGTCTGAGTTCTCCCATGGTGAACTTTTTGATGAATGGAACCTTTCACGCGAAAAATTCATTTTTATTTGAAATTCTAATTTTTTCTTATTTTTTTCAATTTTAATTGTCTTATTGAGCCTTTTTGATTTGTTATGAAAAGTGATTATGGTTAACTAAGTGTTTGCTTTTATTCATACATCCTTAATTTTGATATTTTTATAAAACTAAGACTAAAACTGCTAAACAACAAACATTTTTAACAAAATCAAATTGACAAATAACTATTCTAACAACTTAAAAATCTTATAGATTTTCAAATATAGGATCATATTTTTATGAAATTGATCATTAACATCATCCAGTAATAATATAAATAATACTGGTTGTGTTGATTGTCAATATATTATATTCTGATTAAACTTAGACTTCAAGTTTTACTTAGACACATATGCTATGAATTTTATCATGTTTTGGTTAAGTTATATGAATTCAGTGGATCCAACAATCAAATATTCAGCAAAAACCCTTTCCTGCTTCAAGACACTATTAAGATTTCAAGTCACCCCAATTTGACTTAGGCCTTTTACTTCTCATCAGCTTTCTCATATTTCATTAGTGTCTTAGATAATATCTATTTGAGCATAACTAGCACGAGAAGTATTTATGAACACAGAATATTAACAAGTTATAGGACTTATTAACTGCCTGACAGACTTATGTTTTGCCCTTGTATGATGTTTAGGACTTACAAGCCAAGTCGGACTTACATACCCCATCTTTTGATTTTGCCTCCTATGTGATAACGTATTCTCAAAAATGAAAATATTATCATATAGTATGTATGTTTATGACATAACTTTTATTAATGTGCTCATTGACATTTTTTATTCCTATATGACATTTTTGGCTTCTTTTGCTCAATTACTTTATTTTTCTCTTTTATACTTTGTATTTCTATTGTATATATTGTTTCTCTTTTGTTGTATACACACACACACATACACATATATATATACCTATATATACATACATATATATATATATTACATACATACATACATACATACATACATACATACATACATACATACATACATACATACATACATACATACATACATACATACATACATACATACATACATACATACATACATACATACATACATATATATATATCATCTATTATACGCTAAATCAACCATCTTGAGTATGACTAGAATGTAATTCTCAATCTGTTTTAGCATGAAGTCAGTGTATTCATAAGAACCTTGATGAGTTCCCCACTTCAGTCATAGAAGTTTAATATAAGTACATCCCAGAACATAGTGCTTTTCATTCTAGTTTGTCAAGACTATCAACATATCAAACACAATCCAAGTTAGATTCTTGTATGCCTTAGAATGTACTATCATTTCCAAAAAGCACTTGAAAATTTAGAATTTCTCAAACTTTATAAAAATGAAACAACAAAATCTTTTTTACCTTTTTATTTTATTCCCCATAAGAACAAAAACTCTATTTTTTAAGAAATTTTTCAAATTTTCTCCTCCTACAATTGTGATTATATAGATAGAAAATAACAATTTTAACAAAACAAATAAAAATATTTTGTAAAGGGCGTAAGAAGAAAAATTAAGCAAAGTTAATCATTCCAAAGATTGGACTAAAAAGTCAAATATGGAATGATCAAACGCCTTAGTAAACAAATTTGCAACGTTGTCATCTGAGGAAACAGATTCCAAATGAATAAGCTTTCTTTCAAAATAGTCACGGATTAAATGCATTTGAATGTGGATGTGTTTTGTCTTTGAGTGTTGATAAATTCTTCACAATGTTCAAAACTGCAGTATTATCACACAGAATTTTATTGTCATAAATATTAATGACATAATCAAGTAATTGTTGTTGAATCCAAACAATTTGTGAACAACAACTTGACGCAACCATATATTCAGATTCTGTAGTAGAAAGTGACACTGTCTACTGCTTCTTGCATTGCCATGAAATCAACCTATCACCAAGAAATTGACATCACCAGTAGTTGACTTTCTGTCGAAGTTACATCCTGCATAATCACTGTCAGTGTAAGTAAATAAATTGAAATCGGAATATTTAGGATACCAAAGACCATGTGTTTGAATTGGATTCTTCACAATGTTCAAAACTGCAGTATTATCACATAGAATTTTAGTGTCATAAATTTAATGCCATAATCAAGTAATTGTTTTGAATCAAAACAATTTATGAACAACAACTTGACGCAGCCACATATTCAGCTTATGTAGTAGAAGTTGACACTGTCTGCTGCTTCTTGCATTGCCATGAAATCAACCTATCGCCAAGAAATGGACATCACCAGTAGTTGACTTTCTGTCAAAGTTACATCCTGCATAATCATTGCCAGTGTAAGTAAATAAACTGAAGTCAAAAGATTTAGGATACCATAGACCAAGTGTTATTTGACCCTTGAGATACTTAAAAATCTATTTGACAGCTTTCTTGTGACATTCATTACGATTACTCTGATAACGTGCACACTAAAAAATAGTGAACATAATGTCTGGTCAGCTTGCAGTAAGATACATCAAGGATCCGATCATTGATTGACACATGTGTTGATCAATATCTTCCCCCATGATATCTGGAGTTAAAGTAGGATGAGAAGGCATAGGAGTTGGAGGGATCTTAGAGTCTTGAAATTTGTACTTATCAAGGGTAGTATGAATATACTTTTCTTGATGAATTAGTATACCCTTATTATCCTCTTTAACATGGATGCCCAAGAAAAATGATATTTTTCAAGAGAACTCATCTCAAATTTCTTCTTCAGCACTACCTCAAATTACTTGCGCATATCATCATTAGTAAATGCAAAGATAATACCATCAACATAAACTTGAATATGAATAATATCATCACCATCCTTCCTTATGGATCAATATTAGCCCTTCTATTTTCATTTGCAAGCAAATGTTCAGTAAGAGTATCATACCAAGCGCGAGGTGCTTGATATAAGCCATAAAGTGCTTTGTCTAACTTGTAAACATACTTAGGATGATCTGGATCTTTAAAAGCCGGTGGTTGACAGACATAGGTTTCCTCTTTAATTTTGACGTACAAGAATGAAGTTTTGACATCGATCTGATAAACTGTGAAGTTCTTGTATGAGGCATAAGCCAAAAATATTCATATAGCTTTAAGTCTGGCAACTGGAGCATATACTTCTTCATAATCAAGCCCTTTGATTTGATAGAATCCTTGTACAACAAGTCTAGCCTTATTGCTAACAATCAGATATTTGTTATCCATCTTGATCTTGAATATCCATTTTGTTCTAATAGGCAGCTTACCCATTGGTAGTTCACACAGATGCCATACATCTAGCTTTTTGAATCGCATCAAATCGTCTTACATAGCCTCTACCCAATTGTTTTCTTTCAATGTCATTTCAACTTTCTTTAGCACTATTTCTGAAATAAAACATGAGCACAAACTATGTATTTGTTGTTTTAGAACGGCTTCTAGTTTGGACTCCCTATGATAATGGACCAATAAATGTCTTCAGTTGGATGATCCTTATGAATTCTCACTTGAGGAATGGTATCTTCAGAGATAACTTCGTCTAAATTAGTCATGTGACCCACTGGTTCTTCAATAGTATTCCCTCCTTCTGGTTGATAAAAAATACACTCATGTATGATGATTATCATTGCCAATAGATAAATCATCAATGGAACTTGAATGATATCTATTGGATCAACTTGTGTGGAAGAGCAACTCTGATCAGAAACTTATGGAGCATGCTCAACAACAAGACCAGTCTAAAAAATATCAGATTAAGAATCCTATGGACAGCTATACTCAGTGTAGAAGAAGGTATTGTTGAAGATATTTCCCGTGCTTGAGATGAAATAGATCCAAGATTATCAGCAAACATATCTTGAATTGAGGAAGTCAAAGGTATAGGAGCTGTAGAATCAACAGATGAACGACTAAATGTTTCAAATAATGAAGCATAATCATAAACCCATGAAGGTGCAGAACCTGCATCTGTTTTGTTAGACACATGCCAATCAATATTAAATGATTCGATTATTTGTTTTGACATATTATTGTAAACCCAATATGCAACTTTGTTGGCTGCATATCCATCAAAATAACATTCATCAGCTTTTTCATCAAATTTTGATATTGAATAATATGTGTTTAAAAATGTACAACAACATCCAAAAGTTATAAAATATTTAACTTTAGGTTGATGTTTGAAAAGTATTTTATAAGGAGTCATGTTTTGTTGTTTATTGATTAAGACACGGTTCTGAACATAACAAGCAGTGTTAACCGCTTCAGCCCAAAAGAATGATGGTAGTTTGGCTGCTGATAACATTGTTCTAGCAGCTTCAAATAAAGTTCTGTTATTTCTTTCAGTAACTCTATTTTGTTGAGGAGTTCTTGCAGAACTGAATTATCTACCTATTGCCTTTGAATCACAAAATTCATTCAATGTACGATTATAGAATTCAGTGCCATTATCACTTCGAGTGCACTTGATTGTTTTGTCAGTCTGATTCTCCATAGTTGTGATAAATTTTATTATCAAATGAGGTGTCTCATCTTTGGTTGCTAAAAAAACCCATGTATATCTAGAAAAATCATAAGTAATGACTAAACAATATGCACGACGTCCTAAACTCAAAACATTAACTGGATCAAATAAATGCATGTGTAACAGTTGAAAACTAAAGTCATTTTTTGTATGAGCAACTGGTTTATGAGGAAGTTTATATTGTTTACCTTTTGAACATGACAGATAATGTTTAGTTAATTGAAATCCTTTCAAAGATTGATTTCCTCTAACCAACTTGTTCATATTTTTAATATTCACATGGCCAAGACGATGATGCCAAAACAATGAATCACTTTCTGAGGCTTTAGACAATAAACATGATGCTGTTACGAATGAACGAGATCCATTCATATAAAGTAAGTACGTGTCTTTGTCTCTTGGAGTTCTCAATAAGATCCATTCGTTAGGAATTACAAATCCAGGATTTATAATTAGATATTTTTTATCAGCGAAATGTGTTGAATATTATTTGTCACAAATTTGAGAGTCACTTAACAGATTATGTTTTAGTTCCTAATAAAAATTAACATCTTCAAATCTTAACATGCCATTTGACACTGTACCTTTCTTTATAATCTTACCTCCTTTATCTCCAGCAAATATAACATATCCTCCGTTATAAGGTTTGATGTTGTCTAACAGAGACATATTACCAGTCATATCCTTGAACATCCACTGTCAACGTGCCATACACTGTTGATGATGGGTATTGGATGTTCCTACATAAAGTATTCATTCATGTTTAGGAACCCAAGCCATGGTTAACTTGAGTAAACCGTTTTCATCTAAACATGATACAAATTTCAATATCATATCTCTTTATCATTGAAAATAGAATCTTTAACAATATCAGGTTCTGGTTTATTTTCTTTAATCTTCCATTTTTGAACTGGTTTGATTGGGTTTGAAACCAAATTCTTGAATTTACTTTGAGTGGAAGATGAATTATCATCATTAACATGTAAAGGTTTCATGTTTGGATTTTCTTTTTGCAAATTTGTGTTTGTATGATCATTTCTTTTATCAGTAAAATATTTTGTATGATTCAAATTTCTTTTAAATTTTGCATTAAGAAAGAATTATTTCCTATTATTTGCAATAGAATTATGAAACCTTTGATTATATATCAATTAGTTATGATGACAATTTCTAGCCATATGATTTGGCTTTTCGCATACAAAACAACATATATTTTGATACATGTTTGACTCTCTATTTGTTTTCTCAAATTGTTAAGGATAACTTCCATAGGTATCATAGAATCTGGCTTTAGTAAGTCTTTGGCCTATAGATTCTTTAACAGTCTCTCGTTTGTCCTTTTGATTGGAATTTGTCTTAAGAGATTGAGTCTCTTTTGATGCTAACAAGGCTTTAGATTGAGCTTCATCCTTTTGAACAAAAAGTACTGGAGTAGGACCAGTTTCTTTGATACCTGTGCTACACACATCTTCTTTCACATAAATAGCAATAATAGGAGGTTTATTTTTAAATAAACTTGCATTTGTATCCTTAAAAATATAATCTTGTTTATCAATATTTCCTTTTGAAACAAATCTGTTCGTGAAACCAGTTTTCAAGTCGGATACTGATGTTGTGACTCTTTTTCTTTCTTTGGTCTTAAACTCAATTTTTTATTGAAGTTTTTTTTCTTTATTTGACATTTTTGAACAATCATTTGTAATGCAAGAAACTTCAGAACTTTCATTGATCTTTGATGAAGAATTACATGTAGATCTTTCATTACAAGTTTTATTTTCCTTAAAAACTGTTTCATCATCACTCTCCCACTCTTCAACCAACCTGTCCATCTTAACACGTTTTGCAAAAGAATTATCAATATTAACTTTAATTTCAGTTTTTATGATAGGGTCAATAGTCAGTGACACATTGACCGAAGGTGTTAAGCCAGACTGTGGTTGAAAACCTAAACCATATGTCTTTTCATCATAAGTGTTAACTGATGAATGCAATGAAGAATAATCATGATTAATTGGTGGTGCAATATTAGGATAACCAACTTCACCTTTACCACCATTAATCTTTTATGTCATTTGTGACTTGAAATACCTTCAACCATGTTTGAAGATAATTCAAATTTCTCAACACTCAGTTTAATAGATAAGAGTTCACTGTTTAGTTTATTCATTTCCAAAGATAGCTCATTGTTACGAGTTGTCAAATTATTTATGTTACAATCTTTGTCATAAATATCTAATTTTGATTGATAAATTGATTTGTTTAATACGTCTATCTTTTCTTTAAAAAATTTCTCATCATTTTTATATTTACGAGTTTGATATTAAAGTTATTCAACTTCTAAAATCAAATGCTCGTTGTGACCTCTATATCTTTGTACTTTTTCAACACACTCATTAGAACAAAGAGAAATGTATGCCTCAGTAGATTCAACATTCTCTTTTGTCTCTTCATGGACAACGTTCACCATGAAAGCCTTTTCAACATTCTTGTCTGCTTCTTTTGTCGAGTAATCTCAACAACATTATCTTTAAAACCATGAGCAGACGCTGGAGTTTCCTCAACAGTCGTGCACTTCATTTCTTCTGTAGCTGGAGTCAACTCAATAGCCTTTTCTTTGACTTCTTAAAATTTGACTGAAGTAAACTTAACAGTCTTTTCATTCTAGATTTCAGATTGAGCTGGAGTAATCTCAACATCTATTTCAACACTTCCATCTCCACATCACCTTGCTTCTCTTTCACCTGATGTTTTTCAGCTTTCTCAACGAACTCAGCTTCAACACTCTCTTCTATTGCAAACACACCAACCAACGTATTAGAAGACATAAATTCAGCAAATAATCTATCTTTACCATGCTCTTCAATTGATTTGATCTCAGCCAATAACGCAGTGGAGAAATTGATACCAAGGATTTTCGATTGGTCAAACCAATCATACACCTTATTATCCTAAGATGATAATGCTTTGTTCTTAGATGAACTTGCTTAATCATTCTTGGTTTCCACCTCTACCGACACTATTTTCTTCCCATTGTCAGTTTGAACAGACCTTCCCTCAGTACATTCTCTATCAAAGTGACCGGGTTTGTCACAGTTATAACATCTTAAATTGGACTTAACAAACCCTATCTTTCTAAAGTTGTTCAATCTGAATACTTTTCTGCCAGTTCTTCTTGCAAAGTTCTTGGCACGATACACCACCATGGCCATCTGATACTTGATGTCATTTTCTTCTACATCATCTGGGTTGACTTTTTGCAAATCATCAAACATGATATTAGGTGTATTGAGTTTATCAGTAGAGAAAGCTTCATAGTTGTTCATGAATGAGGTGAATAAAGCAAGGTGCTCTTCGGCAATCTGGATAGTCTGTTTGCTGGGTTGAGAATTGACAACAAATGCTTGTTGAACAGGTGAATATGATTGACATCAAGAATGGGAAGGGATAAATGATTGAACTTGAGGTAGAGATTCATCCTTGACATCTAGATGACCTAATGCTGGTTGTTGCTGTTATTGACACAACTGGTTATAGCTGACATTGTAATTTGGAATACTAGCCATTTTAGCATATAAAGTAGATGGTTCTGCTCCTATTGTGTTGATATAATTGGCAGCCCTTTCTTTGTCATCCATGTCATAGGACTTCATGGTAGAAATCAGATCACTAAGGGGCAAGGTAAACAGATCCTTGGTTCTCTTGATTGTGGTGCAGTTGTTCTTCCAGCTGTTTGGAAGTGAATTCAACAACTTCATGTTCACTGAAATGTTTTCTAGTGTGATCCCTGCACTGTTCATCTTGGTTATAAGCTTCATAAATCTTGATATTTGAGCTCCCAAGGTTTCACCCACATATGATTAAACATATTAAACTCTTGGTTAACATGTCTTTCTTGCTTTTCCTCATATCTTTATTACCCATAATCTGTTCCTCCATTGTATCCCATAAATCCTCAGCCTTTGTGTAGTCTTTAAACTTTTGTGCTATTTCAGTCGTCAAAGCCATTATGATAGCAACATAAGCATTGTCATCAAGCTCCTTCTTATGATTCTTATACACCAAAATGTACGGACCTTGTTTAATGAATCGCATCATCCGGGGTTCCCCGTAGATGACATGGTTCTCAAACCTTAAACCCCAATCCAGATAATCTTATTCACTGTGCAAACGCAGTGGTTTAGTACCAGTACCAATCTTATTGTCGAGATTCAAGGTAGCAATGATGTGCTTTAGATTAGCCATTGATCTTAAAACCAGAAATCAAATTTTTCAAAAAACTTCAAACATATAGTTCTCACGCGAATAGTCAACTTATCGCGCGAAATCTTTCAAGTTCTCGTGTGAAACATTCAAACTTATCGTGCGAAAAGTTTTATAATTGAATTTTGCAAATTCTATAAGTTTTCACGCACAAGGGATCTTTTGTAACAAACTTTTGTAACAATTTTTTTTGAAAAGCACTTCTCGCGTGATGACTAAGTTTTTGCAGAAAATTCGGAGTTTTCGCAGAAACCATTTTCTTTGAATTCGAGTTTTTCAGTCTTAATTTTTCACGAAATTTTGATTAAAATTTGATTAATCAAGCAGAATACTTCGAATTGTGATGAATTCAACTTCATGAACACTTCAATAACACTTCTTAAATCTCCAATCAATCGATCTAGAGCATACCAAAATCTGATACCAATTGTACGGATCAACACAATGCATAGATCGATCTCGTGATAAGAATATGGAATGTTAACATCACGGTGTTAGATTGAATAGTAAAAGAATATTCAGAGCACACAAGTAAATAAAATTCAAATTATATTGCTCTCTGATTTGAATGTACTACAAAACATATGAAGTCAGAAAATGATGAAAAACTGCTAATTACAAAGTCTAAACTTCTGTATATAATCAAAAGAAGTTCTCGCGCGAAAACAGCAGTTCTCGCATGAGTAGAAGTTATCGCGCGAGAAGCTTGTTTTCGCACGGTAACTTTGAAGTTCTCACGTGGCTTTGCTCTTCATCTTCATCTTGATTTGATTTCCCGAGCCTCTAGGTTCAACTACTACATATACTAAACAAAACAGTCTCGCGCGAGAAGTTCTTTTTGCGCAGCTCATAGTTTTTTATATGGGAACTTGATTTTCATTATCATGTTTTGATTTCCCGAGTCTCTAGGTTCAACCTTTGCAATCTCCCCCTAGTCTCGGTGAATCAAGTCATCAAAAATCCACGTCTTCAACTTTGTAATTGCCATCGTAAGCATACATTTGTTGTTCAGGGTCTTTGTAATTAACCAACCGAATTGAGAAACAATAAAATGAAGAGAATCATCAACTTTAATTACACAAGCCTGAAGCCTTATAAAATCTTTTCTTCCAAACTTGAGAAGATCAATAGGGTCGTCGGTTATCTATTATTCTTTTTCAACATAATAGATCAAAGCATGTCCCAATTTCTTTTAAACCCCACCTCCCGTATTCTTTCTAGCATATGTAGGATGCTTGCATACTCTGATCTTCATCAGTTTGTTGTTGTAATGATCTATACGTGTCTCATCTTTAATGACTTTAGATTTTGTAGTTTTGAAGTCTTTGAAGTTGGTTTTACTTTGTCCCATATCATATTCTTTACTGTAAGGATTACACTTAGAGGCTGATGCAACCAAAAAACTCTCAACATGCACATGAGGAGGACAAGGAAGTTACTTAGGAAGATTTGATATAACTCAATGAATTATGCTAAGTATCAAATCTTTCATAGCCAAAAGACCAAATCTTTGAAGTCAAAGATGAAGTTTTCTGGAGCTTCAAAGACAAAGTCTTCCAATGGCAAAGACAGATTTCTTACAAAGACAGAGATGACATTCTTTTTCTGAATCACCTTTTGACAAAAGCTGACTAATTTCCGCTGCCACCTCTAGAGACAAACCAACTTAGATGAGTTGGTGAAAAGTCCATATCTTTGTCAAACTGTAGATTAAAGTCTAATGTCTGTAACTCTCTACTTTTGTACTTTTTTCCTTTTTGTATTAGATAAGAATATGAGCTATGCCATGCCATGGGTCATAAGTCAAAAGGCAATCTGCCTTTTAACTTTACATTAATCTTGTTGTCTAGATTATTGTTTCAAGCGGGCATTAAAAGTATGACCGGTTGTAAGATATAGTATAATGTATGTCAATTACTTGTAATTTTAGAAGTAAGCTTTGTAACATTGTATGAATTTGAGAGCAATTGTGTTATTTGTTTCTTCATGAGTCGGTTCCCTATTTGACCAATAAGTGTTATTATTCCCAGATTGTGAAACTGTTGCATTGACCCCCTTCACTGGCCCTCCAATTAGTATAAGAGCTTTTCAGGCTCTTGATTGTAAGATCTCACCATCTTAAATCCCTTCTATTTAAATTACACTTAACAACACAATTACAGCTCTTACCAATGCTGATATGGAAACTAGTACCATGAGCAAATCTCCACTGATCATACCTGCTGACTTTGATACTTGGTGCTAAAGAATGGAAGGTTTCATCAAGTCTCAAGATAGCACGATGTGGGGATCTGTTGTCTCTAGATTTCATATTCCAAGAACCACTTTAGCCGGTGCTAGTGGTGGTATGATATAAGATTCCAAAGGATGTGACTGACTAATCAAATGAAGGAAGAAAATTGATGTAGATCAGAAGACCATGACCACCCTCTAAACTATTCTTCCAAAATCTATATATACAGAGGCATCAAGAAGTGCAAAACTTCCAAGTAGCTCTAGGATGCACTGAATCTTAAGGATGAGGGATCTGATGAAGCTAAAGAAAACAAGAACGAAATTTTGAAGCAACAATTTGAAAACTTCACCATCAAATCAGGTGAAACTCTGACTCAACAATACTTTAGGTATGCTCTCATGGATGTTAGAGTTAAGCTTGAGAATAGGGACATTAGGAGGAACTACATATTCTCTCTTTGGACTCCCTACTGTGTGGCCATTAAGAGAAATGAAAACCTCTCTACCTTTACTCTCAAAGAGTTGTATGGTATCGTTAGTGGTTACCAGATGGAGATGAACATGCAGAATCCATCCAACAGCTCTTCCACCAATCAACAGAGTTCAGCCCTCCATGTGGTTCAAAGTGAGTACAAAAAATCACAACATCATCTTATCTACTATCCTGGAATCTCATAGAAGGGACCTTTAATCAACTTCCAGAAGACACCAAAGGATAGCTACATTCGAGAAAGCCCTTTCGAAAAGACAAGCTCATCACAAGCCTTTGTATCTTCCAGTGAAAGTAGTAGCACTTTCTCTTTACTCTTGAAGACTTAGAATGTATACAACTAGATGATCTGGAGTACATGGAAATAGTTTAATAGATGGCTCTACTCACACATAGAGCCAAGAAATTCTATAAAAGGATTGGGAGAAAGTTTTCCAGCAACGTATCCAGTAAAAAGTTTAGGCCAGATAAAAGCAAACTCAAATGTTACAACTGTAACCAGATGGGCCATGTTGCTAGGGAGTGTAAGGTACCAAAGAAAAATGTGACCATACTAAACCCAGGCCAAACTACACTAATATATTTCCAAAGACTGAAAAGCCCAAGCGGCAAGCTGTAGTTGTTATGCAAGAAAGAGGATTTGATTGGAGTTTCCAGGTTGAAGATGTCTTTCCAAACCATGCCTTGATGGATGACCATTATGAAACCAAGGTATAGAATATCTTTGTACACCTGAGTGCATTGCTAAAGTATATATCTATAGGCCTACGCCTTTGAAATTAGATATGATCTTGAGTTCTTGAATATTTTAAATGCTTATTCAAAAAGAGCTGAAAATGACTATAAACTTCAAATTGAAGATTTAGAGAAAACAACTTCAACTCTTAATCATGAGCACACAAATTATAGGACTCAAATCAAAGATCTCATTACCAAGTTAACTAAATGCCAGACGAGCCTATGATTAGCAAAGCCAGGGTAGAAAACTTTGTTCTTGAAGAAGAGACTATCAAGAACATCATATCCTTATGCATGCACGCAAAGATTTGTTATTCAAATAGGAAGGGATTGGGATTTAGTAAGAAGCTCCTTCACACACTCTACTAACAGTGATATCTCCAAGTTGTGGAACTTGTGAAGATGAGCTTCCCCTCATAAGACCTAATCAAGAATAGGATGAAGATGACGGGGATATGGTGATGGATGGATCTGAATTGAGTGATGAAGATCATCCTAAGAATGGTCAATATTCTCATTGAGAGAAAAAAGAACCAAGGATGACTAACTCTGCTAGGAAAAACTTGATCAGGGCATCCAAAAGAAAATCAAAGTAAGACCAAGAGATCAAACCCGCCTTCAACCTCAAGTAGAAACAAGTCTTTATCTCTACAAGGTTTGAGGTGATGAAGACCAAAGAATTAACTATGGACTCTAGTACCAAGAGTCATATTTCAAGTTCAAACAATCATGTCAAGAGACGAAGGCTAATCAAATGTGCACCACTGCTACACAGCCTGAACCATCGGTTCCAAGAGCAAGCTCACCCTAAGAAGCCTACTGCATCATATATAAAGATGAAGAAGAAAGTGAAATGTAGAAGACAAATCAAGGCTCGGCAAAACATCATATGCGAAACCAGATCCACGCGACAGGAATAAGTCACGCGAGAAGCAGCCCATGCGAGACAAGCCTCCACGCGAGAACAGCTGCCACGCGAAAGCCAAGGCCGCGCGAAAGGCATCTCGCGTGAGAACCATGTGTTTAGTATAAATAGCTAGATTTCGTTTTGTAATTAAGCTTTTCATTCATTATCATACTTCTATGTGCGAAATCGCACAAGATCTGTAATAGGTTGTTTATTTTAATCGAAGAAGCATTTCTTGTTCAATCCAATCTTCTTTTCTACTCCAATCTTGTTTATATTCCGCGTTCACAAGATTGAGATCGTGTGTTACTATTCTTGGGAGATTTTCAGAGGTTTTACAATTGGTATCAGAGCATTAGGCTCTTGAACCACGATTTGGAGAAGAATTGGATTGTGTTCTACTCGATTTTTGAAGAATTCATCATCGATTACCTCAGATTCTGAGATGGCAAAGTTATGCTGCTTGATTGTGGAAGATTTCGACTGATTTGGACCTAATTGAACTGAATTAGTGGACTTTAAGCTTAATTTTGATTAAAATTGACTTAAATTCATTAAAATTGGATTAAAATGGATCTAATCAAACCTAATCAGTGAATTAGAGGTGACATTCACGTGAACAAACTGTTGAAAATTCGTTTCTGCACAAACTCGACGTTTTCGCTTGATCTGCAATTTTTCGCATGCGAAAATTGGTGTTTTCGCTCAGTTAGGTATTACACCTTTTTATGCGATTCGCGTGAAAAGGTAATTCTGTAAATTTGCACGAATTGTTCCTTTGCGCGAAAGGTTGTGCCGCGCGAAATCACTTTTCGCACGAGTTCTGTTTTCGCACGAAAACCAGAATTTTGACTTTTCTGATCACTATGGCTTCAACAACTCCGAATTGGAAGCATCTTACTGCTTCACTTCATCTAGACACTAAGATTGGTACTGGTAACAAGCCACCGAGGCTTCTCTGTGAAGATGATTATTCTGATTGGGCCTTCCGATTCGAGAGATATGTTATCTACACGGAACCAAAGATGTGGAGATCGATCCAGTATGGTCCTTACATTCCGTTGTACAAAAATGATAAAGGTGAAATGGTTCAGAAACCTGAACATTTGTGGGATGAAGATGACATCAAGAGGTTGGAACTTGATGATAAAGCGTATGCTGCCATCACAATGGCTCTTACTACTGAGATCTCACAAAAGTTTCAAGAGTTCAAGGGTGCTAAAGTGCTTTGGGATGCTCTGGAATCTCAGATTATGGGCAACAAAGACATAAGAGAGAGCAAAAAGGATATGTTGAATCAAGAGTTCAACATGTTCAATCATATTGTTGGTGAAGAGCTGGAAGTTCAGATGGCCAGGTTTGTTAGACTGGTCACGAAAATGAAGAGTGCGGGTATTACTCTGGAACCTATAACTGTGAACAAGAAGTTGCTCAACTCACTTCCATACAGTTGGAATAACAACTGTACTTTGATAAAGAGAACCAAAGACTTGTATACTCTACAGTTGACTGATCTCATCTCAACAATCAAGTCTTATGCTATGGATGATAAGCAGCGAGCTGCTAATCATCTCAGTTCTCTGGGTGCTGAAGGAACTGCTCTATATGCAAAGATGGCTAGTAACCCGAATTACTATGTCAGTTATACGCAGATGTGTCAGCAACAAAAATCAGGAAGTGCAGCGTCTTCTTTTATTCAACCAGCAGTAAACCACCAAGATCATGTTCCAGCTGCTCAACATTATTCCCCCATCATCCATCAACAAGTCTCTCAATCTCAAGATTCTCAGAGTGGTCAACATGCTTATGTTGCTACCACTAGTCCATCAAAACAAACTGTTCAGATTGCTGAGGAGCATCTTGCTCTTTTCACCACTTTTATGTCGAGTTATGAAGCTTTCATGGCCGGAAGACTTACTGCTCCTAATGTTCTTGTTGATGATCTTCAACAAGTTAATCCGGATGATGTTGAAGAGAATGACATCAAGTATCAAATGGCCATGGTAGTTTACAGGGCAAAGAATTTTGCTAGAAGAACTGGGAGGAAAATGTTTGGCGTTAACAATTCTAGCAAAATTTGTTTCGATAAATCTAACCTGAGGTGTTACAACTGTGACAAACCAGGTCATTTCGCCAGAGAGTGTACTGAACCAAAAACTGGTCAAAATGAAGGCCCGAAGAAGATGGTGACTGTGGAGATAGAGCCAAAGAAAGACAAAGCAAGTACTTCTGGTGGAACTAAAGCATTAGTTTCTCAAACTAATGCTGACTATGACTAGTCTGATCAAATGGAGGCTCTTGATTTACATTTGTCTACTGCTTTTGTTGCTAAGATTGTTCCAGAACCAGAAGAGGAAGAAAATTTGTTTGCTGAATTCGTGTCTGATGATCTGTTGGAGGGTTTGTTTGCCACGGTGGAAGAAGAGAAGGAGAAAGTTGAAATAGAGGATGAGAAAGTGGTAGAAGATAAGGAGAATGTTGTGAAGGAAGATCAGGTTGAAAAGGTAGCTGAAGAAGAAAGTGTGAATGATGAATACACTGTTGAGCTCACAGTCAAAAGTCCATGCATTGATCCAAAGACTGTTGCTAGTGCTCCAGTGGAAGAACCAGCTGAAGAAATGAAAGCATTCATGGTCAAAAAGGCAGAGAAAACAGAAGGGGAAACTTCTGAACCAAAGGTATATGATAGTCTATGTAAAAATACATGTGTTGAGAAAGTTCAAAGATATAGAGTTCACAATGAAAGCCTGATAATGGAAGTTGAAAAACTTCAGTATCAAGCTAGCAAACACAAGTCAAATGAAAAGATTTTTAAAGAAGAACTTGAAGGTTTAAACAAAACAATATATAATTTGAAATTAAATCTTCATGATAAAGAATGTACTAATAATGACTTGACAAATAGAAACAATGAACTCGCTCTAGAAATTAATCGACTCAACAGTGAATTAGCCACGGTTAAATTGACTGTTGAGAAATTTGAACTTTCATCAACAATGGTTGAAGGAATAATCAAGTCACAAATGACTCAGAAGATCAAAGGAGGAAAGTGTGGTGTTGGATTTTCTAACATTGCTCCTCCAATTAATCATGATTACTCAAGTTTACCATCATCTGATAACATTTGTGATTCTGATATGGTCTATGGAATTGGATTTTCTCCATCTAAAGACTTAAAACCTTCTGTCAAAATAAATTTATCTGTTGATCCTATCATAGTACCCAAACCTAAACAATCACCTGAAAATCTTTTTGCAGATAAAATGAAGGTGGATGGGTTGGTTGAAGATTGGGAAAGTGAGAGTGAGGAAGAAAATGAGAATGAATGTTTGAAAAATAAAAATGTAAACGTTTCACAATCAGCTTGTAAACAAAACTTGTCAGGAAATGAAAAGAATGTTGTTTTGAATGAGTTGAAATCTAATAGCAATTATAATTTGAATGCAAATCAAAGGGTAAATCAGAAAGAAAGAATGGAAAAGGATTTTAAAAATAGATTTGTTTCAAAAGGGATAGTTGAAAATGAAGAACATATTTTTAAAGAAACGAATTCTCGATTCTTTAAAAATAAACTACATTATAATGCTAACCTTGTGAATCAAGATGTATGTAGCCCAGATTTGCATGTGAATGATTCTTCTGCATTTAATCTGAACATTCAAAAGCCTGGTCCTTCTCCAGCACCAATCCGTATATCTAAGCCTGGTCCTCATCCAGCAAATTCAAAGCCTGGTCCTCATCCAGCAAATTCAAAGTCTGGTCCTACTAAAGCGGAATCAAAGACTGTTTCTGTTTCAACACCACCAATTCCAAAAGTCAAAACTGCCAAATCTACAATCCAAAGTGGTCATAATTCATCAATTTCCTCGAGTCTGCAAAAGATGAATTTGCAATTGTCAAACGAGACAAAGATTCGAGAGACTGTGGAGAAAGTTAAACCTAGTCAATCTGACTTTGGTTTTTATGACAATTTTCATAATTGTCATCCACAGTTTGTTTTCCACACACAACAAAAGCGATGCTATCAGTGTGGAAACACACATCATTTGGCAAATAATTGTCCTTTTAGACAAAAATCATTAAGTAAACAAAGATTTCATAATTCTATTTCTCATAATAGAAAACTATTTTTCACTCGTGAAAAATTTTCAAATAATATGAAATCAAAGGATGTTAATGATTTTAATGTCAGACGGGACAAGAATTTGACAAATGATTTAATAGAAAATGCCAAGATTAAAAGCATAAATGAAAAGAATGATGTGCAAACCAAATATAAAAATATCAAATCATTTTGTCTTGCTGCAACTCAAAATGTGCTCAAGTCTTGCTTGACTTGGGTACCAAAATCTAAGTAATTTTGTTACAAATGCAGGGACAACCGCAAATGACTACTGAAAGTCTATGGCATGTAGATAGCGGTTGTTCAAGACACATGACGGGTAACTTATCATTACTACAAGATGTGCAATCATACAACGGAGGGAGAGTAATATTTGCAGGAGATAGAGGAGGATGAATTACTAAACGTGGTACAGTTACAAACGGCGTCCTAAGTTTTGAAAATGTTAATTTTGTTGAGGAATTAAAACATAACCTGCTAAGTGTGTCTCAAATCTGTGACAAACAACATTCTACACACTTTACTAACAAAGAATGCTTAATTTTAAAACCAGGTTTTGTTGTTCCTGATGAATGGATTTTGATGAGGACTCCGAGAGACAATGATACATATCTTCTTGATATGCATTGTTCTAGTTCTTTGGTAACAGCTTCGTGCTTACTATCCAAAGCCTCGGAGAATGATTCCATGTTATGGCATCGTCGATTAGGACATGTCAATCTTAAAAACATGAATAAACTTGTACGTGGAAATCATGTTATTGGTTTACCTGAAAAAGAATTCCATTTAAATGAACATTGTTTGTCATGTTCAAAGGGTAAACAACATAAACTACCTCACAAACCTGTTGCACACAACTCAGTCGAATCAATCTTACAACTCTTACACATGGATCTTTTTGGTCCAGTAAGTGTTTTAAGCTTGGGTCGTAGATCTTGCTGTCTGGTTGTTACTGATGACTTTTCTAGATTTACCTGGGTGTTTTTCTTAGCATCTAAGGATGAAACTCCACATCTTTTGATCAAGTTCATTACTCTGGTCGAGAATCAGACAGAGAAAAAGGTAAAATGCATCAGAAGTGACAACGGAACAGAGTTTTGCAATCAAACTCTGAATGAGTTTTGTGAATCCAAGGGAATTGCCAGACAATTCAGCGCTGCTGGCACTCCACAACAGAATGGAGTTGCAGAAAGAAGAAATAGAACATTGATTGAAGCTGCTAGAACGATGATCTCTTCAGCCAAATTACCTTTATTCTTTTGGGCTGAAGCAGTAAATACTGCATGTTATGTTCAAAATCATGCTTTAATCAACAAAAGATTAAATAAGACTCCTTATGAAATATTTTATAAACACAAACCCAAAGTTAAATATTTTAAAGCCTTTGGTTGTTGTTGCACTTTGTTGCATACAACTGAATCATCTTCAAATTTTCTGAAAAGGCGGATGAATGTTACTTTTGTGGGATATGCTGCCAATAAAGTAGCATATCGTGTTTATAATAAAAGAACTAGACAAATAGTCGAGTCATATAGCATTGATTGGCACGAGCTTAACATAACTGATGCAGGTTCAGCTCCTTCATGGGTTTATGATTATGAATCTTTGTTCATAAATTTTAAAATTTCTAAACCTTCATCTGCAGATTCTACTTCTCAAGCAATCTCCTTGGATAACAAAATCATTGAGGATCTTTCATCTTTGATATCTTATGATTCTGCTGGTGCTTCATTATCCAAAGATATTCCTACAAATTCTGTACCTGTATCTGCATGTTCTGAGTCATTAGATGTCTCTTCAGAACAAATTTCTACTCAGAATTTGGAAGAAGTCTTAAGTTCTCCATTATCTTCATCTTCATCAGAGACTATACATACACCTATAGAAATCATTCAAGTTCCATTTGAAGAATCTCCAAATGTGTCTACTGCTTCTGAAACTCATGTTTCAGATGACACACTTGAAGAAACTATTGTGTATCAATCTCAACACTCTGAAGAAGCTCATGATAATGTTGAACATATTACAAATTTGGAAGATGGAATGGTTGCAGATGAGATTCCTCAATTAAGAATTCATAAAACTCATCCCACTGAAGCAATCATTGGTCCGTTGCACGAAGGTGTAATTACCAGAAGTCAATCAGGGGCAATCAACACTTGCCTTTATGCTTGTTTTCTATCACAAATAGTGCCCAAGAATGTGGAAATGGCACTCAAAGAAAACAGCTGGATAGAAGCAATGCAAGATGAGTTGATGCAATTTAAGAAACTCAATGTTTGGCATCTTGTTGAACTTCCAAAGGATAAGCTTCCGATTGGAACAAAGTGGATTTTTAGAAACAAGACGGATGAAAAAGGTGTTATAGTTCGGAATAAAGCACGTCTTGTCGTGCAGGGATTTTATCAAGTTGAAGGATTGGACTATGAAGAAGTGTATGCTCCAGTTGCAAGACTAGAAGCAATACGCATATTCTTAGCCTTTGCTTCATACATGAACTTCAAGGTGTATCAGATGGATGTGAAAACTGCATTTCTATACGGAGAAATGAAGGAAGAAACCTATGTTTGTCAGCCTCCTGGATTTGAAGACCCAGATCATCCTGACTATGTCTATAAGTTGGATAAGGCGGTATATGGATTACATCAAGCACCTCGTGCTTGGTATGCAACTCTGACTGAACATTTGCTTGCAAATGGTTATTCAAGAGGTGCAATTGATCAAACCTTATTCATACGAAAATCAGGTGATGATATCATTTTGGTTCAAATCTACGTCGATGATATTATTTTTGGTTCCACAAATGATAGTATGTGCACGGAGTTCGAAGAGGTGATGAAGAAGAAGTTTGAGATGAGTTCCCTTGGGGAAATTTCATTTTTCTTGGGTATTCAGGTTACTCAATCTGAGACGGGTATTCTCATTCATCAAGAAAAATATATTCAGACAATTCTTGAGAAATACAAGTTTCAAGATTCCAAAGTAGCTCCAACTCCAATGGCTTCTCGTCCTACTCTTACTCCGGATCCATTAGGAGAATCAGTTGATCAACATCTTTACAGATCGATGATTGGTTCCCTCATGTATCTAACTGCAAGCAGGCCGGATGTCATGTTCCCTGTTTGTCAGTGTGCCCGCTATCAAAGTGATCCAAAGGAATCACACATGAAAGCTGTCAAGCGGATTTTCAAGTATCTCAAGGGTCAACCTAAACTTGGTCTTTGGTATCCTCGAAATTCCGATTTCAATTTATTTGCTTATACTGACAGTGATTATGGTGGTTGTAACTTAGACAGGAAATCGACCACAGGAGGATGTCAATTCTTGGGTAACCGACTCATTTCTTGGCAGTGTAAAAAGCAGAACACTGTATCCACATCCACTGCCGAAGCTGAATATGTGGCTGCTTCGAGTTGTTGTTCCCAGCTTGTCTGGATTCAGCAACAACTTCTCGATTATGGTCTCAACATTTATGACACACCAATTTGGTGTGATAACACGGCAGTTCTAAACATCGTGAAAAATCCCATTCAACACTCAAAACTAAACACATTGACATCCGCATCCATTTCATCCGCGATTGTTTTTATCGTAAACTTATTCATCTAAAACAAGTGCCGTCAACTGAAAATATCGCTGATTTATTTACCAAGGCGTTTGATCATTCTCGATTTGATTTCCTTGTGCAATCATTGGGAATGATTAACTTTGGATAAATTGGTTTAATGAATCTTCACAAAAAGATTTTTCAATTTTTTAAATACAGAATAAAATTGCAATTGTTTCCTTTTCTTAAAAAAAAAAGGACAATCACAATTTTAGGGGGAGAAAATTAGAAAAACAAGTTCTGAAAAAATTTTTGGTCTTAGGGGGAGTTAAGATCAAAGGATTGCCAAAATCAAAAGAAGAAATTTTCATACTTAAAATGAGAAATGATATTACAAAGTTCAAAACGAGTATAAGTACTTTCAAAGGCTTAAATACGAATACACTTGGATTATGTTTGATATGTTGATAGGCTTTGCTTTCAGAAATGAAAAGATCATAATTGAGTGATTACACTTGAATTAAAGAAATATAATTAGTGGGGAACATATCAGGATTCTGTGCCAAAAATGTTCTAACACAGACTGAGAGATATAATCTTGTCATACTCAAGCCTGTATATGATTGATTCAGTGATTATCATAACTATATATATGTATATATAAAAGAGAAAAATACAAAAAGAAAAAAATTGAGCAAAAAGATGCCAAAAGGAAAAGGCCATATAGGATATAAGATGCCAAGAAGCACAACAAATCAAAAGATATGTCTAAATGACATACATATTATATGGTATATATTTTCTGATTTTGAGAATAGTTTTTAACTTTGGAAGGCAAAATCGAAAGATGGGGCATGTAAGTCCGAATGGCTTGTAAGTCCTAAACATCTTGAGAGGGCAGACATAAGTCCGGATGGCTGTCAGTAAGTCCTTAAACTTGTTAATATTCCGGGTTAAGAAATATTTCTCAGGCTAGTTATGCTCAAATAGTTATATTTAGGAGAACAATAAATGGTATCACTGATCATCAATACATGGTTTAAGTCAAATTGGGGTGACTTGAAAAATCTCAATAGTGTCTTGAAGGATAATAATTAATTTACAGAAGTTCTGATTGTGGGATCCACTGACTTATATTAAATCAACACAAAACATGATATATATATATATCACTCATTATGTTTCTGAGTAAAACATGAAGTATAAGTTTAAAGCGGACAACAGATATTGACAATCAACTTAACCAGTTATTTTAAATAAAGCCGGACAGAGTCTTAACTTGACAAAAGAACTATATGATCTCATTATGAAAATTTATACAAAACAAGCAAATCCGATCTTGATTCTTTAATTGTTTTCATTCTTTTGTTATGTTGTTTGTAAGTGTTTGTTTTTATTTCACTTTTATAGTATTTTATTTTTAGGACAATTAAATAACAAGAAAATGTTTGAAAGTTGAAGATTCATTAAATTAATTGGTCACTTGGTAGATAACATTTTATGTTGACTTCATTCATTTAAATTAAAAAGGTTTGAAAGTTGTGTAAAGGTTTGAAAAGATTTAAAAAGTTAAAATTTTGAAAGTCATTATTTCGCATGCGAAAAGGAATAGTCACGCGAAAATCATGACTTGCGAAAGGGAATGTCGCGTGACTCCTCAGGGCTTAAATATCACACTGTTCAAGGCATAATCACTTTTCGCTCAAAGCTTACCCGAAAACCCTTTTCGCTCACAATCCGAAATCTCCTCTCGCATACACCAAATCATACATCATTTCACTCATATTCTGTTATTTTGATTCACATCTCACTCTAGTACGTGCATAGTGTGATTTTGAAGGTATAAACGGTTCGATTTGTTACTGTAGATATGCACTGTTAAAGGGGAACTTAACAACTTGAAAATAAAATCTTAAAAATCAGGATTAAAAGATGAAATTGAATGTTGAAATACACCTTATAGACTTAGGCGACCGTAATGGAATGAATATTGTGGAGTAAAATCGAGTTTTGGACGGTTAATTTGAAGTTGGGGTTGTGCGAATCGCACCAGGGAACTGAACAGTTGCGAAACGATTTCGCGTGAGAAAGCTTATCGCGTGAAACCTATTTTCGCGTGATAAAGGTTTTTCGCGTGAAACCATTTTTCGCAAACTTTGTCAATTTCGCATGAGTTACTTTTCACATAACAGAAAGTTGTAAAATTTTCTAAGTGTTGAAGCACTTGTGTCTCAATTGTACTTGTACACAATAACTTTTTGTTGATAAACCTTAAATGTAATAAAACTTTGAGATGATTAAGTGTTTTCAAGTGATGAAATTTTCTAAGTAAAAAGTTTGTGGTTCACATGTTCTAAGTGTTGAAACTATTTTGACATAATTAAGTTATTTTCAAGAGTGTTCTAATTTTTGATCTTATTTGACAATGCAGATGGCACAAATGATCTTTAACAAGAATCATAATTGTGTTGCATATTTGGATGAAGTTCCGGAAGGGAAGGAATTATTTTCTTCTATGATTGAAGGGCTGAAGAACTCAAGGATTGTTTATTCTATTTCTGCTGATCCAGCCATTTATTCCGAATTGATAGATTCTTTCTGGAGCACTGCTGCTCTAGAAAAGGACGAAGCTGGAAACCAGATTATTACAACCACTGTGAAGGATAAAAGGGTGATAGTTTCTCAAGCCATACTAAACAGAGTTCTTCTGTTTAATGACCAAGAGGGAGCACCAACAAGACTAGATGATGATGTTGTTATGGATTGTCTATCTCGGATGGGTTATGAGTATAGATATCCAAGTTTGGAGAAGAAGTGGTTACCACCATACTGGAAATATTTATTTCATGTGGTAATTCACTACTTGAGCAATCTGAAGGCTGGGATGGACAGTCTTAGTGCTGTATTTGGATCCTTACTGGTTTCTCTGGTGGATGATATTCCATTCAGTATCTCTGGAGTTATATTTCAAGAGATGGTGAAAAACGCTACGGCCAATCCAGGGAGAAAGTTTATCATGTATCCCAGATTTATTCAGCTGATCATCAACGATACATTTCCTGAGCTTGCCACTCAGAGATCTCCTAAATATGTTGTCCAGACAATCAAGAAGGAGATTTTTACACACCTTACTGGAGCCAGAGGAAATAAATGCTTTGGTGAAAGTTTTGCGAAGATAGGCAAATTTTCTGATATTGATGAACATGTTGATGAGTTTGATGAAGGTGTTCATGCTGATGATGCACAGACTGGTGCTTCTACTTCTACTACTAGAGATAATATTGATGAAGAGATTGAGAAGCTTTTTGAAGATGAGCCTACACGTGAAGGAGGAATGGAAGAAGTTGTTCATTCTGCTTCCAGTTCTGAGACTGCTAGTGATCAAATAGAGAATGTTCCTTATGTGATCCAAACTGATCCAACCCCTTCTACTCCAACATCTTCTCGACCAAATGAGGAAGACAGGGATACTGATTATGTTCCTGAAGAATCACCAAATACCTCCTCAAGAAGAAAACGGATGGCTAGAAGGAGAGATTATCCAGTTAGAAAGAGAGGTCGAGGAATTGTACCAAGAAGACCACGAACTCATGTGGTTGTCACCGAAACAGAGCAAGATCAGGCAGCAAATGTGGCTTCTTCTGCTCCTGAAAAAGAAACAGTTCCTGTTTCTGGAGCAGCTAATATTTCTGGCTTAGGTTTCTCTACACCACCTCATCAAGAAAATCTAGAGTTTGATGTAGATACACTCTTGAATACTCCTCCTGAGTTTCAGAGGAGAGAGGAATCAACAAGCACTCCAGGTTCTATCACGTTGGAAGAAAGAATAAAGAACCTGGAGAAAGAAAATTTTGAGAATATGAAATTGATTGCTGAGTTAAAGAAAGGCAATGATGAAAAGACAAACCTGATCAACATGATTCATCTTGACTCAGCTATCAAAGACACAAGATTGGCATCCCTTGAGCAACAAATGAAGAGCATGTTTGACTACTCTTCTGGATTGGAGAGACAACTAAACGAGCTGAGAGAATTCATTTCACAAACTTATTTTCATCAGCCTCCTATCATAAGGTCTACTACAGTAATTGGTGAATCAAGTAGACGCTCTCCTAGTCCACCTCCTACTGAGACTGTTCCTGAGAAGGAAACGGTCAACGAAGCACAAGCATCTACTGTACAGCAAAGTGGTAGCACTACTGAAGATGTTCCTGTTTCATCTGCAGTACCTATCACCGAAGCTTACACATCTACAGCTTTCGTTGAGCCGGAACACATGATTTCTATGCCTATTGTTGATGAAAGGGAGGATGAAGAGTTAGTTGATTATGCTGATTCTGATAATAATGAAGATGATGATGATGAGGATGACGATGAAAATGATGATGATAATGATGATGACGATGGTGGAAATGATGGTGATGATGATGATGTGGAGATGATGGAAATGATGATGGTAATAATGATGATGGAGATGATAATGATGGAGGTAATGCTACAGGTTCTTCTTCAAGTCCTGCTGGAGATACTAACACTGACAATGTCGATAGACCAAGTGTTAGTAATCCAGAAGGATATGATCCACTGGACCCTGCCACAGAAAGTGTGTATGAAAAGGAATTGTATTCTTTTCAACAAACTTCATCTGGAACTGTTGAAGAAGAACTTGATATTTTTGATGATCTGGAAGAGCAGAATGAGTACACAGATATTTTTGGGAACAACCTTCAAGAGCTATTCAAAGACATTAATCTTGAAGAAGGAGAAATTCCCAATGAGACTGTGAGTGGTATACCTCCTACTGATACTACAAAGACAATTACTACTGGTCAGATTGCCTTATACACTAGAGGAGGTTTACAATTCAAAGCACCACCACCACCTACTGAAGCTCATTTTCTGTCTATATCAAAGCCAAAACAAAAGTATGGTGAAATGTCTCACGTTATTAGCTGGGCTTATGATGGTGAGAAAAGGATGTATGTCATAAAGAGAAGAAATGGAGAGATTGATTATCTAAAAAGCACTCAAGATTTCCATACTTTACGTGCTGCTGATTTATACTCCATGGGCAAAGCTCCATTCTTCAATGAGAGTAATTACAGTGAAGCTGAGCTCATGAGATCCATGATAAGAAGGGAGATGCGCACAAATTTCAAAGACTTTAAGACTGCAAAATCAAAGTTGATTGATGACTCAACACGAATTGATGAAAATACAAAAGCTCCTATGAAGATACGAGTCTATCAACATCCCAAATTTATCAGAAAAGTCCCCGTGCATGCTCCAGTTCCTCCCAACTCTTTGAAGCAACTTCTATCTTGGAGATGTGAAAAGGATTCCGGTCACGCTGTGATCAGATGTATAGACAGGTCTTATCGAATTATTGATCCAGCAGACTTAATGAAGTTTGGCAAAGACGACTTATTCAAGCTGTTACACTGCCCTATCTCAGCTGATGAGTCTGTTTATTTTTTATCTTGCCAGTATGTATGGATGATTGACCGGATCCTGAGAAATAAATGGTATGCCTATGCTGGATCTTACAAGAAGGCGAATGTTTACTTTGATTGATTATGTTTCACCGAGCCTAGGGGGAGATTGTAGAAGACAAATCAAGGCTCGGCAAAACATCATATGCGAAACCAGATCCACGCGATAGGAATAAGTCACGCGAGAAGCAGCCCATGCGAGACAAGCCTCCACGCGAGAACAGCTGCCACGCGAAAGCCAAGGCCGCGCGAAAGGCATCTCGCGCGAGAACCATGTGTTTAGTATAAATAGCTAGATTTCGTTTTGTAATTAAGCTTTTCATTCATTATCATACTTCTATGTGCGAAATCGCACAAGACCTGTAATAGGTTGTTTATTTTAATCGAAGAAGCATTTCTTGTTCAATCCAATCTTCTTTTCTACTCCAATCTTGTTTATATTCCACATTCACAAGATTGAGATCGTGTGTTACTATTCTTGGGAGATTTTCAGAGGTTTTACATGAAAAGAGATTAAGCTTAGCCTCTTGCTCAGAAGAAGACTCTCAGAAGTATGCTAGTTGAATGCATCATGTGTAGTGATGCTACTAATTTTTTAAATGATTGCTTCTACAATCCCAAAAGCATTATTCATATGAAAGGGAAGAAGACTTTTGAGAGGAAGAAGAAGAAGACAGCTTCAGAAGGAAAAACACTTTCCTTTGAAAGCTCCATGTTGAACAAAGTGAAGATAGGGGGAAAACTACCTTTGGAAGAAAATTTGGTCTCTAAAGAAAGGAATGCTTGCGAACTACTGAAGTCTGTTGCAGTGGATGCAAAAGCTTCTGAAGGTGCAGTCCCCAAAACTTTCAAAGTTTTCTAAACTTCTGAGGTCTTGAAGGTTAAGTATAGTCTTCCAAATATGGTGTGAAAGATGATAAAAGACCACGTGACTAAAGTTTCCTCATTAACAACTGCAGATGATCCTCTTAGCATGCATATAGGATCAATAACTGTTAATCTATCTTCATTTCTACTTGATGAGCCCAAAACTAGCAAGGCTTGGGTTTCCAAATGTAACTAATAATCTATTTCTACGTAGGAATAGTTGAAGACTAAAAGAAATGTATGGATCATTGATAGTGGATGTTCCAGGCACATGAGAGGCAATGGCTCTGTGCTTTAGAACTTTGAGAAATTTGATAGAGGGTCAATTGTTTTTAGAGGAGAATCAGGTGGTTACATCACTAGAAGGGGCAAGTTCAAAATTGGTCAGCACAACATTAAGAAGGTAAACTTTGTCAAAGAGCTTGAGTACAATCTTCTGAGTGTATCTTAATTTTATGATCGAAAAGATAACATGTTCTTCACATAACATGAGTGCATTGTTCTCAAGCCTAGAGTGGTCATTCCTCAAGAGCATATACTACTTAAAGCCCTCAGAAAGAGAACATGTACAAGATGGATTTGCAGGAAACATCTTTATCAGGAGAAGTTTCTTTCTTTCTATATAAAGCAAATAGTGATCAGTCTTTCCTTTGGTACCAAAGAATGTTCCATGTAAACTTTAAGAACATGAATAAATTAATTAAAGATGATTTGTTAACTAGAATTCTAAAGAAAGAGTTTACAAGTGATCACCGTTGTGTTGCATGTCTGAAAAGAAAGCAACATATAGTGTCTCACAAGCCAAAAGCAAAGAGTTGTATCACTACACCCCTACACTTATTACATATGGATCTCTTTGGCCCCACTAATGTAAGGAGTTTAAGAACAACCTCATCTTGTTTGGTGATCACAGATGAGTTCAGAAGATACCCTTGGCTCTTCTTCCTTAGAACTAAGGATGAGACCCCTAAAATCTTGAAAAACTTCATTCTGAAAATTGAGAATCGATATGATCACAACATCAAAGTCATAAGATGTAATCAAGGAACTAAATTTAAGAAACAAATCCTTGATATATTTTATGATGAAATGGGTTTTACTAGAGAATATAGTGCTCTAAGGACTCCTCAACAAGATAGTGTTAAAAGAAGAAACATAACACTTATTGAGGCTGAAAGGACTATTCTCTCTGAATCTAAGCTACCTATCACCTTTTGGGTAGAGGCAATCAACATTGCTTGCCATGTGTAGAATAGAGTTTGAGTAGTCAAGACTCATGGTAAGGCTCCTTATGAACTATGGCACAAAAAGAGACTTTTCATTGGTGTGCAAAGTTCAGATAGCTAATTTGTTGAGAAATCAGATGGTGGACACTTTATTGGATACTCTTCCTAAGCTAAGGCTTATACAGTATACAATCTCAGAACTAGAGTAGTTGAGCAGTTAGTCAAGGTGACCTTTAATGAGCACACACCCAGTGTGAAAGGTTCTAGTCCTGATTGGCTATTTGATCTTGATTTAGTTACCACCTCTTTTAACAAATCTTATGAAGATGTTTCAGTATCTACAGGTAGCCTATGAATAGGAGATCTTAACCTAAGGTTTTAGTTGAGAAGGCCAAGTCAAAAAATCACTTCAGCTCTAGTGGTAACAAATCCTACAGTTGGAAATCCTGTTAGTACAACAATGACAAACGCTTCAGCTAATACATCTGAGGTGCCTACAAATTCAGCACTGAGGCGCAAAACTCAAATGAAAGGGTTTCCAATGAAGGAGGAGATGGAACTGGTGATAGTGATCAAGAATTCCTTGATGCTGACAACCACTCCATTGAAGACAACATCAATGATGTCACATACTCATTGGATCAAGTTTCTCTTGATAAGTGTGTGTTATGGTGGGTGATACCCCATTACCAGAGTTTAATTTCACCAATTTAGATCTAATAAACCAACTTGCTAAGATTCCTCAACTGAGAATCCATAAGTCACATCCCACCAGAAACATCATTTGAGATGTTAAGATAGGGGTAAGAACAAGAGGACAAACACATGACAAAAACATTTGTCTTCACTCTTGTTTCTTGTCCCAAATTGAGCCAAAGAAGGTTGAAAAGGCTCTAAAGGATGAAATTGGATTGAATCAATGAAGGAAGAGCAACTTCAATTCAATAGGAAAAAGGTTTGGAACCTATGTCCTCTTAGTCAAGGGAAGATCATAATAGGTACCAAATGAGTTTTTAGGAATAAGAAAGATGATAGAGGACTTGTCATCAGGAATAAGGCAAGAATAGTTGTCATCTGCAAGCTTGGTAAAGCTCTTTATGGGCTTCACCAAGCTCCAAGGAAGTGATATGAGACACTGTCATAGTACCTAGTCTAACATGGCTACAAGAGAGGTACTAATGATAACACACTTTTCGTCAAAAGAACAGGGAATGAATTGGTATTGGTTCAAGTTTATGTATACGAAATTATCTTTGTGTCACATATTCCAGAGCTCTACAAAGACTTTGAGAAGATGATGATGAATAGATCTGAAATGAGAGTCATGGGGAAACTCAAATTCTTTCTAGGAATTCAAGTGAAGCAGGTTGACAATGGCATTTTCATAAACCAGTCAAAGTATATGCAAGACATACTAGTCAGATATCGTCTAACTGAATGTAAGGTTGCTAGGACACCCACAGCCAGAAACTACTCGTTAGGACCTGATCTTGAGGGGGAGCGTGTTGATGAACATATTTACAGGGCTATGATTGGGTCTCTTATGTACATCACAGCTAGCAGGCTTGATATCATCTTTGCTATATACATCTGTGCAAGATATCAAGCTAACACAAAAATGTCACACCTGGTTGCTATTAAGAGGATTCTTAGATATCTCAAAGGCTCTCCTAAACTGGGACTTTGGTATCTAAAGAATTCTGACTTCAATCTGTATACTTATACATATAGTGACTATGGTGACTACAACATGACGGCAAAGTCTACAATATTAGGAAGTCAATTCCTTGGTAGAAGGATAGTCTTATGGAAATGCAAGAAACAATCCTATGCGTCTGCATCAACTGCTGAAGCTAAACGCAATACCGCTGCAAGCTTCTGTGCTTAAGTACTTTGGATTCAGAATCAGATAATAAACTATGGATTCAACTACAATAAGAGTCCCATCCACATAGAAAACAACAATATTATCTCTATTTAGAGAGTCTTGTGTAGCACTCAAACACAAAGCACATCAACATCAGGTATCATTTGATAAGAGATAATTTTGAAAAACTATTAATAAACTCCTCAAAGTTAATAAAAATGAACAATATGATGATCTGTTCATAAAAGCTTTACTGAACAGAGATTTGATTATCTTGTATCAGCTATTAGGATGATTAACATTGAGTAGATTTTCATAAATTAAATTTCAATATTATTTCTTTAAATATGAATGTCTTAAGTTGTTTATATTATCACTCATATAATTATTATCCTGGAAGAAAGTTTTTCTGAATGATATTTTATGAACAAAAAAGATGATAGAGGACATGTCATCAAGAACAAGGCTAGACTAGTTTTTCATGGGTATACACTAGAAGAGGGGATTGACTACTTAGATGATTTTGCTCTAGTGGCAAGACTTGAAGCTGTTAGGACATTCCTTGCTTTTACTACATCCAAGAATTTCAAGGTCTACCAACTTGATGTCAAGTGTGCTTTTCTATATGGGGTGATTGATGAGGAGGTGTATGTTAAACAACCACCTGGCTTTCCAGACCCTAATCATCCTGATTATGTCTGCAAGCTTGATAAAGCTGTGTATGGGCTGCACCAACCTCCAAAGAAGTGGTATAAGACACTATCTCAATATCTCTATCAACATGGCTAAAAAAGGTACTATTGATGGAATACTCTACGTCAAAGGAACTTGAAATGACTTAATGTTAGTTCAAGTTTATGTTAATGACATTATATGTGGTTCACCTAATCCAAAGCTCTGTAATGACTTTGAAAAGATGATGAAGAATAGATTTGAAATGAATGCCATGGGGGAACTCAATTTCTTTCTAGGAATTCAAATGAAGCAGGTGAACAATGGCATCTTCATAAGTCAGTCAAAATATGTACAAGACATACTTATAAGATTCCATATGACTGAATGTAAGGTGGCAAAGACACCTATAGAAAGAAACCACTCCCTTGAACCTAATATTGAGGGGGAGTGTATGGATGAACATCTCTACAGAGCTATGACTGGGTCTCTTATGTACCTCATAGCCAGCAGGCCTGATATCATGTTTACCACTTGCATTTTTGCAAGATATCAAGCCAAACCCAGGATGCCACACCTAGTTGCTATCAAGAGGATTCTTAGATATCTCAAAGGTGCTCATAAACTAGGCCTTTGGTATCCAAAAAATTATAACCTCAATCTTTATGTCTATATAGATACACACTATTGTGGCTGCAATGTGACTACGAAGTATACATTTATGGGTTGTCAATTCCTCGGTGAAAGAATAATCTCATGGCAATGCATGAAACAATCCAGTGTGTCTGCGTCAACTACTGAAGCTGAATACATTGCTGCTGCTAGCTGTTGTGCTCAAGTGCTTTGGATTCAAAATTAGATGCTATACTGTGGATTCAAGTTTAAGAAGACTCCAATCCATATAAACAACAACAGTGTTATCTTTATCACAGAGAATCATGTACAACACTCAAGGATAAAACACATCAATATCAGGTATCATTTGATTAAAGATAATTTTGAAAAAGATTGATAAAACTATTCAAAGTTAACAAAAACTAACAATATATTGATATTGTAACAAAGGCATTTGATGAATAGAGATGTAAATATCTCGTATCGGCTATTAGGATGATTAACTTTGAGTAGATTTTTTTAAACTTAACTCAAAATTGTATCTAAAATATGTGTGTCCTAAGTTGTTTATATTATCACCTACATTAGCACAAATTACTTTGGAGGAAACCATTTAAAATGATATTTCTTATAATTTTGAAAATTTTAGACATATTTTCTCCCAGAAGACATTAAGTTGTCTTTAAAGGAATATTATGTCTTCAAAACAAATAACTACATATAAGAAATCTATCTTCAGAAGAAATTCATATATATATTCTAAATCTTCAATATGCTTCTAAGCACTTATATTTTTTTGAAGAACAATTTTCTTCTGAAAGCAATGAAGCCTCGGAAGATTTACTCTATTATGAATAAAACATCCTAGCTTTAATCTCTTTTGAAATCAAATATTTCTCAAAAGTGAAACTACTCTAAGTATTTTTCTTCCAAAGCAAAATCTCTATTAAGTTTAGGAATATCTGTTGAAGTCAAACTAGCTTTGGAAGTTTTTATAAAACTTTCAAAGACAAATTACCATTGGAAGATTTTCAACTTCCAAGATAACTACCTTTTCGACTGCCTCTTTCAGAGGTGGGACTGACATCCAGATTTCCAATTTTATCCTTTTGCAATAATTTTATCTCAAATCCATTTCATATATATATATATATATATATATATATGTATATACACACACACACACTCAACGATTCCCCCTTTTTCACTTTCCTTTTCATCTGCAAAAATTCTCTAACCTAAATTTACCCATAAACCTCCTTTGCTCTTACGTTTCTTCACCACAAAGTTACTCATAAATGACCAACCCTGATCCTAGAAACCAACCTAATTTTTCCGTGCATTTACACAGTAACACAATCAGGTTGCTTTGTTAAACTCTTAGAAAGATCATGGTTTCTTAAAGATGAAGGGTTTTTAATAAGTTTATCGAAGTTGTTTAACCATTTTAAACATAAAACACAGCGGATAATCATTTTAACATCTTGTTAGAAGTTTACATAAACTATTTTATGTTGATAAAACCCTTGAATATGGATCTATTTGCATGAACAAATAACTTACAAAACAACCATAGAAAGATGATAAAAACTACATTTCAAAGCTTTCTTTTCAGATGAGAAGGATGATGTTCTTGAAGGCAAGACTCCAAATAGCAATCCTAAAGAAGTAATACCCCAAGCTTCCATCAAACACGCACTTGCTAGGTTGTGTTTCACCCACTTGAAAAGCCCTCTTGCAAATCGATTTCCAGCCAAGAATCCTTGCTTCAAAGCTGAAAATCAACTTGTTTTTCAGCTCTAAAAGTCGAGTTCTAGAGAGAGAGATGAGAGAGTTTTCTTTGCTTTGTGTGTGTAAGAGACAAGTGCGTAATGGGAAGAGTGTTCAAGTGAGTTATTCTTGCTTGAATCAAGAACAAATCAAAAGCTTTCACAAGGCCCTAAGGGCGGCCGATTTTAGGTCCACATGAGGTTTCCCTCACATTTTTTACTATTATAAAATTTACACTCTTACATTTTAGTTTTATAAAATTAAAACTCTTTTAATTTTATAAAATATAACACACTCTTGTTTGATATTACTTAACCAACTTAAATAATAAAACAACTATTTCTCATGAACAAATTATCTATATAATGTTGTTCACTTACAAAAGCGATGATTTAGAAAACCCGGTTTCTAAATTAGTGCTAATATTTATTCGTATGATCACATCAACGAACAAATATTTATTGGTGTTTGTTTGGCTTGTTATTGGGTATGACCCGACTTGGATCATATCACACTAGCCACATCAATTTAATATGTATCTTAGGCAAATCAATTCTTTCAATCCCCCACTTGCACAAGATTCATAGAAGATTGATGCAAGCAGCAAATGACGCCTAGCAACGGTTTGCTACCCCTAATGTATATGACTAAGTGCCATTCGATAACATCATCCTCTTCAAGTACCTTACATGAAATGTTTTAGGTTAATCAATCATCCATCCTTTTGTTTCAAATGTCATGTTGAATCCAGAGACACAGAATTGTCATTCTCCGATGATTTAACTTTAACTGGCCTTAGACATCTAACTCTCAACGAATAAGAGGAACAAATTCCATCTTGACTACATACGTCTCTCACAATCCTGAACCTAGTCTTATGTACTACCAACCTTTCATAACAGCAAAGTACTAAGTCAAAGTACAATACTTGATGAATATCAAGACCCAATATGTGTCTCAGGTCTGAGGATGCAATGATATTCGCCTTTACTCAATATCTCTTATGACTAATCACAAAGATTCCATGCAGAAATAATTGAGAGCGGGTCAGTCCTATACCTATATCCCATAGATATCAATGAATTTTGGTAGCAACCTCTTGCTCTATATTCATACCTTATGAATATCAACCAATCCAAGTTCATTATAGTCTTACATTCATAGTTGTTCCCACAAGTATGATCGACTACGGACGTTTAGAGTAACTTACTTATTCACGGATTTAAAACATGCTAAAATAGAAGAACAAATGAAGGTTATAACCATATAATTAAGTCAAATAACATAAGTTCCAATATCCAAATACAAAATATAAAATCAAATCCAGTCACTAGAATATCAAAGTCCCATCGCACAAGCATGACCTTCATGCTTTGCCTTTTCAAGAAGCTTTGTGAGTGGATCCGCAATGTTTTTATCAGTGTGAACTTTGCGAATACATATCTTTCCCTTTTCAACTTCATCCCATATGTAGTTGAATCTCCGCTCAATGTGCCTTGTTTTCTGATGTGCACGGGGTTCCTTGATTTGAGCAATCACACCCTCGTTATCACAAAGAATCTCTAGAGGATCCTGAATAGAAGGGACTACCCCTAGATCGGCAATGAATTTCTTCAACCATGCAGCTTCCTGTGCTGCTAATGAAGCGGCGATGTATTCTGACTCAGTGGTGGACAATGCTACGACTTCTTGCTTTGAGATTTTCCAAGAAACAGCTCCCCCATTCAGAATAAAGATGTACCCCGATTGAGATCGTGAATCATCTCGATCGGTTTGGAAACTTGCATCCGTGTAACCCTTTACAACGAGTTCCTCTTCACCAGACCTGTAGATCAAGGACATGTCCTTAGTCCTCCTTAGGTACTTTAGAATGTTCTTGACAGCCATCCAATGACTATCACCAGGATTTTGCTGGTATCTACTTGTCATGCTTAAAGCGCATGACACGTCCGGTCTAGTGCATATCATTGCATACATGATGGATCCTATAGCAGATGCATATGGGATTGCCTTCATTCTATTCTGCTTCTCCTTTGAGCTTGGACATTGAGTCGTACTGAATATTGTCCCTCTCTGAATAGGTTCAATACCTTTCTTAGAGTTTTCCATCTTGAATCTTTTCAAGATTTTGTCAATATATGCACTTTGATTTAAACCAATAAGCCGCCTTGATCTATCCCTATAGATCTTCATTCTGAACATATAGGCGGCTTCACCAAGATCCTTAATGGAAAAGCAGCTTCCAAGCCAGGCTTTTACACCTTCCATTGTTGGAACGTCATTCCCAAATAGTAGAATGTCATTGACATATAATACTAGGAAAGTTATTGTGCTCCCACTAGCCTTCTTATACACACAAGCCTCATCAGCGTTTTTGATGACGCCAAATTTCTTGACCTCCTCATCAAAACGGTGATTCCAGCTTCTTGATGCTTGTTTCAATCCATAGATTGAGTTCTTTAACTTGCATACTTTATTAGGATGTTTTGGATTGACAAAACCTTCAGGCTGAACCATATAGACATCTTCCTCAAGATATCCATTTAGGAAAAGCGGTTTTGACATCCATTTGCCAAATCTCATAATCATAATAAGCAGCTATGGCAAACAATATCCTTATGGAATTTAGCATCGCAACAGGTGAGAAGGTTTCATAATAATCAACCCCTTGAGTTTGAGTGAAACCCTTTGCTACAAGTCTAGCCTTATAAGTATCCAAGTTTCCATGCATGTCAGTTTTCTTCTTGAAAACTGTAAGGCCCCATTCCTGGGCACCTTACAGTTGGTCATTCATCGCATATATTTAAATAAAACATTGCAGGGGAAACATTCGAAAAAGATACATTTCATTTCATCATGAACGCTTGTACAAAGATTACATCGTTACTGATTACAAAATAGTCATAAACAGTGACCTCTAGTGTAGAAACATTAAAATATTCATCATAAAGAAGATTCCTTAAGTAATCCCGTTTATCAGGATCCTCAAGGAACACTTGACACTTGCATGCAACATAAGTTGTTGCATGCATTATGCGCCCGCATCCTATTGCATGGCAGCATTATCAAAAGGAGAATGCCATCCCAAAAGAACTGAGTAGCCGCCTCGTGCCATCCCCAGCAACACTACCTGCCAACTGGAAACACATAAAAAGTCAGCGTTGCTGAGTGAATTCTAGTTTATAATAAAAACATACTTTTCTTTCATTAAAACCGTTCTTACATTCATGTGGTCACACAACATACGTACACGTAGATAATATTTTTATTATCTTCATCATTCGTTCTTTAACTTTCATTCGTCATGCATGCAAATCTCTAAGGGTCACCTCTCTTCTCTGCCCTCATGGTTCCAACCCAAGAGCCGACAAAGCATACTGTAACATACTAGTGCCCCTATGGCTCTCAGTCCATAGACCGACACCTGGTGCCCCTATGGCTCACAGTCCATAGACCGACACCTGGTTGCCCCTATGGCTCTCTGTCCATAGACCGACAACCTTGTTGCCCCTATGGCTCTCTGTCCATAGACCGGCAACACCTCTTCCGGGGTCACGTTAACCCCACGAGTGATCGTCACCACTCCTGCTGTAACAACTATCCCGTGACAGGTCACAAAGACACTGCCCCATTGTTCATAAGGCAACTATGGCTCATTGTCCATAATCTACCATAAGGCTCGTAATAGGCCTAGTTACTAGAACCAAGCACCATTTCCAAGACTTCTTAACCGTCAAATCCATCTCGTGCCCCTTAGACCATGCATGACTTTCATTCATTCATTCATTCATTCATTAATGCATGCGTTCATTCATCATGTTCCTCATTCATTCGTTCATTCATTCATTCATGCATCCATTCATCATGTTCCTCTTTCATTCGTTCATTCATTCATTCATGCATCCATTCATCATGTTCCTCTTTCATTATCTTTCACTTTACGTTATTTATTACATTTGTTTCATTCATACATTCATTCACGTAAAGTCACGGAAAGATAAACACGTATCGAAAACAAGGAACGTTGATATTTACAAATCATCAGTCATTACCATCATATAAGGCAACATCATACTTATCATATTTACGTCCTACATACACATCTCTCCTCATTCACATCAGCCCTATTTGGGCGATTGAACATACTTCAGTCGCATGGCCTCCATGCGACTGGGTCGTGCGATTGGGCAGTTATGAGAATGGGCATACAATCGTGCGAATGAACACTATACGAATGGGCTACTAGGTGACTAACCCTCAGTCGCATGGCCTGTCGGGCGACTGAGCACCAGTCGTGCGACTGAACTACTATGCGAATGGACCTATGCGACTGAATCCCTCAATCGCATGGCCTGTCAGGCGACTGAGCACCAGTCGTGCGACTGAGACTCAATCGTACGATTGAACATCAGTCTTTCCTCAGTGGTGCGACTGGCCCTTCAGTCGCCTAGCCCTAACTAGGCGGCGACTGAAGTTCATCACGAAGAGCAGCCGCGACATACGGCTGTAAAACCCTACTAAATCCGATTCAAGCCCACATTAACCCTCCCAAACCTTAGAGATTCATACTTGGACATCATACAAGCTCATACAAGTCCTAATTCGTACTTTAAACATACTAAACATGATTTCACCCAAATGGGTTAAACATACACTTTACAAAAATAGGGTTTATATGTGATCCAGCCCCAAAATCATATGAAAACATGAAAATGTGGGGTTCTAGAACTCACATAATCGAGGAGAAGATGAAGAGCTTCGTTTGGACTAGTCACTCGGCAAATCTCGAGCCCGGATCACCACTTTCTCTCTTTCTTTCTCTTCTTCCTCTGTTCTCTCTCTCTATGCTCTTTCTTCCTGACTGAATGTGTAAGTGTGGGGAAGAAGAGGGCTGCCCCTCCTTTATAGCTACAGCTCAGTCAACCGAGGTCCAGGCGACTGGACTTTCAGTCGCATTAACACCATGCGACTGGACCTCCAGTTGCATGAGTTCCATGCGCTTGGTCCTTCAATCGTTCGAGCATCATGCGATTGGGCCTCCAGTCGCATGAATTCCATGCGACTGAGACTCAGTCGCATATCACTCCAAAAAGTCAAACTTCCGGTTGTTACAAGTCCACCCCCTTACTTTGGTTTCGTCCCCGAAACCTGTTATTCCTCGAACAATCATGGGTAATGCTGCCTTATTTCTTCTTCAGTTTCCCACGATGACTGGAATCCCTTCCTGTGCCGCCACTGTACATGCACAAGAGGAACCACATTATTTCTTAACCTCTTCTCCTTGCGATCGATGATCGCCACTGGTTGCTCTACATAGTTGAGCCGTTCGTCTACCTCGATGTCCCCCTGTGGGACGATCATATCTTCGTCCGCCAAATACTTCCTCAGATGAGATATGTGGAAGGTCGGGTGGATTCCACTTAACTCATCTGGTAGATCCAACCTATAGGCCACCTCTCCTACTCGAGCAATGATTCAGAAAGGGCCTATATACCTCGGGCTCAACTTACCCCTCTTTCGGAACCGAATGATACCCTTCCGAGGTGAGACTTTCAACATAACCCGATCTCCTACCTGGAACTCAATCGGCCTGCGTCATTTGTCAGCATACGACTTTTGTCTGTCTTTGGCTGCCTTCATGTAGGCCTTGATCCTCTCGAGCTTTTCAGTCGTAGCCTCGATCACTTCGACGCTCCCCAATTCCTTTTGACCAATATCACCCCAACAAACGGGTGTCCTGCATCTCCTGCCGTATCGCATCTCATAGGGTGGCATGCCAATACTGGCATGATAGCTGTTATTGTATGAGAACTCAGCTAATGGCAAGTGGTCATCCCAACTTCCCCCGAAGTCAATGACACATGCCCGGAGCATGTCCTCTAAGGTCTGAATGGTCCTTTCCGACTGACCATCAGTTTGAGGATGATAGGCAGTGCTAATATGTAATCTCGTCCCCATAGCATCATGGAATTTCTTCCAGAATTTGGATGTAAACTGGGTGTCGCGATCTGACACAATCGGCACCGGTACACCATGACAAGTCACAATCTCTTTGATGAAAAGCTCGGCCACCCTCTCGGATGAATATGTCTCGCGCATCGATAGGAAGTGAGCACTCTTCGTCAGGCGATCCACAATCACCCATATAGTATCATACCCTTTCGGGGTACGCGGCAGCTTCGTGATGAAATCCATGGTGATGTGCTCCCACTTCCATTCCGGTATATCCAAGGGTTAAATCTTTCCATACGGCTTCTGGTGCTCGGCCTTCACTTGCAAACAAGTAAGGCATTTACTCACATACTCCACCACATCGCGTTTCATACCCGGCCACCAATAATCTTTCTTCATGTCTTGGTACATCTTGGTAGCACCGGGATGAATGGAGTACCAAGTCTTGTGGGCTTCATCCATGATCTTTACCCGTAGATCCCCAAGACGAGGAATCCACATACGCCCAAACCGGGTTCTAACACCAATTGTGTTTCCACCCAACTCCGTGACCAGACCTCTCATTCTTTCAGAGTTAAGATGATCTTCTTTCAGTGCCTAGTCTTGGAACTCTTTGACTTGATTCATCACGTCAGAGGTCATGATCAGCTGGTACGCCATCACCCGAATCGGTTCGGGTCTCTCTTTTCGGCTAAGGGCGTCCACCACCACGTTGGCTTTGCCCGGATGGTAGTGGATTTGACAATCATAATCCTTTATAAGTTCCAACCATCGCCTTTGCCTCATATTCAAATCTTTTTGCTCGAAGAAGTACTTCAACCTCTTGTGGTCGGTAAAGATAGTGCACTTCATCCTGTAGAGATAGTGCGTCCAAATCTTCAATGCAAAGACCACGGCTGCTAGCTCCAAGTCATGAGTAGGGTAATTAACCTCATGAACTTTCAACTGTCAGGATGCATAGGCTATAACCTTTCCCCTCTGCATTAACACGCACCCCAATCCCGAGTAGGAAGCATTAGAATAAACCACCAGACCTTCGCTTCCATCGGGTAATGACAGAACAGGAGCTTGGGTCAATCTCGCCTTCAATTCCTCGAATGCCTTTTCTTGGGCTTGACCCCATACAAACCTCACATCTTTCCGGGTCAACTCGGTTAGTGGAGAAGCGATTTTGGAGAAGTCTTGAATAAACCTTCTATAGTAGCCCGCCAAACCCAAGAAACTTCGGATCTCAGATGGCGTCTTTGGAGGCTTCCAATGCATTACTGCTTCCACCTTTGCCGGATCGACCATAATCCCCTCCGGATTAACCACGTGACCCAAAAACTGAACTTCCAGAACCAAAATGCGCACTTGGAGAACTTGGCGTACAATTTCTCCCTCCTCAACGTTTCTAGTACTTCTCGAATGTGACCGGCATGCTCCGTTTCGCTCCTTGAATAAATCAGGATGTCGTCAATAAATACAATCACTGATTTATCCAACATCGTCCGACACACTCGGTTCATCAAATCCGTAAAAGAAGCTGGCGCATTGGTCAAACCAAAAGACATGACAAGGAACTCGTAATGACCGTAGCGCGTGCAAAAAGCGGTTTTAGGGACATCCTGCTCTTTCACTTTCAGTTGATGGTAGCCCGATCGAAGATCTATCCTTGAAAACCAACTGGCACCCTGAAGTTGATCAAACAAGTCATCGATCCTCGGCAAGGGGTATCTGTTCTTTACCGTCAGCTTGTTTAACTCACGGTAATCTATACACATTCTCATGCTGCCGTCTTTCTTCTTCACAAACAGGACCGGAGCACCCCAAGGTGAGATACTCGGTCTAATAAACCCCTTATCCAACAACTCTTGCAACTGCTCCATCAACTCTTTCATTTCCGTCGGAGCCAATCGATACGGTGCTTTGGCAACAGGTTGGGCGCCTGTTATCAGATCAATCTAGAACTCGATCTCTCGGTCAGGTGGCACCCCCGATAAGTCTTCAGGAAACACATCTGGAAAATCACACCCCACCGGAACATCGAATAGTTATGGTGTTGGCGTTTCTACATCCTTTACATAACATAAGAAGGCGCTACATCCACGCCTCATGCATTATCCCACCACCTCCATTGAGATCACCTTCGGAATTGTCGTGACCCGATCCCCATAAACAGTTACCGAACTTCTGTCAGGCGCTATCAAACAAATCATCTTCTTTCGACACACTATATTCGCCTCAAAGTCCGCCAACCAATCCATCCCAAGCACCAAATCAAATCCACCCAAAGTCAACGCAAACGGTCTAACCGGAAATTTGTGGCCCTCTAATTCTACATCACAACCCTCTATCACCTCGGAAATCCTAGTAGATTTACCTATAGCGGTCTCTACATCAAACGGCACATCCACACGTCTACTACTTACAGGCAATTTGGCACAAAACGCAGCAGAAATAAAACTCCTACTGGCACCCGAGTCAAATAATACAGAGGCTAAAGTTTGGTTCACCAGAAACGTACCAGACACTACATCATGGTCCGTCCTAGCCTCTTCCTGCGTCATCATGAATGCCCTGGCGCTTGCCTTCGACCCTTCATTCCCCGTCTTCTTCACACCGGAACTCTCAGACCTCGGCTTCTTGCAATCTTTATTCATATGGCCACTTTCCCCACAATTGAAGCACCTCATGCCCTTACACTCTCTGGCCATATGACCAGGCTTTCCATATCTAAAGCAAACATTCAGCCCTAGTCGGTACTCCCCACTATGCTCCTTTCCACATTTACCACACCTCCTCAGTCCCGTACCCGGTGTGACCACACGACGATCGTCCACCCGGGCCTTCTTGTTGCTCATCGAAGCATCACCCCAACCAAACCTCTTCCCGTTCCAATTCCGGTCACCACCCTTCCTATTACCATCAGTCACCACCACCACCGCCCTCTCATCATACAACCTCCCAACCAGGTCCACCGCCGACCTAAAGGTAGTTGGTCGGACGGTGATCATGTGCCTGCGAATATCCACTGGCAAACCTTGTATATACCTCTTGATCTTTCATGACAGAGGTGTCACCTGGTCCGGCACCAGACGTGCCATTTCATTGAATTTCGTGGTGTACTGTTGATGGGTCATCGTTCCCGCCTCCAGCTGCAGGAACTCTCTCTCAACTTTATCCATTTCCTGATGAGGACAGAACTCCTCGACCACTAACCTTTTCAATTCGGACCACTTCATTTTCCCAATGGCCCTGCTACCCTCGGCTTGGACTATATTGTCCCACCAGCATAAAGCCGAATCCGTAAAAAAGTGGGTAGCGAACTTCACTTTTGGTCCTCTCGGCACTCACTGATATCGAGGACACCCTCCATTTCTCTCACCTATCGATGAGCAGCAGCAGCAGTACCATTACCGTCAAAAGTAGGGGGCTTGCACCTCATAAACGCCCCATAGTTACAGCCTCGTGCTGTTTCATGCACCGGCTCCTCCTCCTCTTCCTCTTCTTCATCAGAAAGAACCGTTTCCGGTCCTGATTGCTCCTGTCTTCCTAAGGACCTGTTCCTCTCTTTTCTTTCACCTTCCCTGACAGCCTTAATCACTTCGGTCACCACAGACGGTAAGATCTTCTGCATGACCTGATGTACCTCTTCAACCACTGCCTCTTTTACCGAGGCTCTCAAATTGGCGCTCTCGTCTACTCCCTCCTGATGAGGGGTCTCGGTTTCCTCATGAACCACTTTCTCTACCCTAGGTCTTCCACTTATGGCTCACGGTTCAGCACCACGTCCGCCACCACCTCCACCCCGGGAAGCTTTGGAAGATCTACCCCCAGCCATTCTCTATCACACTGAAAGATTCAAACACCAACACGGTCATTCAAGGGAATAGCTCAGTTTATGTCAAGTATAGTAAGTCCCTAATTACAGTGGCCAGTTGTGATTAGCCACTTACTTTACTCTTCGTACCCCGAGCATTACCTGTCCTGACTACGTTAGTATCTAACTCTAACAGTAACACATACATCACATAACATGCGCACGTAATACTGGTTAACTTTAAGAAAATACCTGATGGCACGCAACTACTCAGATGGCATTCCTTCCCTTTCTGTCCCATTTTCAGTTTAAGTTTATGTTTATTTTGAAAATTTACCCATTTCACTTAAACTTTGGCTCTGATACCAGCTTGTAAGGCCCCATTCCTGGGCACCTTATAGTTGGTCATTCATCGCATATATTTAAATAAAACATTGCAGCGGAAACATTCAAAAGATACATTTCATTTCATCATGAAAGCTTGTACAAAAATTACATCGTTGCTGATTACAAAATAGTCATAAACAGTGACCTCTAGCGTAGAAACATTAAAATTTTCATCATAAAGAATATTCCTTAAGTAATCCCGTTTATCGGGATCCTCAAGGAACACTTGACACTTGCATGCAACATAAGTTGTTGCATGCATTATGCGCCCACATCCCATTGCATGGCAGCATTATCAAAAGGAGAATGCCATCCCAAAAGAGCTGAGTAGCCGCCTCGTGCCATCCCCGGCAACACTACCTGCCAACTGGAAACACGTGAAAAGTCAGCGTTGCTGAGTGAGTTCTAGTTTACAATAAAGACATACTTTTCTTTCATTAAAACCGTTCTTACATTAATGTGGTCATACAACATACGTACATGTAGATAATATTTTTATTATCTTCATCATTCGTTCTTTAACTTTCATTTGTCATGCATGCGAATCTCTAAGGGTCACCTCTCTTCTCTGCCCTCATGGTTCCAACCCATGTGCCGACAAAGCATACTGTAACATACTGGTGCCCCTATGGCTCTCAGTCCATAGACAGACACCTGGTGCCCCTATGGCTCACAGTCCATAGACCGACACCTGGTTGCCCCTATGGCTCTCTGTCCATAGACCGACAACCTTGTTGCCCCTATGGCTCTCTGTCCATAGACCGACAACACCTCTTCCAGGGTCACGTTAACCCCACGAGTGATCGTCACCACTCCTGCTGTAACAACTATCCCGTGACAGGTCACGAAGACACTACCCCGTTGTTCTTAAGGCAACTATGGCTCACTGTCCATAATCTACCATAAGGCTCGTAATAGGCCTAGTTACTAGAACCAAGCACCATTTCCAAGACTTCTTAACCGTCAAATCCATATCGTTCCCCTTAGACCATGCATGACTTTCTTTCATTCATTAATTCATTAATGCATGCATTCATTCATCATGTTCCTCTTTCATTCGTTCATTCATTCATTCATGCATCCATTCATCATGTTCCTCTTTCATTATCTTTCACTTTACGTTATTTATTACATTCGTTTCATTCATCCATTCATTCACGTAAAGTCACGGAAAGATAAACACGTATCGAAAACAAGGAACATCGATATTTACAAATCATCAGTCATTACCATCATATAAGGCAACATCATACTTATCATATTTACGTCCTACATACACATCTCTCCTCATTCACATCAGCCCTATTTGGGCGATTGAACATACTTCAGTCGCATGGCCTCCATGCGACTGGGTCGTGCGATTGGGCAGTTATGCGAATGGGCATACAATCGTTCGAAAGAACACTATACGAATGGGCTACTAGGCGACTAACCCTCAGTCGTGCGACTGAACTACTATGCGAATGGACCTATCCGACTGAATCCCTCTATCGCATGGCCTGTCGGGCGACTGAGCCCCAGTCGTGCGACTGAGACTCAATCGTACGATTGAACATCAGTCTTTCCTCAGTCGTGCGACTGGCCCTTCAGTCGCCTAGCCCTAACTAGGCGGCGACTGAAGTTCATCACGAACAGCAGCCGCGACATACGGCTTTAAAACCCTACTAAATCCAATTCAAGCCCACATTAACCCTCCCAAACCTTAGGGATTCATACTTGGACATCATACAAGCTCATACAAGTCCTAATTCGTACTTTAAACATACTAAACATGATTTCACCCAAATGGGATAAACATACACTTTACAAAAATAGGGTTTATATGTGATCCAGCCCCAAAATCATATGAAAACATGAAAATGTGGGGTTCTAGAACTCACATAATCGAGGAGAAGATGAAGAGCTTCGTTTGGACTAGTCACTCGGCAAATCTCGTGCTCGGATCCCCACATTCTCTCTTTCTTTCTCTTCTTCCTCTATTCTCTCTCTCTGCTCTTTCTTCCCGACTGAATGTGTAAGTGTGGGGAAGAAGAGGGCTGCCCCTCCTTTATAGCTACAGCTCAGTCGCCCGAGGTCCAGGCGACTGGACTTTCAGTCGCATGAACACCATGCGACTGGACCTCCAGTCGCATGAGTTCCATGTGCTTGGTCCTTCAATCGTCCGAGCATCATGCGATTGGGCCTCCAGTTGCATGAATTCCATGCGACTGAGACTTAATCGCATATCACTCCAAAAAGTCAAACTTCCGGGTGTTACAAAAACCCACTTACTTCTAACTACCTTGGAGTTGAGAGGTGGTACAACAAGTTCCCAAACTTGATTGTCATACATGGATTGCATCTTAACATTCATGGCTTCAAGCCATTTGTCATAATCCGAATTGGACACTGCATCATGGTATGTGGTTGGTTCATCTGAATCTACCACATAGCATCCATCCATGAAAAATCCGTATCTTTCAGGTGGATTGCTAGTTCTATCACTTCAGCAAACGTCTTGTGTGTATTGATCAACCCCTTGATCATTCTCAACATCCTCATGTTGAGTGCTAGTTTCAACCAAACGTGCAATGGGTTGTGGTTCTTGATCCTCCTCAAGATCCACTGTTCTACTGCTAGTTCCTTCCATAAGGAACTTTGCTTTAAGAACTCACCCTTTCTGGCAACAAACACCTTTTGTTCCAGTGGATCATAGAAATAATATCCCATAGAATCTCTAGGATATCCAACAAAGATACACTTGGTGGATCGGACTTCCAATTTGTTTGGGGTGGGCGTCTTAACATATGCCTCACAACCCCAGACCCTTAAGTATGATAGGGATGGAACTCTTCCATGCCATATCTCAAAGGGTGTCCTTTCCACCATTTTGGTTGGGGCCATATTCAGAATACGGGCCGCGGAGAGCAAAGCGAAACCCCAAAATGATAGAGGCAATGTGCTTCTAGCCATCATAGATCGAACCATATCCAATAAGGTTCGATTCCTCCTCTCAGACACACCATTATGTTGTGGTGTTCCAGGTGGAGTGAGTTGTGAGACAATCCCACAACTCTTAAGATGATCTTTAAAAGCATCACTTAGGTATTCACCTCCTCTATCGGTACGAAGAACTTTAATCGACTTGTTGAGTTGATTTTCTACTTCATTCTTGAAGATTTTGAACGTTTCAAAAGCTTCATCTTTGTGCCTTAATAAGTACACGTACCCATTGCGGCTATAATCATCGGTAAAGGTAATGAAGTATCTTTCACCATTCCTAGTCATTGGCTTAAAAGGACAACATACATCCGAATGTATTGTTGGACCAAAAGAACCAATGAGCCAAGATCAGGAAAACCTCTAAGTCCCACATGCCACTGCTACAACTGCTGAAGACTCCCATCAGTTACAATGTTCTCTTGCTTGAATGTCAGACTCGAGAACATCTGAAGACTCTCATCAGCTATTGTGTTCTCTTGCTTGAATGTCAAACTCGAGAGCATCTTAGCTCCAGCCTTCTGCTGTTATGACAAAGTCTGAAGAACAAAGTATGAAGATCAAAGAACTGAAGAATATCAGCTGAAGACTCCAAAGTACTGAAGACTAAGTACTGAAGTCTGAAGTACTGATCTTATAAGTACTGAAGACGTCATGTACTGAAGACAAGTACTGAAGTCTGAAGTACTGATCTTATAAGTACTGAAGACTTCATGTACTGAAGACAAGTACTGAATTCTGAAGTACTGATCTTACAAGTACTGAAGACTTCAAGTACTGAAGACAAGTACTGAAGAATCAAAAGCTGAAGAACTAAAGAACTAAAGACCTTCTACTGAAGCACAAAGTCTGAAGACAAAGACTGAAGACAACAACTGATGAAATCTACTGAAGTCATCAGTTGTTATATCATCTGAAGCCAAGTCTGAAGACCAAGTACTGAAGACTCAGAGTTTGTCACAACAACTGAAGAAGTCTTCTTCAGTTGTTGTGGTGGTTTTTCCTTTTCAGTAGTTTATTTACTTTCAGTAGTTGTACAACAACTGAAGAGCATGTTCTTCAGTTGTTATAGTATCAGTAGTTATAAACGACTGAAGAGTTTGTTCTTCAGTCGTTGTAGGATTTCAGTAGTTTACTTTTGTCAGCACTTAGGAACTTTTGTAAGAAGATGTCAGTTGTTGACATCTTCAGTAGTTTATGTTTTGACAGCTGTAATTTGAATATTCAGTGATGTCAGAAAAGGACATCACTACCATGCTTTTGCCTCCTATATAAGGATGGCAAGCCATACAGTTTTAAATGCCGAAACGTGCGACCAATAGAACATTTATTGCTTCGCAGAACTCTTCTCTCTCTATGTTTATGCTTTAATTGCAATATCTTTTATGTTCTTGCTTTAATTGCTAATTAATGTGCTAAATCCGCTGCAAACATAATCTAATTGATCAACACGAGAGGCTGAGATCCTGTCAAATGGTATCAGAGCAGGTTAATCATTGATCGATCTTACCATTGATCATTTGAAACTGCTCTTTTGATCTCTCAGTTTGATCGAATTAGCAATTTGCAAGAGTTAGTCATAGAGAGTGAGTTTCTGCTGTTTCCGGCCAAAATCTTGAGGTCTTTTGGTGGTTTTGAGTTACGATTGCCGTGTTTAAACTTGTTTTTGACCAAAACCTGAGATGACAACACCAACCAATGATCCTCACAATACTTGTTCCGCAACCAAGCCTCCGATGCTGGTTAGGAACGAGTATAACATATGGCAAAGACGTATGCTGCACCACTTGGCTGTCAACAGTGCTGGTTGTTGGAAGTCAGTGGTGCATGGGCCATACAAGCCTATGGTGAACGTCCCGGAATCTAATGAACAGGTTGCAAAGAAACCTGAACAGTATTCGGACGAAGATCTAAAGCTGTTTGAAATTGATGCTAGAGCCCATGGAATTTTAGCCATGGCCATTCCAAACGAGATATATTCAGGGCTCTTGCATCATGAGTCTGCTCATGACCTATGGGTTGCTCTAAAGGAACAATTTGGAGGAACTGATTCGGTCTTAGCAAACAATAGGGAAATCCTCGCCCAACAATATGAGACTTTCTCATATAGAAAGGGTGAGACTCTGACCCAGCAGTTTGAGCGGTTCTCTTGTTTGATCTCAGAGCTAAAGATGGTCAAACAAGAGTACACCAACAGCCAGATGAACAACAGGTTCCTCAGGTCACTTCCTGAGAGATGGGACACATATACCATTGTCCTACGCTCTAGTGCTGACCTTGACACTCTATCTCTCACCCAACTTCATGGGAAACTACTCACTTTTGAGAGAGAGGTAGAGCAAAAGAGGAAGTTATCATCTTCTGGCAAACTTGCTAATGACTTTGTCCAAGGTAATGCTGCCTTGATAAGTCATGAGTCAGAATATGCCTCATCAGAAAGTTCTTATGATGAGCATATCGATTTCTCTACCAACTCAGAACAAGCTTTTGTTGGTGTTAGTAGTTCAGGAGGTGGTGGTGACAACTTGTGTTTTCTGATGGAGGATTTGAAGGGCATTCCAGATGATGATCTGGAAGAGATGGATATTTTGAACCAAATGGCAATGATAAATATCCGCTCTCAGAAGTTCTACAAAAGAACTGGTAAGAAATTCCCAGGACTCTCTGGCAAAACCAAAGTTGGTTTTGACAAGAGCAAGTTGAGGTGTCACAAGTGCCAAAGGCTTGGACACTTTGCAAGAGAGTGTAGATCATCTGGATCTAACTCATCTGCACCCTTTGTGACTTTTCCCAGCAATAGCTCACAGCACAAAGGGCAACCTTCCTACAGTTCTCCCCATCCATCTCAAGCACAAGCACCACCTGCTTATTTTGTGCCACAGGGTCATATGCCTTATCCTTACCCCTGTTACTACATGCCTCAGCCTGGTCAACCTCAAGCACCCCCGGCTCAACCACCTCATGCTCTTCCAGAGCCTCATTCTTCCCAATCTCATCACCACACACAACCTCAACAACAAAGCTTTTTCACCCCAACTGCTGTTGACTGGAGTAGTCTACCAGAAGAGCTATCTGGTCAGGAACCACTACTCCAAGGTGCTGGTCAACATGGTGGTGATCAACCTTTTGGAAATCTTGCTCTGATGGCCCTTGATTCTGCTGAAGGGTCATCATCTAATGCCTCATCTCAGGTATCCACTGAGGCAAAAGCCAAGCTTTGCTCAGAGTCATGCATAGCAGCATTTGCTTCTATTAGAGAAGCAAATGTAGCTTTAATAGATAAAAATCTTGAGCTTGAGCACACTATTTCCAAAAGAAAAGCTGATTTTGAGGTTGTTCTAAAAGATAAAAATGATGAGATTTACAAGCTCAACTGCCAAATCAAAGATAGTAAAGCTAGGGAAGATGTACTTCTAGAGAAGTACAAGGACCTCAAGGAAACTCTTGCAACCACCCAAGTTGAGTGTGATCGATGGGTGCAATCTTGCAAGGGTTTTGAAATGCTTCTTAGCAAGCAAACAGCTTCCAATGTGAAGTTTGGAATTGGTTATAATCACACTGCTCCTCCCACAGACTTTATTTCAAGAGCAGAAGTTGAATCTGATGGGGAGAGCAATAACCAATCCTTCTCATCATGTGACTTACTATCCTCTGAATCAACATCATCAGAGATAGACTATCACATGACCAAAAGGCTGATCAACTCAGAAGTTGTCACTAGAAGTACTGAAGGTACTGGAGAGCAAGTGACAACATCTGAAGTTCAAACCTCAAATACTGTTAGCACTAAAGAGATGAAAACTAACAGTAGGAAAGGTTTGAAGACAGCTAAAGAGGATACCAGGAAAGCAGGCACTAGGAAGAAAACTGCTAGTACTGATGACAAACAGCTGAAGAACAAGTCTTCAGCAGTTAAATCCTCTTCAGCTGATGATCAGCATAAGATGAAGAAAAAGCCATGTGAGATATGTGGCTTGTTCAATCATCTTACTGATGAATGCTGGTACAAAAGGGGTTCCAAACTCAAACATAAGGAGCAAATTACTGAGAGCATCAATAAAATGAAGAATGAGTTTGAAACCAAGTTTGTGCTGGCAACATCCAAGCCTGAAATCCCTAGGCCCAAAGTTAAATCCAAGAAGGTAGGGATTACTCAGGCAACAGCTGAGGTTGCTCAGAAAAAGATGGTACAACATAGAAACTCATCATCAGCAAACTCCAATGTGTCTGAAGAGCTGAAGGCTTTATCACAAAATCAGACACAGTTGGTGATGATGGTTCAGCAACTAGTGGGAAGAGTCAACCACTTAGATGCTCCTATGTTGAAACCACAGAAAAGGAAGTCCAAGCCAAAGGGTTCCTCTTCTGTACCATCTTCTTCACCTCAAGCTGTCACTCACAACACACCTGTTAGTGCTACACCTGTAGCTGAGAACAGACCCAAAGCCAAGCAGGTTTGGGTCTCCAAGACTAACTAACACATGGTTGTGTTTGCAGGGTTCTTCAACATGCCATAGAAGCATCTGGTATGTAGACAGTGGAGGATCCATGCATATGACTGGAAGCAGCTCCCTTCTTAATGACTACTCTCAAGGAAAGAAGGGATTTGTTTCTTTTGGCAATGATGCAAAGGGTTACATCGTCGGAAAAGGCTTTGTTCCCAACGGGGAAATAAGGTTTGATGATGTTAACCATGTGGAGAATCTCAAGTACAACCTCTTGAGTGTCAGTCAAATGTGTGACAAAGGCCATGTTGCCCTTTTCACAAGCCAGAACTGTAGGATTCTGTCATCCAAAGTTCTGAGTTTGATTGACAAGGCATTGGATGAACACACTCTCCTGAAGGCCAACAGGACAGGAAGAGTTTATGCCTTAGATCTTTCCAAAAGATGGATCTAAAAGGCCATCCTTGCCTATTCTCCAAGGCATCTCCTCAAGAGTCTACACTTTGGCATAGAAGGCTGGGTCATGTTAATTTCAAGAACATGAATCAGCTTATAAGCCATGGTTAGTAAGAGGATTGCCTCTGAAGGAGTTCAAGTGTGAAGATGACTGCACTGCTTGCTTGAAAGGAAAACAACACAAAGTTTCATTCCCTTCAATAGAAGAACCAAAGTCCACTGCCTGCTTACAACTTCTACACATGGATCTCTTTGGTCCTGTGAGAGTGATGAGCATGGCAAAGAAGAAATACTGCCTGGTAATTGTGGATGATTACTCCAGGTTTGTATGGACTTTCTTCTTGCACTCCAAGGATGAAGCAGCAAAGACAATAATGAACTTTGTGTTACAAGTAGAAAAGCAGTATTCCCTACAGGTCAAGTGTGTGAGGAGTGACAATGGAACAGAATTTAGAAACCACACACTTGATGACTTCTACCTGTCCAAGGGAATTAGAAGGCAGTTTAGCATTCCTAGAACTCCTGAACAGAATGGAGTGGTGGAGAGAAAGAACAGGACCCTCATTGAAGCAGCAAGGTCAATGTTGGCTGACTCAGGGCTGCCACTGACCTTTTGGGCTGAAACTGTCAATACAGCTTGCTATGTACAGAATAGAGCCTTAGTAAATAAGAGGTTGATGAAGACTCCCTATGAAGTTCTTCATCATTTGGCCCCTCTTATTTCATTCTTTAGAGCCTTTGGGTGTCCTTGTTTCATTCTCAACACTAGCAACCCACTCCATAAGTTTGCTAGTAAGGTGGATGCAGGGTACTTTGTTGGTTATTCATCAACTTGCAAAGCATACAGAGTCTTCAACTGTAGAACCAAAGGGGTTGAAGAAACTTTGCATGTTAAGTTCAATGAATCTCCAAAGGACAAGATTCCACAAAACCCTGTGGAGCTGTTTGATCTGGACATACTGCAATATGTTCCTTATCAACCTCCATCTGTTGAGCCTGTCAACAGATCTCCACCTGGTGGTACTGAAGATGATGAAGTCAGTACTCACCTCTTCAGTTTAGTGACAACCTGCCAAACTCCACTGAACCTGATGCTCCTGTAGCCTCAGCAGCTCCATCCACTACAAATGCTGATGAGATTTCTGCTTGCTCTACTTCATTTGAGCTGCCATCCTCTACATGGTTTCAGGAATCTCCATCACCATCTGTTGCTGCTGATGGGTCTACAAACACTTGCATAGATATCATAGTTTATCAAGAGCTCAAGAATCACCCCACTTCACAAATCATTGGTGATATTCATGCTGGAGTTTCAACCAGGAATCAATTGTCCAACTTTTGTTTCTATGCTCTCTTCATCAGTCAGCAAGAACCAAAGAACTATCATATTGCTTTAAGAGACAATGGATGGGTGGAAGCTATGCAGCTTGAGCTACTTCAATTCAAGAAACAGCAAGTGTGGGAGCTTGTTCCATTACCCAAAGGTAAGTGTGCTATAGGCACCAAGTGGGTATTCAGAACAAAACAGATGAGAAGGGCCAAATTGTCAAGAACAAGGCCAGACTGGTTGTTCAAGGGTTTGCACAGGAGGAAGGAATCGATTATGATGAGACCTTTGCACCTGTGGCCAGACTAGAAGCAATTAGACTGTTCTTAGCTTATGCTGCCTTTCACAGTCTTAAGGTTTATCAAATGGATGTCAAAAGTGCCTTCCTATATGGAAAAATCAAAGAAGAGGTTTATGTGTGTCAACCACCAGGCTTTGAGGACAATAAACATCCTGATTGGGTGTACAAGCTTGATAAGGCTCTTTATGGGCTGAAGCAAGCACCTAGAGCCTGGTATGAGACACTTTCAACCTTTCTTCTTGAGAATACATTCACTAGGGGCACCATTGACAAAACCTTATTCATCAAGACTGTGGGACAACATAAGCTCCTTGTTCAGATTTATGTTGATGATATCATCTTTGCATCCTCTGATCCAAAGTTGTGTGATGAATTTACAAAGCTTATGAAGCTGAGATTTGAAATGAGTGCTATGGGAGAATTACAGTACTTTCTGGGCTTGCAAATCAAACAACTGGATGATGGAATCTTCATCCATCAGTCCAAGTATACCAAAGAGTTGCTGAATAAGTTTGATTTACAATCCTGTAAGCCCTGTTCTACTCCCATGAGCAGCATCACACAACTAGATGTTGATCAGAAAGGTAAAGCAGTTGATGAAACCCTTTACAGATGTATGATTGGGTCCTTGATGTACCTTACACTTCTAGACCAGACATCATGTTTTCAACATGTGCTTGTGCTAGATTTCAGGCTGCACCTAAAGAATCCCATTTGATTGCAGTCAAAAGGATCTTTAGATATCTGCAAGGTACCCAATCACTAGGACTTTGGTATTCAGCTGGGCATTCATGCAAATTAGTTGCTTTCTCTGATAGTGACTATGCAGGATGCAAAGTCACCAGAAAATCCACTTCTGGTGGTTGCCAATTCCTAGGCAATTGTTTAGTTTCTTGGCAGAGTAAGAAACAAACATCAATTGCTACATCCACTGCTGAAGCTGAGTATATTGCTGCTGCAAGCTGTACCTCTCAAATACTCTGGCTTCAGAACCAACTTCTGGATTATGGCATTACTGAGACTAAGACTCCATTATTAATGGATAGTGCTTCAGCTCTTTGTATTGTTAAGAATCCAGTCCAGCACTCTAGGACCAAGCATATTGAGATCAGACATCATTTTATCAGGGATTGCTATGAGAAAGGTCTGATTGATCCTAAGTTTGTGCCTAGTGCAGATGAGCTTGCAGACATTTTTACTAAGCCTTTAGATAGTGCCATATTCCAAAATTTGGTACTAAGGCTTGGTATGCTGCAGCTTGAATGATTTGACCTATGCTGGTACTCTTAGTTCACAACTACTGAAGAGCAAAGGTCAAATATAAGTACTAATGAGTAATTTAGTCTTCAGCTTTTTCAACTACTGAAGACTAAACTGACTCAAAGTACTGATGTACATTATTTATTGAAAAACAACTGTAGTGAAGTGGATTACAACTACTGATGTATGATTTTCAATAAATAAGTACTGAAGAACAAATTTTGCTCGCAAGTACTGATGTGTAATCTTACACAAATACTGAAAAAAATTTGTTCACCAGCTCTGAAGAATTTCATCAGCACTTGTGAACATCTGATCACAAGAGCTGAAGGCATATTCCCAAGAGCTGAAGGGTCAATGAAACATCTGAAAGTCAGCCAAAGAGCTGATGAGTAAATGTAGAGGCTAGTATGAAACAACTGATTTGACGGAAACAGCTGATGAGTAATTTCTCATCACTGATAACAACAGCTGATGTTTCATACACAAACACTGAAGGACAAAACCATGTCTTCAGTAGTTCACAACTACTGACATCTGTAGTTCACAACTACTGAAGGCTAACATCAAGTCCTCAGTTATTTACAACTGAAGCAATACCATGTCTTCAGTAGTTCACAACTACTGATCTCAGTAGTTCACAACTACTGAAGGCTAACACCAAGTCTTCAGTTGTTACAACGTCTGAAGAAGAATACTAGGTCATCAGTAGTTCATAACTACTGAAGACTGACAGTAACTCTTCAGACGTTCACAACATCTGAAGGGCAAAACCAAGGTCTCAGTAGTTTCAACTACTGAAGGCTAACACCAAGTCCTCAATGTTACAACCACTGAAGGTTAAAACCACGTCATCAGCTGTTACAACAACTGATGACTAACACCAAAACCTTCAGTAGTTTTCTTTCAACCTTTGCCCTACCCTATAAATACCCCACTTTCAGAGCATTTACTCCTCACTTGACCTAATCCTTACAAACCTCTGAAATTCCCATACACCATTAATGGCGAACATGCAACTGAAACCTCGACACAACTGTGTCGCCCACCTTACAAAATCGCCATTATGGCCAAAATTTCACCAAGCCGTTGATCTTATGCATGACTCACCATACAAAACGGCTTTTCTCTTGAACCCCACACTATACACCGACTCCTTGACGGAGTTTTGGACCAATGTCACCGTCCAAACCGGAGAGCAGAATGCCGAGGTCTCCCTCCGGTCCTCCGTCAACGGCAAACCGTGGTTATCACTCCAGCTGCTCTACGCCAAACCCTAGAGCTGGATGATGCCACTCACCCAACTTCCTACCCCAAAGGTACCCTTGATCTTTCCTTCACATCTCATGACTATCAGGGTAACCTCTCCGCCTCCACCTTGTTGAAGAAACACTTTCCTGATCCTCACGCTTGATCTTCCACATGGTGAATGTATGTCTGGCTCCCAAGACCTCTTCGTGGGACCAGATGTCCATAAGGTGGCAGCAGGTATTGTATTCTATCCTTGAGAAACAACCTTTAAATTTTACTGATCTTTTATTTTTGGAACTCAAGGACATGGCCATAAAACCTTTTTCTAACCGTTGGAACTTATATCCACGGTTCATAATGGCCATGATCGAATACCAGCTTCAGGCTGAGGGACTAGTTGGCACTGGGGTCCCTGCCATGGCTGTTCAAGCTGAGGTATACTCCAGGCACAACACTGACCCCACACTCAAACAGGCTGGCCGGCTGCGAAAACCCACGCAGCTGGAACCCACAGCCTCCACCTCCAAATCCAAAGTCCCCACCAAGCCAAAAGCCAAAAAGAAGCCAACCAAGGCTACTCAGGGAGATGAGTCCCCTGAGGATGCCCCTGCCACACAAAGGCAGCATGTGCCTGCTGGTTCGATTCTCCCAGCAGGTACCACGACTCCACCCACCACAACCGCACAGGCTTCCTCTCAACAGGAGCCTGATGCAACCAATTTCGGGGCAACCACATTACTGGGGTCTCTCTCACTTGAGGAGGCTGCCATTGAAGAGCACAGTCCTCCCCATGTGCATACTGCTTCTAGCCCACATACAGAGGAGACCGCCCCACTAAGCCCAACATTGGTTATAGCCAAAGTGCTGACTGATCTGAGCACTCCACCCTCTCCCCAAAACCTATTACCACTGGGGAGACTCCAACCGAAGAGGGTGGGCACAAGTGCTGATCAGAGCCCACAGCACAGAGAATCAGTTCACTCTCCCAGTGTGGCTAGGGAGAGAGAACAATCTGGTGAGGCTGCCACTTCCCCTGCATCCACATCAGAGTAGGGTGAAGCTGGTAACATCTCTAAGACCTCATCAGAGGCAATGGCCGATGATGGATCCAATCCGGAGGCCAGAAGTCCCCAGTACCAAGAACAAGGGGCACATGTCATTACTGAGCCACACTCAGGACATGTTCATCCTGACAATGTCAGGAGGTCAGGTGATTCAGCTCATGCTGATGATGACCTGAGCTTCTTCTACGATGTAGTTGCTCAAAACACTATCCTTGAGGATGAGATAAGCAGACTCAAAGAGCTGCTTGCTCAGATGACTCAGGATAGAAGTCCATCTGCCACCACTACCCCACAGATGGCACCTTCACCTGAAGGTCTCACAGACACTGAGCCACTCCCACAAACTCAGCCACCAGCCCCTGCTTCTGGCACTAGCTCTCAGGGACAGAACCCCCCTGAGCAGCTGGATGCTATCCTCCAGAAATCCCTGCCTCTCATCACACCAATCCTTAAAGATATAGTTATACAAACCCTTGATGAGAGGCTTCCCACATATATACAACCCATGGTGGAGGTTGCCATAACTAAGGCTCTTGCTGATAGTCAAACCCCAACCAATGCAACCAAAAAGGGGGAGACATCAGTGCAAGACAAGAGGAAGAGGGGAGAGGAGGAGAAAGAGGCAGAGAAAGAGGTGGTGGTAGAGAGGGAGTTGACTGAGGAGAGTAGTAGGGTGAGGGAGAAGGGGAAGAGGAAAGTGAGGGAGGTAGAGCATATAGAAGTGGCTGAAATCCAAAAGGATTTCAGTATCACTGATAAGAATAAGGGAGAGGGAAAGAAGGTGGCTGATCCTGATCTAGCAGCCCTTGTCAAGGAGGCTGATGCTGAACATAACCGTTCAATGAACAAAGTCATTGAACAGCTGTTCAGGCAAGGCTTTGACAAGGACACTGCCTTGCTAGATCAAGAGATCATGAATATGGAGAGGAGAGAGATTGAGTACCGATGGACTACTCATAGCCAAGAGGAAAGACAAAAACTTGAGGCTATGAGTAGGTTCACTTCGAAGTACCTGGGCAGACCAGTCCTTGATGTTAAGGCATGGACCAGGGACAACTCTTGGCAATAACCACCAAGATTTGTTCGGCTGGTGATTTTACAAAGGGACTGGTCGCAGAGGCCTTATCTGAAGCCGGTGCTGGGAACAGGACACTGCTAGTCAAGCTAACCAAACCAGCCCTCATCTCTAGGCTGCTAGCAGTGCGTGCCAACACTCCCACACCAACAACCCAACCACAACCCACAAAACCAACTCCTTTACCACCAAAACCCGCAGCCAATGATCCACCCTTGAAGAAGAAGAGAAGGGTGCTGAGGCTGCAAGATGAAGAAGAGGATGATGAGGAGGATAGTCTGCCACTCTCAGCAGTTATACCTCTACCCAAAGCCAAACCACAAACCATCAATCCCACCTCACAGCAGGACACTGTGAAGGTTAAGTTAGAAAGGAGGAGCAGCAGAAAAGACATGATGAGGAAATGCTGAAAAGCATTGACAAATGTTATACTGCTACCACCTCTATAATAAATATGCAGAGAGAAGCTCTGAGGTTATTCACCCTCAGACAAACCTTTCAATATGAAAGGGAGAGAGTGAGAACTTGGCCTGACCCAAGGGTGGCTCACAGGATAGTCAAGAAGGACATGCCTGTGAGATACAAAAGCCAACTAAAGAGAATCGTAGATGAAGAGATCTCTGTGGCTATTGTAATAACACCCTGGGAAATAGTAGATGAATTCGAGAAAGCTTATAGAGCCGGCCAATCACCCTTTTCAATGCTAGATAATAGGGTGGTTAGGAAGGGTCTGGTCTATAAGAGCTTGAGAACTTTCATCGGAATGAGCTCACTTTGTTGTTAGAGGGTAAACACCCTGATGAGTTTGCATATAGGCAAATCACAACACTTGAGCTCAAAAATGGAAGACAGGTCAAGTACCTCTCAGAGCTGTACGGTCGGGAGGGGTTATTCGAAGGTGAGCCTGAAGACCTGTCCAAAGAAGAACAATTGATCTTTCTTCAGGCTTACTGTAGAGAATCCTACCGGCTTGTACGAGGGAGGTAGATCTCATGGATGGGGCAACAGCTCTGTGTCCAATTCCCCAAGACAGAGCTCCCATCCATACTTAGCCAAACAACACTTGAGACTACCTCTCTGGCCAGTGCTTATCTGGGTCAACTTCTAATCTGATCTAGAAGGAAATAGACAAATCTTTATGCCATCAATAAGTGGGACATCCAATAATTAGAGGTTTTGGCTGCATTGGTTCAGGGGAGTTTGTTGGACCAAAAGAACCAATGAGCCAAGATCAGGAAAACCTCTAAGTCCCACATGCCACTGCTACAACTGCTGAAGACTCCCATCAGTTACAATGTTCTCTTGCTTGAATGTCAGACTCGAGAACATCTGAAGACTCTCATCAGCTATTGTGTTCTCTTGCTTGAATGTCAAACTCGAGAGCATCTTAGCTCCAGCCTTCTGCTGTTATGACAAAGTCTGAAGAACAAAGTATGAAGATCAAAGAACTGAAGAATATCAGCTGAAGACTCCAAAGTACTGAAGACCAAGTACTGAAGTCTGAAGTACTGATCTTATAAGTACTGAAGACGTCATGTACTGAAGACAAGTACTGAAGTCTGAAGTACTGATCTTATAAGTACTGAAGACTTCATGTACTGAAGACAAGTACTGAATTCTGAAGTACTGATCTTACAAGTACTGAAGACTTCAAGTACTGAAGACAAGTACTGAAGAATCAAAAGCTGAAGAACTAAAGAACTGAAGACCTTCTACTGAAGCACAAAGTCTGAAGACAAAGACTGAAGACAACAACTGATGAAATCTACTGAAGTCATCAGTTGTTATATCATCTGAAGACAAGTCTGAAGACCAAGTACTGAAGACTCAGAGTTTGTCACAACAACTGAAGAAGTCTTCTTCAGTTGTTGTGGTGGTTTTTCCTTTTCAGTAGTTTATTTACTTTCAGTAGTTGTACAACAACTGAAGAGCATGTTCTTCAGTTGTTATAGTATCAGTAGTTATAAACGACTGAAGAGTTTGTTCTTCAGTCGTTGTAGGATTTCAGTAGTTTACTTTTGTCAGCACTTAGGAACTTTTGTAAGAAGATGTCAGTTGTTGACATCTTCAGTAGTTTTATGTTTTGACAGCTGTAATTTGAATATTCAGTGATGTCAGAAAAGGACATCACTACCATGCTTTTGCCTCCTATATAAGGATGGCAAGCCATACAGTTTTTAATGCCGAAACGTGCGACCAATAGAACATTTATTGCTTCGCAGAACTCTTCTCTCTCTATGTTTATGCTTTAATCGCAATATCTTTTATGTTCTTGCTTTAATTGCTAATTAATGTGCTAAATCCGCTGCAAACATAATCTAATTGATCAACACGAGAGGCTGAGATCCTGTCAAATGGTATCAGAGCAGGTTAATCATTGATCGATCTTACCATTGATCATTTGAAACTGCTCTTTTGATCTCTCAGTTTGATCGAATTAGCAATTTGCAAGAGTTAGTCATAGAGAGTGAGTTTCTGCTTTCCGGCCAAAATCTTGAGGTCTTTTGGTGGTTTTGAGTTACGATTGTCGTGTTTAAACTTGTTTTTGACCAAACCTGAGATGACAACACCAACCAATGATCCTCACAATACTGGTTCCGCAACCAAGCCTCCGATGCTGGTTAGGAACGAGTATAACATATGGCAAAGACGTATGCTGCACCACTTGGCTGTCAACAGTGCTGGTTGTTGGAAGTCAGTGGTGCATGGGCCATACAAGCCTATGGTGAACGTCCCGGAATCTAATGAACAGGTTCCAAACCACTTGGATGTTTTAGGATGTAGTCCCCACGAGCTTCAACTTTGACTTTGGATCCATTGCCCATGAAGAGGCTAACATCCCCTTGATTGAAGTCCCTACTTCTTTTGAACCCCTGCAACAAATTACAAATATGAGTTCCACATCCGGTATCCAATACCCATGTGTTAGAAGATATGACATTAAGATCAATATGAATCATGTAAATTGTAACTGAGGTTTGCCCCGCATCCCTCTTTTCCCTCAACTCTTTGAGATAGACTGGACAATTTCTCATCCAATGCCCTATCTCACCACACTTGAAGCATGGGTCGTTTGCAACAACCTTTTGCTTCTTCTCCTTGGGCTTCGGAGGTTCCGCCCTAACAACCATCTTCCCTTTTCCCCCAACATGCCCCTTTCCTTTGGCAACAATTGCCTTAGGAGGTGGTTAAGGCCTCTTCTTTTTCCCACCTTCATTAATGGTGAGAACGGGTAAAACCCTTTTACGCATTCCCGCCTCGGCCGTTTTGAGCATCGAATAAAGTTCATTTATGCTCTTGTCCCATCCGTTCATTTTGTAATTCATGATGAATGCCTCAAATATTTTAGTTAGGCCATTAAGGATCAAATCCGTGGCCAACTCCTTTGACATAGGACAACTTAGCCTTTGAAGGCGGTCGATGTGGCTTTTCATCTTAAGAACATAAGATGAAACCGATTGGGATTCCTCCATCCGACATGCATGAAGCGCTCAAACCGTTTTAAAGCACTCCACCCTAGCTTGTTGCTGGAACGTTTCCCGCAACTGGGTGATCATGTCATAAGCTCCATGGAGCTCATACTCCTTTTGGAGGTTGGGTGTCATACTTGCTAACATTAGGCAAGAGACTTGGATGGAGTCTTCCACATATCTAACCCAATCATTATAGGCCTCCTCATCCTCCTCGTTGGGTTCATCGGGGATGGGATCATCAAGGATGTAGGCCCGCTTTTCTTGCTTGAGAACGATTCTCAAGTTGCGGTACCAATCCATGAAGTTGTTAGGTGTTAGACGATCCCTTTCAAGGATCGCCCTCAGAGATTGGTTGTTTTGGTTTGGTACATCGTTATTAGCGTTGTTGTTGTCGGCCATCTATAAGATTTTACAAAGTTCTATTTTAGTATTCGTTGATATAATTATATTTCATTTATCAATACCCTTTTATGTCTCATAGATGATTAATAATAAAATTTTAGAATCCAATGTTATATTTAAATATTGGTTAGGTGACCTTTATCCCATTATTTAAATTAACAAGGTAGTCATGAATGACAATTGCAACCTATTGCAACTTCTATTGGTATGGGATCGTTTGAACATCTTATGTTTGAAACGACATTTTTATCCCATCAACACCTTTGTAAAACATATTTTAGGTGATCCATTCAATATATTTCACAAATCAAGTCGTCCTACTTACACACACGTGTGAGTTTACTATATAAGTGGTTAGGTGAGCTTTATCCCACAAACATGGTATTCTCACCTCAAGTTACAAGTTCCCTCAAAGTGGTTAGGTGACCTTTATCCCACTAAGAGTTTGCAAGTAACCTAAGTGTTGTGTAAAAGGATGGTGTTAAACTTGTTTTCAAAAAAAGGGATTATGTTTTTCATAATTCTAGTTTAGAAAGCTCTATGTACCATATGATTGTATGCATTCAACCATATGGTACCCTATTGGTTCTTTTAAATAAAACCCATTTTTTTTTGCAAATCATTAATCCTTTTATAAAACCATTCTATTTGTGCTTAAAAATTTGAGAACCAATTTCTTGTTATAGCTTGTTTTAATTGACGGTTTGTTAATCACATCCAACTATTCAAAACAAACATCAGCATAAGCAATCAACCAAGCATAAACAATCCATTCACATATGCATAACAAAGCGTACTAAATTGAGCACACTTGTTAGCCAAAACAACTGTGTCATAAGGTCTTGTCCTAAGGGTTAAGAACATGACACAAGGACGGCAAAAGGACTCCCACTTGAATCCACATCTTCAAGCATCCTCTTTGTCCATCTTTTCTTTAAATCTTGATCTTGAGCATCCTTACAAAATATGTATCCTAATACAATTTTTCTAGTAAAGGAAAAACTCCTAATCTATTTATTACAAACCAAATGAATAAATAAATTACAAAAGAAGACTTTCAACATAAAATTTGATTATTACATAACCAAATGAATGAATCATGACAATCAATCAATCCACTAGGTCTAGGCTTTGTAAATCATCCAACTCAAGCATGGTTTCATTTAATTAAAAAATCCAACAAATTTTTTTTATTTAGACTGCTGTGATAGCAGCATTTTTTCCAAAACAAATTGGATTTTTCAATTTTTTAACTAATTTAAAACATAAGATTCAAGCCATCTCAATGTATATAAGATTAACCAACTTGAATCAAGAGAAACCAAGCTTAATCTTGAGTTCTAGGGTTTCTAATAACCTAAGAAAAAAACTCAAAATTTCGATCTAAAGAAGTTAGTGTCCATGCAACCGGCTCTAGATGCCATTGAAGGGTTTTTGACAAGTTTATCAAAGTTGTTTAACCATTTTAAACATAAAACACAGTGGATAATCATTTTAACATCTTGTTAGAAGTTTACATAAACCATTTTATGTTGATAAAACCCTTTAATATGGATCTATTTGCATGAACAAATAACTTACAAAACAACCATGGAAAGATGATGAAAACTACATTTCAAAGCTTTCTTTTGAGATGTGAAGGATGATGTTCTTGAAGGCAAGACTCCAAATAGCAATCCTCAAGAAGTAATACCCCAAGCTTCCTTCAAACACGCACTTGCAAGGTTGTGTTGCACCCACTTGAAAAGCCCTCTTGCAAATCGATTTCCAGCCAAGAATCCTTGCTTCAAAGCTGAAAATCAACTTGTTTTTCAGCTCTAAAAGTCGAGTTCTAGAGAGAGAGATGAGAGAGTTTTCTTTACTTTGTGTGTGTAAGAGAAAAGTGTGTAATGGGAATAGTGTTCAAGTGAGTTATTCTTGCTTGAATCAAGAACAAATCAAAAGCTTTCACAAGGCCCTAGGGGCGGCATATTTTTGGTCCACATGAGGTTTCCCTCTCATTTTTAACTTTTATAAAATTTACACTCTTACATTTTAGTTTTATAAAATTAAAACTCTTTAAATTTTATAAAATATAACACACTATGTTTGATATTACTTAACCAACTTAAATAATAAAACAACTATTTCTCATCAACAAATTATCTATATAATGTTGTTCATTTACAAAAGCGATGATTTAGAAAACCCGATTTCTAAATTGGTGCTAATATTTATTTGTATGATCATATCAACGAACAAATATTTATTGGTGTTTGTTTGGCTTGTTATTGGGTATGACCCGACTTGGATCATATCACACTAGCCACATCAATTTAATATGTATCTTGGGCAGATCAATTCTTTCAAAAGATTTGTTGATTTTTTACTCTATCCAACTACTTCACCTCCCTTACCATAGATCCTCCATTTTATATAGAACAACTCTCGTAGTTTTAGAGGACCTAACAAGATGTCACTATGGATGGGGGAAGGCATTGTCTACCATAGTGTAGGGAAGGACAATGTTCATCACTCTAGCCTCCAGTAATACTCATCTTTGGCTTGATGATGTTGAAGGTGACTTGTCCTTCCCAAAGTCTGCTTTTAAACAGTCCTTCAGGTAGATGGGCCATGAAGGTGATTCCTTTCTAAGAACTTTCAGAAAAAGGAAGGTCTCCTCCTAGTGGAAGTTGCTCATCCATGTAGTCATCCATTGTCTATCTAACAAGCATCGAGGTTGGGACCAAATGCTAAAGGACCTTTTGTATATAGTCTATGGGATGGTTCAGGGGGTCAAGTTCAGGTGTTCTTAGTTTGTATATACAAATTTACTTACTATTTTATACTCTTTAGAATATTACATGTTTCCTAAATATGTCCAGCACATTCTTAACTATGAAGTGGGCTCATAGTTAAGGGGAATAAGTAATGTTCTAAAAATAGGATTGATGAATCCCTACATCTTCAAAACTAAATGACAGCCTATTGTGGGCTTCTTAGGGGTACAAACAGCACTTGTCCTAAAACTATTAGAGGTCATTGCTCAAGGTGATAACCTAGCAACACTAGCTAGTGTTGAACCCACAACTTCTACTACTCAACCACCCAAACAGCCTCCAATAACCATGACCTTCATAAGTATATCCAAAGGAACCCCTTTATAAGCTACTCAGCTTATGCAAGCCCCCAAATCCTTAGCCATGCAAGAGGAAGTGGAGACTGGAGGATCTACTTCCCTTGAGGAGCAAACCACTCCCATCTCTTCAAGGATTAGTGCTGAGGTTTCTAATGCCCATCTTGATGAGCTCACAACCCCAACAGTCTAAAGCCTTTATTCAAAGTCTCAAAACTTTAGTGAACAACCTTCAGGAAAAAGTTACCATCTCCAGCCTCTAGACATCAACCAACCCATACCAACATAGAATTCTATGATGATGAAGACATGGGATTCAGTGAGTACCATGAGTCTCCCTTCTCCACGCCTGCTCAAGGAGAGATAAGTACTCCTTCATCACATATTCTAGCCCATATCATCCACCCACTACTGAGGTGGATCTCCCTGAACAAGTTCAAGAGGTCCATATGGAAGAGGCTTTCACTTCCATAAGTGAATACATCTTTAAGACCTCAACCATGGCAACCTAGCCCCTTGACACTTCAACTAAAGCTGTCACAGTGTAGGGGAGATGCAGCAGCCAAGAACATAGTGCTGGTGATAAGGAATAAGACTTTGGTCCTATTCTCTCATCCCCTATGATTCTTCTGATAAATATAATGGATGTTTTAAACTATAGGTGCAAAAATTGACCAAAACATGAACCTATTTAGTGTCAAAGGTTAGTCACCTGGAATCTCAAGTGACTACCTTACAAAGAAGGGTCAATGACTAGGAACTTGAGATCACCAATCTCAAAGATAAGCTAGCTGAGAGACCATTTAGAAGGACTCAATCAGGTGTAACACCCAGAAATTTCAAAGTAAGAGGGCAGGACGAAGCTTTCGTGCGAAAGGAAGGTTCCCACGCGAAAGACGGTTCTCGCATGAAGAGTACTATTGGTGCAAGAAGTCTGTGAAAAGTACAACTGGGTATAAATAGCTGTGAATACACATGCCTGACTCGTACTCACACGAAAAGAGTTACTGCTAGAGAGGGGAAACAACTGTTTGGAGAAAGAAAATGCAGAATTGAGGTTTTTAAGGTATGTAACTCGTGTAGTAACTGGTTGTTAGTATTAAGAAGCTATTATTGATAAATATAATACGTGGATATGTAGTTTGGAAACATTCAGTAAGAGCTTCAGGAAGGTCGAGTTTGTGCTAAAACTTCACAAGGTGAATTTTTTAGCCCCGTTTTACATAAGTTTTACGTTTTGGGGGCTATTATGCATTCTAAAAGACTTGTTTTGTGCTTGTATATTGATGTTATGAGGTTCAGCATGTTAGAACAACCTTAGACATGATAAGTTATGTTACAGGGCGGGAAACCCATGGTTTTCGCGCGAGCAGTTTTAGTTTACGGTACAAATTTGAATTTGTGAAGTTCTCATGCGATATGTAGTTTTCGCATGACTATAGGATTTTACGTGACAGGGATGATTCGATGTGCAGGTTTTGAATTTGACGAGTTCTCACGCGAGAGGTTAGTTTTCACGCGAGTTGAGGTTGATGTATGCTTGAGTTTTTGCATAACCTATTATGATGTTTATGATGTGTTATCTTTTTATAATGTTATGGTTTTCCAAAACTATATGTTTTATGATGTAACTTTACTTGGTACATATGTATGAATAAGTTAAGTATTATGTAATGAAAGTGAAAGATAATGATGATGAAAAGAGGAATGTAATGAACGAACAAAAAGTCTTGCAAGCAAATGATGGAGGTTCACAACTCAAGGAGGTAGTTGTTTGCTCAACTGTGTGCGGTTTAGCTAACTTTGAGTACGCGCACAGGGGTCTAGTCTTTGTGACTGACCAAGATGTGATGGGATCCTTGCCGCTTACCACAAACTGTGTCAACTTTTCAGCATGACGTGGGGGTTTATTTATAAACCTCGATATAGTACGGACTTTTTACATGACGTGGGGGTATAGTGTATGGCAGGATCCGTATAATGATGATAGATGTCCGCAAACAATGTTAATGAACGATATTAATGAATGATGTTATTGAGAGAAAGTGCGAAATGTACGATGGTGAATGATGATGAATGATGATGAACGATGATGAAAAGATAATAATTAATTTATTATCAAGATGTATGTATGATGTATGATCATGTATGAATGTAAAGAAATAATTTTTGACCAAGTAAAGTATTTTATTTATAAAACTAGAACTCACTCAGCATAGTTGACTTCTGTTTGCGTAATAGTTAGCAGGTGATCATTGATGCTGAGGAGGTGCAGGCATGGATGCATAAGCTACTGGAAAAAATTTCAAGTCTTGCATCCATATTTTTAGGAATGATATCATGTTAATATAATTTCGAGATGTAAACAAAATGATATGATGATTGGACACAATTTTTTTCATTAATGAAAATTATATTTCCACTGCAAAATGACGTGTTTTAAGTGTTTTATGTGATGATTGACCAACCATAATTGTTCGAGGAACGGGGCCTTACAAGTGGGTATTAGCGCCAAAGTTTAAGAGAATTTGATATATTATTTTCAAAACATAAAACTTAAATTGAGAATGGTACAAGAAAGGGAAGGAATGCTAGTCCTAGTAGCTACATGCCTGCATGTAAATGTTTAATATACACGTTTTATGTACGTTAATGAAAAAGGAATTATGTGCACGTGCTATGTGGTTTATGTGTCCTTATTAGATTTGGATACTGATATAGTCAGTAGGAAATGCTTGGGGAATGAAGACTAAAGTAAGTGGCTAATCACAACTGGGTACTGTAATTAGGGACTTACTATACTTGACATAATCTGGCTATTACCTTGAATGACCTTGTTGGTGTTTGAATGTTATCACGCTTAGAGATGGCTGGTATTAGATCTTCGAAGGCTTCTCTATATGGAAGACGTGGTGCTAGACCGCGTGTCATGAGGAATAACGCTAGGACTGCCAAAAAGGCGGTGATGAGAGTGCTAACCTGAGGGCCTTAGGGAAGGAGGTGGTAGTTGAGGATGTTCATCAGGACATGCAGGTGATTCTACCATCTATAGTGACCGAGGCTATTAGAGCTGTGAGGGAGAATGAGAAGAAGGAGAAGAATGAGAAAAAGAAAACTACTGAGAGAGGGGATGACGAGAGAGGAGAGAAGGAGCAACCCGAGGCTGAGACGGTTGTTTCTAGTGATGATGAGGAGGAGGAAGCTGTGTATGAAACTGCAAGGGGATGTAACTATGGAGCATTCCAGAGATGCAAGCCTCCGACGGTTGATGGGAATGGAGCGCTACTGCCAATCACCAATGGGTGAGGGAAATGGAGGCGGTATTTGATACTATTGAGTGCTGGGAGGATCAGAGGGTAAAATTCACTACCCAATCGTTGGTGGATTCGACCTTGTGCTAGTGGGAGAATATTGTCCAGGGTGAGGGTAGTAGGTCCATTAGCAGGATGGCGTGGTCAGAACTAAAAAGTTGGTTATTGAGGAGTTTTGTCCTCACAGGGAGTTGGAGAAGGTCGAGAGGGAGTTCCTGCAGTTAGAAGCAAGAACCATGACTACTAGCAGTATACGATGAAGTTCAATGAGATGGCAAGGCTGGTGCCAGATCAGGTGACCCCCATGTCACGAAAGATCAAGAGATACATCCAGGGTCTGCCAGCAGATATCCATAGACATCTGATCACTGCTCGGCCAGGTACCTTTAGGTCAGCGGTAGACCTGGAAGGGATTCTGTATGACAAGCGAGAGGTAGTGGTGGTGGTGGACACGAAGAAGAAATATAACAATGGGAACGGGAACCGGTTTAAAAGTGTGGGTTTGAAGCGAGTGGTAAAAAGATGAGGGTTGACGATCAAAAGGCGTTAACCGGGGGAGAGAAGGCATGCAAAATGTGTGGGAAGGAGCATGTAGGAGAGTTTAAGTGGGGATCAAAACTATGCTTTCAGTGTGGGAGAGAGGGTCACATGGCAACATATTGTCGCATGGTTAAGAGCTCCAGGGTATATGAGCAAAGACTACAAGAAGTCAAGGGTTGAGAGCTCCAGGGTAAAGAAAGGGAACAAGAAGGAGCAGGAGGGGTAGAGGGCTAAACTGAGCATTCACTATGACCACGGAGGAGGCTAGGATGTCAGATACATTCCTAATGAACCAAACTTGTGCCTCTGTGATTTTTGTTTAGGTGCTAGTAGGTTTTTTATTCTTGCCGCCTTCAATGATAAGTTACCCACTAGGAGTAGAGAGCTTAATGAGCCCTTTTATGTAGAAATTATCATCAGTAAGTCTACCAGGATTTTTGATGTGATAGAGAAATATGATATAGAGTTGGAAGGCCATAGGTTCTCTGCTAGGTTGTTCATGATGCCTTTAGGCGGATTCGATGTAGTCCAAGGGATGGATTGGCTAGCAGCCTACGAGGTAAGTATCATTTGTCGTAAGAAGATGATTCGATTGATTGCGCCCGATAGGACTTTGGTAACAACTTATGGCGATAGAGTTCGACAGTCTCGAAAGTAATTTCGACTGTAGTGGTAGAGAAGTGTATGAGGCGTGGATGTGGTGCCTATCTGGCCTACGTGAAGGATGTGGATGCGACAGTACCGCGATTGTCGGACGTACTGGTTATGTGTGACTTTCCGGATGTGCTCCCAGAGGATCTATCATGTGTGCCACCTAACCATGAGATTTAGTTCCAGATCAATCTAATACCTAGTGTTCAACCTGTTGCTAAAGCGTCGTATCGTCTAGCTCCCTCTGAGATGAAGGAACCGATGACTCAGTTGTGAGAGCTGTTAGACAAGGGGTTCATTGGACCGAGTATGTATCTATGGGGTGCTCCGGTCTTATTTGTGAATAAGAAGGACGGTAGTATGAGGATGTGCATCGACTACCAAGAGCTGAACAAGTTGACGGTAAAGAATCGGTACCCGTTATCGAGAATTAATGACTTGTTTGATCAGCTCCACGGTGCCAGTTGGTTATCGAGGATAGATTTTTGATCTAGCTATCTTCAACTGAAGGTGATAGAGAAGGATATTTCTAAGATAGCTTTTCACACACGTTATGGACACTACAAATTTCTCATGATGTCCTTTGGTTTAACCAGTACACCAGCTGCTTTTACAGACTTAATGAATCGGGTGTGTTGGCCGATGTTGGATAAATCAGTGATTGTGTTCATTGATGATATCATTATTTATTCGAAGAGTGAGGATGAACATGCCAGTCACATTCGGGAGGTACTCGATACGCTTAGAAGGGAAAAGCTATATGCCAAGCTCTCCAAATGCATGTTCTAGTTGCGAGAGGTTTAGTTTTTGGGTCATGTTGTTAATCTTGAAGGGATCATGGTGGACCCAGGAAAGGTTGAAGTGATGATGCAATGGAAATCTCCAAAGATGCCATCCAAGATCCGTAGTTTCTTGGGTTTGGTGGGTTATTACAGCAGGTTCATCCAAGATTTTTCCAATATAGCTTCTTTGTTGACCATGTTGACCTGTAAAGATATGAAGTTCGTATGGGGTCTAGAGAAATGCTTTCAAAGAGCTAAAGACAAGATTGACACAAGCTCCTATCCTTACTTTACTTGAAGGAAGCAAAGACTTGGTGGTCTATTCGGGTGCTTCCGATTCGGGATTGAGTTGCCTGTTGATGCAACTAGGGAGAGTTATGGCCTATGCGTCCTGATAGTTGAAGATCCATAACTCTAACTATCCTATTCATGATTTGGAGTTGGTAGTTGTGGTCTTTGTGTTGAAGATTTGGAGGCACTACTTGTACTGGGCGAAGTGCACCATCTTCATTGATCACAAGAGCTTGAAGCACTTCTTCGAGCAGAAGGATTTTAGCATGAGGAAAAGGAGTTGGTTGGAGCTTATCAACGATTATGATTATGAGATCCATTACCATCTAGGTAAGGCCAATATTATGGCCGATGCCCTTAGCCAAAAGGAGAGACCCGAGTCTATTAGGGTGAAAGCGTATCAGTTGGTTATGACCTCCGATGTGAGGAAGCAGGTCAAGGAATTTCAGGACGAAGCTCTAAAGGAGGATCAGACTACTTCTCAGCGGATGAAGAGTCTAGTCACAGAATTAGGTGAGAACATTCTCGGTGTTAGAACCTGATCAGGGCGGATATGGATTCCTCGTTATGTGGATCTAAGAGGGAAGATCTTGGACGAGGCTCACAAGACTCGATACTCAATTCATCTCAGTGCTACGAAGATGTCTTAGGATATGATGAAGAATTATTGGTGGCCAGGAATGAAGCGTGATGTAACGAAGTACGTGAGCAAGTGCCTTAATGTGAAGTCACTGGATCGATGAACATCCGAGCACGTTCTTGACGGAAGGATAAACAACCAAAAGACAAACAATAGTACGAACAATAATCGAATGATTTATTGATAAAACATAACGATTTTAAGCTCGTTACAACTTAAGAATCAAGACTTTTGGCAAGGGGAGATCGAGCATGATCTCCCCTCTCATCCGGCAGCACCTTGGCGCCAGGAACCCTATCAAAACCCTTAGGTTTCTACACATTGAAACTGGTATATATAGGCTTCGGCCCATATTAGATGCGACTGGGCCCATTCATGCGATTGGACCATGCGTATGGTTCAATCGCACGACTGGACCATTCTTATGGCTCAGTCTTACGAATGCCCCAATCGCATCTCTCAGTCGCACGACTTGTCCATTAGCATGGCTCAGACGTATGACTGAGTCTCATTCGCATATGCTCCTGCGAATGACCCAGTTTCATGTGTTTACAAGGTGTATAACATTAAGCCTAGACTATTCGTCAAGCGAGGGACACACTATATATGACTATATATGCTCCAACAAATTCCCCCTTGGACGTTGCTTGCGAATAGTAGATAACACCTCTTACAATCTTCAGTCAATCTTTGCTCTGGTTTCCAATAGAATCAAACGAACAACCATATTAGCCAACATTGCCAATCCGTCAGGTTACTACCATATCCCTGAAAATGAATTTAGGCACAATAGCTTTCGTTTACTTTGCAGAACACCATCATAGCAGTAAGATTCCCCAAATGACTGATTTTTCCAGATAATGACATGACCAGTTTTCCATTGCTTCAATCTTCACACAGTCTAACCTGTTTAACATTTCCAACTGTAGAAATTCCCCTCACGTTCAGCATATCCTAATATATAAACGTTGTGCTCTCCTAACGTCTTCATACGGTGTATTGGGCAAAAGGTTGAAGGTTCCAATCCACAGCTGACAATATCAAACAAATCAGCATGCACGAAGATTCATCATCAGAAACCTGCTCACATCATCACTTTCTGATTGCGTCTTCAATTTCTCTATACATGGATTCCCCCTAAGAATGAGAATCCTCTCTGTGCGGATAAATATAACTTGATTGGCCCATAAATAGTCAGATGCTCCTGACTACCTCACAAAATCAGCACCGACAGCTGACATCTTCTCTTCTCTCTTTCGTGTTCCAACAACATTCACCGATTCTGGAAGTCCAACGAATAATGGGGTATCCCTCGAACTTGTTTGACATAAGAAACTCAGGGTGAATGTGCTTTGCTCATCCTCAACTCTTGCATAGACTCTCCAGAAGAATCTTCACTATTGACCCGAACATGAACCGAAAATGACCCGATAATTTCCCCTAAAAAAATTTATTTTACCAAAATTTTTCAGAAGGCTTCCCGACTGATAAAAATGGTTTAGGGAAAAATTCGTGCAAGAAGCTGTTCCAGACTCTTTTTTTTTTTTTTTTGGTCTGGTACACAGCTCATTCGTGCGACTGAAACAGACGAATGAAGACATACGTGCGAATGGGTGATTCGTGCGAATGGACACTCCGAATGGTTCAGTAGTGCGAATGAAGTACACGAGAGGGTCAGTCGTGCGAATGAATGTTCATTCGTACGAATGGACATACGACTGTGTTAGACGTACGAATGGACCATACGAATGGTTCAATCGTGCGAATGAGGTCCAGTCGCATGGCCCAATCGCATAAACGGGTCTGAACGCAAAAAACCAGATCTGCAGCCGCCACAAGGCTGAAAAACCCTAATCCGATGATTTGGACGAGATATAACACAAAATTTGTATCATTGGATTCGTTTTTTATGATCTGAAGAAGATTCCGAGTCCGGTTTTAACAAATAAACATCACACACAATGAGATTTGAGCAAAACACGAAGAACACGAAGAACACGAAGTGGATTTAACGTCAAGATCTGAAATTTGATCCAGAAATCAAGAGCTCGGGTTGCTAGAATGATTGTTAGATCATTCTAGCAGTAACCGGCTCTGATACCAATTGTGAAGTCACTGGATCGATGAACATCCGAGCACGTTCTTGACGGAAGGATAAACAACCAAAAGACAAACAATAGTACGAACAATAATCGAATGATTTATTGATAAAACATAACGATTTTAAGCTCGTTACAACTTAAGAAACAAGACTTTTGGCAAGGGGAGATCGAGCAAGATCTCCCCTCTCATCCGGCAGCACCTTGGCGCCAGGAACCCTATAAAAACCTTAGGTTTCTACACATTGAAACTGTATATATAGGCTTCGGCCCATATTAGATGCGACTGGGCCCATTCATGCGATTGGACCATGCGTATGGTTCAATCGCACGACTGGACCATTCTTATGGCTCAGTCTTACGAATGCCCAATCGCATCTCTCAGTCGCACGACTTGTCCATTAGCATGGCTCAGACGTACGACTGAGTCTCATTCGCATATGCTCCTGCGAATGACCCAGTTTCATGTGTTTACAAGGTGTATAACATTAAGCCTAGACTATTCGTCAAGCGACGGACACACTATATATGACTATATATGCTCCAACACTTAATTGTTTACAAGTGAAGGTGGAACATCAGAAGCCATATGGGAAGATCCAACCTTTGGATATACCTTAATGGAAGTGGGAGCACATCACCATGGATTTCAATACGAAGTTTCCACGTACGGCAAGGGAATATGATGCCATATGGGTGATAGTTGACCGTCAGATGAAGACTGCTCATTTTCTACCAGTTCGTGAGACATATTTATCCGAGCGATTGGCAGATTTGTTTATCAAGAAGATTGTAACTCCTCATGGTGTACCGGTGTCTATCGTGTCTGACCGTGACACTGTTTACATCCAAGTTTTGGAAGAGATTCCATGATGCTATGGGGACGAGGTTACATATTAGCACGGCTTACCATCCCTAGACAGATGGTTAGTTGGAAAGAACCATTCAGACACCGGAAGATATGCTTCGGGCATGCGTCATTGATTTCGGTGGAAGTTGGGATGAACATTTACCATTAGCCTAGTTCTCATATAACAATTATCATGCCAGCATTGGTATGCCTCCTTATGAGATGCTATACGACAGAAGGTGTAGAACGCCCATGTGTTGGGGCGAGATCAGGTAGAAGGAGTTGGGAAGTATCGAGTTGATCGAGGCTATGAACAAAAATTTGGAAAAGAACAAAGCCGTTATAAAGCAGGTGAAGGACAGACAGAAGTCGTATGCCGACAAAGACCTTGGAAAGGGATTATCCATTTCAGATAGCGAGGGAAGTTGAGCCCTATGTATATTGGGCCATTTAGATTGTCGCCAGGGTAGGAGAGGTGGCTTATAAATTAGAGCTACCTGATGAGTTACGTGGAATTCACCCGACATTCCATGCATCTCATCTGAGAAAGTTTTTAGCCAACGAGGATACGATCGTGCAACTTGAGGATATCGAGGTTGATGAACGGCTCAATTATATGGAGTAACTCGTGGCCATCAATGATAGAAAGGAAATGAGGTTAAAGAATAACGTGGTACCATTTGTGCGAATACAATGGAAGCACAGGAAGGGGTCGGAGTCCACTAGGAAACCAAGGAAGAGATGAGGCACCATTACCCTCACTAAATAAGGGGAATGGAGTTGTAACGCCCAGAAATTTCAAACTAAAACACAGGACGAAGTTTTCGCGCAAAAGAAAGGTTCTCGCGCGAAAGGTAGTTCTCATGCGAAATGTACTTCTCGCGTGAGAACTCTGCGAAAAGTACAAATGGGTATAAATAGATGCGAACACACATGCCTGACCCCTACTAACGCCAAAAGTGCTACTGCTAGAGAGGGAAAACGGTTGTTTAGAGAGAGAAAGTGCATAATCAAGGTGTTTAGTTTAGAGAGAGAAAGTGTATAATCGAGGTGTTTAAGGTATGTAACTCATGTAGTAACTCGTTTTTATTATTAAGAAGTTATTATTGATGAATATAATACGTGAATATGTAGTTTTTATTCTGTAAGAACTTCGGGAAGGTGGAGTTTGTGCTAAAACTTTACAAGGTGAGTTTCTAGCCACCGTTTTACATAAGTTTTACGTTTTGGGGCTATTATGCATACGGAAACACTCGTTTAGTGCTTGTATGTTGATGTTATGAGGTTTAGCATGCTAGAACAGCCTTAGACATGAGAAGTTATGTTACTGGGCGGGAAACCCATAGTTTTCTCGCATGAAAGGATACTTCTAATACGATATGTTGTTTTCACGCGATATGAAGTTTTCGCGTGACAACAGGATTTCATGCGACAGGGATGATTCAATGCGTATGTTTTGAATGTGATGAGTTCTCGCGCGAGAGGTTAGTTTTCAGGCGAGATGAAGTTTATATATGCCTGAGTTTTCGCATAACCGGTTGTGATGCTTGTGATGTGTTATCTTTTCACAATGTAATAGTTTTCCAAAACTATATGTTTTATGATGTAACTTACTTGGTACGTATGTATGAATAAGTAAAGTATTATGCAATGAAAGTGAAAGATAACGATGATGAATAGTGGAATGTAACGAATGAACGCAAGTATTGCTAGCAAACGATGGAGGTTCATAACTCAATAAGGTAGTTCTTTGTTCAACTGTGTACGATTTAGCTAACCATTGAGTATGCGCATAGGGGTGTATCTTTGTGACTGACCAAGATGTGATGGGATCGTTGCCGCATACCCCGGTACTGTGTCAGGGTTTTAGCACGACGTGGGGGTTTATTTATAAACCTCAACACAGTATCGGCTTTTTGCATGACGTAAGGGTATAGCGTATGGCAGGATCCGTATAATGATGAATGATGTCCACGAACGACGTTAATGAACGATGTTAATGAGCGAAAGTACGAAATTTATGATGATGAATGATGACAAATAATGATGAACAATTATGAAAAGATAATAATTAATTGATTATCAAGATGTATGTATGATGTATGGTCACGTATGTATGATGTATGATCATGTATGAATGCAAAGGAAGAATTTTTGACGAGGTAAAGTATTTTATTTATAAAACTAGAACTCACTCCTCATAGGTGACTTTTGTATGCATAATAGTTAGCATGTGATCATTGATGCTAAGGAGGTGCAGGCATTGATGCATAAGCTACTGGGAAAGATTTCATGTCTGACATCCACATTTTTGGGAATGATATCGTGTTAATACAATTTTGAGATGTAAACAAACCATTGTGATGATTTGATATGATTTTTGTTATTAATGAAAAGTTATATTTCTGCTACAAAATGACGTGTTTTAAGTGTTTTATGCGATGACTGACCAAGCGTAAGTGACCCGAGAACGGGGCCTTACATCAGGTCCATAAGAACCTATGGATGTGGTGGACTTAACCTCCAGCTCACCTATGTAAAAAGGTGATGCAACCAAAAAGGGGGGTAAAGTTCAGCAATCATAGAACCTAAGAGTTCTTCTTAGAGTATGGACACTAAGGATTCACCACCCTCACTTGCAATTGTCCATACTTACCAACGTCCTCAAGTCCATATTGATGTGGACTCACTCACGTGAAGTTTGTTTGAGGAGGGTATCCCAAGGGCTATGTCTACCCCACCTTATGATGCTGAGAATGAAATACTATGGTAGAGGTATGATGCTGACAGGAGAGCCCTGATACTGTATAGACTTTAGAGGTAGCAATAGGTCTTTAATTTTCAGACCCTGGAGTACTATGATAGTCTTCCTCTAGTCCACATGTCACGTGCCAATCCTAGCCAAAATAGGTAAGTTGGCAGACCGGTTAAGAGGATTTAAGATAGGATTGTTGAGGAGTTCAGACATACAAGAAGACACAGGCTAGCAGGCAATGTCATTAGTCAACTGGATGCTGAGGTGGACCCTAAGATTAGCTTTGAAGGGGAAACCTTGACTGACAGCCCAATGATAGACCATGCGAACCTTGTTACAAGAAGTACTTCAACATCCTCTACCCTCAATGAAGCACCAGCTGGTAAAGGTGCTTCACAACCTCTCTCTGGCTAGAGCTTAAGTGCTAAACCAAGAAATGAAGGACAAATCTCTCTCCACCCTAAGTCTCCAAGGCCTGTGAGTGATAAAGGGAAAAAATAGACTCATCAAAAGATTGAGGAGGAGGAGAAAGAGAGGAAGAGGATGCTAAGGGTAGAGACTTCAAATGGGTCCCCAAGTGTCATGGAAGCGGCAATCAGGGCTTCCCCGAGGCCAAACACTCAAGATGATCAGTTGATGACAGCCAAATTAAACTACTTAGGGACAAGGAACTATAACATTGATGAACTCGTCTCTCTTCCCATAGAAGAGCTTCATGAATTGGGTGACACTCAGTTTTCAAAGCAGAGGAATGAGGTAGAGGATGTAGAATTACTCCTCAATATCAAGGAAGAAAGGAGGAAGAAAAGACTCTACACACATGCTTCTACCCTCTCTTCAGTTAAGAAAGATTTGAGATAAAGGCTGTGGCTACTGAGCAACGACCTCAGCTAGACAAGGAAGCAGCCAAACAAAACATGGTCAGTAACATGAGTGCCACATGCCTCTATCAGTCATCTGCATTTCTTCCCTTATCCTATGAATATATAGAACTTGAGTACCTCAAGCAGCTTGAGCAACAAGTGATATAAGAACAAAAGGCTACTAAGAGGAAGATAAGATAAGAAGCTGCAGAGTCAAGAGCCATCATGTAAAAGAGCCAAAATAAGTCTGATGATAAGCAGAGGCTGATGAGCTTCTTGAAGCTGTATGTATGCTCCAGAAGGAGGCTTGTCCAAAATCTCTATCCACTATGGATGAGGATATTAGAGTGATCAAGTAGACGATTAAAAAGGGGGAACTTGTTGACTCATGTTCTCCACCAAGTCAAGCTCCACCTGAAGTTGAGGTCAAGGTTGAACGTGAAGAGATAACACAACCTCGACCTAGTGCTGGACCATAACCAACTTCATCTTCTGATCCACAGTAGGGTCCTGATCCCTCTCCTTCTTAGCCTGTGAGGGAAGAGGACCCAATTAAGAAAGACAAAAAGAACAATCTCATGCTGAAGACCAGTCTTCTTAGTTAAGGTCTGCAAAGAGGAAGAAAAGGATGGCTATAAAGAGGGACACTAAGAAGAAGAAGAAGTCCAAGGCATCCACCTCTACATCGTAGAATGAGTCAAAGCATCTTGAGGCAGCTCAAAAAGAGGTTGCTCAACCAAGTCCAACAAAAATAGAGCCTCTTGAAGCTGGAAGACCCATCATGTTTTGGAATTTTGCTGCAAATCCAGACAGATGGTATGTCATTAGACATCAAGGAGGCCAAAATGTCTATTTCTGGCAAGACATGCATGATCTTCCTCCGCATGATCTCAATGACATGAGGAGGGGCTATGAGAGTCTGATGAATACTGACCAAATGATGAAGAAAGGAATGGTCTTGATACTAATGAGGAGTGTCAATATCTAAGTGACCTTCTCTGTTATGGTAGCATCATCCTAGGAGGAGTTTGTAAGGTTTATACT